>JAECWR010000417.1:0-188872 GCA_018150935.1 Drosophila pruinosa
ATTTTTGATGTTTTTGTGTTTTTTATGTTTTGATGTTTTTGATGTTTTTGATGTTTTTGTTGTTTTGATTTTATAATGTTTTTGATGTTTTTGATTTTTTTGATCTTATGATGTTTTGATGTTTTTGTTGTTTTTGATGTTTTGATGTTTTGATGTTTTTGATGTTTTGATGTTGTTTTGATGTTTTGATGTTCTTGATCTTTTGATGTTTTTGATGTTTTGATGTTTTTGATGTTGTTGATGTTTTTAATATTTTAATGTTTTCTGTTTTTGTTGTTTTGATGTTTTTTATTTTTTGATGTTTTTTGATATTTTTGATGTTTTGATTTTATAATGTTTTTGATGTTTTTGATTTTTTTGATTTTATGATTGTTTTTGATGTATTTGTTGTTTTTGATGTTTTTATGTTTTGATGTTTTTGATGTTTTGATGTTTTTGATGTTTTTGATGTTATTGACTTTTTTGATGTTTTTGATGTTTTTGATGTTTTTGTTGTTTTGTTGTTTTTGATGTTTTTTGATTTTATAATGTTTTTGATGTTTTTGATGTTTTTGATGTTTTTGATGTTTTTTTTGTTTTTGATGTTTTGATGTTTTTGATGTATTATTTGTTTTTGATTTTTTGATTTTTTTGATGTTTTGATGTTTTTGATGTTTTTGATGCTTTGATGTTTTTGATGTTTTTGATGTTTTTGATGTTTTTGATGTTTTGATGTTTTGATGTTTTTGATGTTTTGATGTTTTTGATAATTTTGATGTTTTTGATGTTTTTGATGTTTTTGATGTTTTTGATGTTTTGATGTTTTTTCTGTTTTTGTTGTTTTTGTTGTTTTTGATGTTTTTGATGTTTGATGTTTTTGATGTTATTGATGTTTTTGATGTTGTTTATGTTTTTGATGTTTTTGATGTTTTTTATGTTTTTGATGTTTTTGATGTTTTGATGTTTTTTGATGTTTTGTTGTTGTTTTGATGTTTTTGATTTTATAATGTTTTCGATGTTTTGATCTTGATGTTTTTGATGTATTTGTTGTTTTTGATGTTTTTATGGTTTTATGTTTTTGATTGTTTTGATGTTTTGATGTTTTTGATGTTTTGATGTTTTTGATGTTTTTGATGTTTTTGATGTTTTTGATGTTTTGATGTTCTTGATGTTTTTGATGTTTTTTTGATGTTGTTGATGTTTTTAATATTTTAATGTTTTTCTGTTTTTGTTGTTTTGATGTTTTTAATATTTTGATGTTTTTTGATTTTATAATGTTTTTGATGTTTTTGATTTTTTTGATTTTATGATGTTTTTGATGTATTTGTTGTTTTTGATGTTTTTATGTTTTGATGTTTTTGATGTTTTGATGTTTTTGATGTTTTTGATGGTTTTGATGTTTTTGATGTTTTTGATGTTTTTGATGTTTTTGATGTTTTTGATGTTTTTGATGTTTTTGATGTTTTAATGTTTTTAATGTTTTTAATAATTTTTATGTTTTTGATGTTTTTGTTTTGATGTTTTTGATGTTATTGATGTTTTTGATGTTTTTGATGTTTTTTTTTGATGTTTTTGATGTCTTTTAATGTTTTTGATGTTTTGATGTTTTTGATGTTTTTGATGTTTTTGATGTTGTTGATGTTTTTAATATTTTAATGTTTTTTCTGTTTTTTTGTTTTGATGTGTTTTTGATATTTGATTTTTTGATGTTTTGATGTTTTTGATTTTTTGATGTTTTGATGTTTTGAAGTTTTTGATTTTTTTGATATTTTGATGTTTTTGATGTTTTTGTTGTTTTGTTGTTTTTGATGTTTTGATTTTATAATGTTTTGATGTTTTAGTTTTTTTGATTTTTTGATGTTTTTGATGTATTTGTTGTTTTTATGTTTTAATGTTTTTTGATGTTTTGATTGTTTTGATATTTTTGATGTTTTTCATGTTTTTGATGTTTTTGATGTTTTTGATGTTTTTGATGTTTTGATGTTTTTCATGTTTTTGATGTTTTTGATGTTTTTGATGTTTTTGATGTTTTGTTGTTTTGTTGTTTTTGTTGTTTTTGATGTTTTTTGATTGTATAATGTTTTTGATGTTTTTGATTTTATGATGTTTTTGTGTTTTTATGTTTTTGATATTTTTGATGTTTTGATGTTTTTGATGTTTTTGATGTTTTTGATTTTTTGATGTTTTGATGTTTTTGATGTTTTTGATGTTTTTGATGTTTTTGATGTTTTGATGTTTTGATGTTTTTTTGATGTTTTGATGTTTTTGGTGTTTTTGATGTTTTTGATGTTTTTGATGTTTTTGATGTTTTTGATGTTTTCTTGTTTTTGATGTTTTTGATGTTTTTGATTTTTTTGATGTTTTGATGTTTTTGATGTTATTGACTTTTTGATGTTTTTGATGTATTTGATGATTTGATGTTTTGATGTTTTTAATATTTTGATGTTTTTGATGTTTTTGATGTTTTGATGTTTTTGATGTTTTTTGTTTTTTGTTGTTTTTGTTGTTTTTGTTGTTTTTGATGTTTTGATTGTATAATGTTTTTGATGTTTTTGATTTTTTTGATTTTATGGTGTTTTTGGTGTTATTTATGTTTTTGATGTTTTTGATATTTTTTGATGTTTTGATGTTTTTGATGTTTTTGATGTTTTGATGTTTTTGATATTTTTGATGTTTTGATGTTTTTGATGTTTTTGATGTTTTGATGTTTTTGATGTTTTTGATGTTTTGATGTTTTTGATGTTTTTGATGTTTTTGATGTTTTTGATGTTTTTGATGTTTTAATGTTTTTGATGTTTTTGATGTTTTTGATGTTTTGTTGTTTTTGATGTTTTTGATGTTTTTGATGTTTTTGATTGTTTTAATGTTTTTTGATGTTTTTGATTTTTTTGATGTTTTTGGTTTTTTGGTGTTATTTATGTTTTTGATGTTTTTGATGTTTTTGATGTTTTTGATGTTTTTGATGTTTTTGATGTTTTTGATGTTTTTGATATTTTGATGTTTTTGATGTTTTTGATGTTTTTGATGTTTTTGATGTTTGATGTTTCTTTTGATGTTTTTGATTTTTTTGATGTTTTTGATGTTTTGATGTTTTTGATGTTTTGATGTTTTTGATGTTTTTGATGTTTTGATGTTTTTGATGTTTTTGATGTTTTTGATGTTTTTTGATGTTTTGATGTTTTTAATGTTTTTAATGTTTTTGATATTTTGATGTTTTGATGTTTTTGATGTTTTTGATGTTTTGATGTTTTTGATGTTTTTGATGTTTTTGATGTTTTTTGATGTTTTGATGTTTTTGATGTTTTTGATGTTTTGATGTTTTTGATGTTTTTGATGTTTTTGATGTTTTTGATGTTTTTGATGTTTTTGATGTTTTTGATGTTTTGATTTTTTTTGATGTTTTTGATGTTTTTGTTTTTATGTTTTTATGTTTTTGATGTTTTTGATGTTTTTGATGTTTTGATGTTTTTGATGTTTTGATGTTTTTGATGTTATTGATTTTTTTGATGTTTTTGATGTTTTTGTTGTTTTGTTGTTTTTGAATTTTTTGATTTTTAATGTTTTTGATTTTTTTGTTTTTTTTTGATTTTTGATGTTTTTGATGTTTTGTTGTTTTTGATGTTTTGATGTTTTTGATGATTTGATGTTTTTGATGTTTTGAGGTTTTTGATGTTATGATGTTATGATGTTTTTGATGTTTTTGATGTTTTTGGTGTTTTTGATGTTTTTGATGTTTTTGATGTTTTTGATGTTGTTGATGTTTTTAATATTTTAAAGTTTTTTCTGTTTTTGTTGTTTTTGATGTTTTTGATATTTTTGATATTTTTGATGTTTTTGGTGTTTTTGATTTTTTTGATGTTTTTGAAGTTTTTGATTTTTTTGATGTTTTTGATGTTTTTGTTGTTTTGTTGTTTTTGATGTTTTTGATTTTATAATACTTTTGATGTTTTTGATTTTTTTGATTTTATGATGTTTTTGATGTATTTGTTGTTTTTGATGTTTTAATGTTTTGATGTTTTGATATTTTTGATGTTTTTGATGTTTTTGATGTTTTGATGTTTTGATGTTTTTGATGTTATGATGTTTTTGATGTTTTGATGTTTTTGCTGTTTTTGATGTTTTTGATGTTTTGTGTTTTTGATGTTTTTGTGTTTTGATGTTTTTGATGTTTTTGATGTTTTTTGTTTTTGTTTTTGTTGTTTTTGTTGTTTTTGATGTTTTTGATTGTATAATGTTTTTGAAGTTTTTGATTTTTTTTTTGATTTTATGATGTTTTAGGTGTTATTAATGTTTTTGATATGTTTGATGTTTTGATGTTTTTGATGTTTTTGATGTTTTTGATGTTTTGATGTTTTTGATATTTTTGATGTTTTGATGTTTTTGATGTTTTTGATGTTTTTGATGTTTTTGATGTTTTTGATGTTTTGATGTTTTTGATGTTTTGATGTTTTTGATGTTTTTGATGTTTTTGATGTTTTTGATGTTTTTGATGTTTTTGATGTTTTTGATTTTTTGATGTTTTTGATGTTATTGACTTTTTTGATGTTTTTGATGTATTTGATGATTTGATGTTTTGATGTTTTTAATATTTTGATGTTTTTGATGTTTTTGATGTTTTTGATGTTTTTGATGTTTTTGATGTTTTTGTTGTTTTTGTTGTTTTTGATGTTTTTGTTGTTTTTGATGTTTTTGATTGTATAATGTTTTTGATGTTTTTGATTTTTTTTGATTTTATGATGTTTTTGGTGTTATTTATGTTTTTGATATTTTTGATATTTTTGATGTTTCGATGTTTTTAATGTTTTGATGTTTTTGATATTTTTGATGTTTTGATGTTTTTGATGTTTTTGATGTTTTTGATGTTTTTGATGTTTTGATGTTTTTGATGTTTTTGATGTTTTGATGTTTTTGATGTTTTTGATGTTTTTGATGTTTTTAATGTTTTTAATGTTTTTAATGTATTTAATAATTTTGATGTTTTTGACGTTTTTAATGTTTTTGATGTTTTTGATGTTTTTGATGTTTTTGATGTTTTTGATGTTTTTAATGTTTTTGATGTTTTTGATGTTTTTGATGTTTTTGATGTTTTTGATGTTTTTGATGTTTTTGATGTTTTTGATGTTTTTGATGTTTTTTATGTTTTTGATGTTTTTGATGTTTTTATGTTTTTATGTTTTTGATGTTTTTGATGTTTTGATGTTTTGATGTTTTTGATGTTTTGATGTTTTTGATGTTTTTTGATGTTTTTGATGTTTTTGATGTTTTGATGTTTTTGATGTTTTTGATGTTTTTGATGTTTTTGATGTTTTTGATGTTTTTGATGTTTTTGATGTTTTTGATGTTTTTGATGTTTTTGATGTTTTGATGTTTTTTTTGATGTTTTTGATGTTTTGTTATGTTTTTGATGTTTTTGATGTTTTTGATGTTTTGTGTTTTTGATGTTTTTGATGTTTTTGATGTTTTTGATGTTTTTGATGTTTTGATGTTATTTCTTTTTTTTTGATGTTTTTGATGTATTTCTTGTTTTTGATGTTTTTTGTTTTTGTGTTTTTGTTGTTTTTGATGTTTTTGATGTTTTTGATGTTTTTGATGTTTTTGATGTTTTTGATGTTTTTGATGTTTTTGATGTTTTTGATGTTTTTGATGTTTTTGTTGTTTTTGATGTTTTTGATTTGTTTTGATGTTTTTGATGTTTTTTGATGTTTTTGATGTTTTTGATGTTTTGATGTTTTTGATGTTTTTGATGTTTTTGATGTTTTTGATGTTTTTGATGTTTTTGATGTTTTTGATGTTTTTGATGTTTTTGATGTTTTTGATGTTTTTGATGTTTTTGATGTTTTTGATGTTTTTGATGTTTTTGATGTTTTTGATTTTTTTGATGTTTTTGATGTTTTTGATTTTTTGATTTTTTGATGTTTTTGATGTTTTTGATGTTTTTGATGTTTTTGATGTTTTTATTGTTTTTGATGTTTTTGATGTTTTTGATGTTTTTGATGTTTTTGATGTTTTTGATGTTTTTGATGTTTTAATGTTTTTAATGTTTTTAATAATTTTGATGTTTTTGATGTTTTTGATGTTTTTGATGTTTTTGATGTTTTTGATGTTTTTGATGTTTTTGATGTTTTTGATGTTTTTGATGTTTTTGATGTTTTTGATGTTTTTGATGTTTTTGATGTTTTTGATGTTTTTGATGTTTTTGATGTTTTTGATGTTTTTTATGTTTTTGATGTTTTTTATGTTTTTGATGTTTTTGATGTTTTTGATGTTTTTGATGTTTTTGATGTTTTTGTTGTTTTTGATGTTTTTGATTTTATGATGTTTTTGATGTTTTTGTTTTTTTTTTTATTTTATGATGTTTTGATGTTTTTGATGTTTTTGATGTTTTTGATGTTTTTGATGTTTTTGATGTTTTTGATGTTTTTGATGTTTTTGATGTTTTTGATGTTTTGGTGTTTTGATGTTTTTTATGTTTTTGATGGTTTTGATGTTTTTGATGTATTTCTTGTTTTTGATGTTTTTGATGTTTTTGATGTATTTCTTGTTTTTGATGTTTTTGATGTATTTCTTGTTTTTGATGTTTTTTCTGTTTTTGTTGTTTTTGATGTTTTTGTTGTTTTTGATGTTTTTGATGTTTTTGATGTTTTTGATGTTTTTGATGTTTTTGATGTATTTCTTGTTTTTGATGTTTTTGATGTTTTTGATGTTTTCGATGTTTTCGATGTTTTTGATGTTTTTGATGTTTTTGATGTTTTTGATGTTTTTGATGTTTTTGATGTTTTTGATGTTTTTGATGTTTTTGATGTTTTTGATGTTTTTGATGTTTTTGATGTTTTTGATGTTTTTGATGTTTTTGATGTTTTTGATGTTTTTGATGTTTTTGATGTTTTTGATTTTTTTGATATTTTGATGTTTTTGATGTTTTTTGTTTTATGATGTTTTTGATGTTTTGATGTTTTTTTTGATGTTTTTGATGTTTTTGATGTTTTTGATGTTTTTGATGTTTTTGATGTTTTTGATGTTTTGATGTTTTTGATGTTTTTGATGTTTTTGATGTTTTTGATGTTTTTGATGTTTTTGATGTTTTTGATGTTTTTGATGTTTTTGATGTTTTCGATGTTTTTGATGTTTTTGATGTTTTTGATGTTATTGATGTTTTTGATTTTTTTGATTTTTTGATGTTTTTGATTTTTTTGATTTTATAATGTTTTGATGTTTTTGATGTTTTTGATGTTTTTGATGTTTTTATGTTTTTGATGTTTTTATTGTTTTTGATGTTTTTGATGTTTTTGATGTTTTTGATGTTTTGATGTTTTTGATGTTTTTGATGTTTTTGATGTTTTTGATGTTTTTAATGTTTTCAATGTTTTTAATAATTTTGATGTTTTTGATGTTTTTGACGTTTTTAATGTTTTTGATGTTTTTGATGTTTTTGATGTTTTTGATGTTTTTGATGTTTTTGATGTTTTTGATGTTTTTGATGTTTTTGATGTTTTTGATGTTTTTGATGTTTTTATGTTTTGATGTTTTTGATGTTTTTGATGTTTTTGATGTTTTTGATGTTTTTGATGTTTTTGATGTTTTTGTTGTTTTTGATGTTTTTTGATTTTATGATGTTTTTGGTTTTTTTTTTTTATTTTATGATGTTTTGATGTTTTTGATGTTTTTGATGTTTTTGATGTTTTTGATGTTTTTGATGTTTTTGATGTTTTTGATGTTTTTGATGTTTTTGATGTTTTTGATGTTTTTGATGTTTTTGATGTTTTTGATGTTTTTGATGTTTTTGATGTTTTTGATGTTTTTGATGTTTTTGATGTTTTTGATGTTTTTGATGTTTTTGATGTTTTTGATGTTTTTGGTGTTTTTGATGTTTTTATGTTTTTGATGGTTTTGATGTTTTTGATGTATTTCTTGTTTTTGATGTTTTTGATGTTTTTGATGTATTTCTTGTTTTTGATGTTTTTGATGTATTTCTTGTTTTTGATGTTTTTTCTGTTTTTGTTGTTTTTGATGTTGTTGATTTTTTGATGTTTTTGATGTTTTTGATGTTTTTGATGTTTTTGATGTTTTTGATGTTTTTGATGTTTTTGATGTTTTTGATGTTTTTGATGTTTTTGATGTTTTTGATGTTTTTGATGTTTTTTGATGTTTTTGATGTTTTTGATGTTTTTGATGTTTTTGATGTTTTTGATGTTTTTGATGTTTTTGATGTTTTTGATGTTTTTGATGTTTTTGATGTTTTTGATGTTTTTGATGTTTTTGATGTTTTTGATGTTTTTGATGTTTTTGATGTTTTTGATGTTATTAATGTTTTTGATGTTTTTGATTTTTTTGATTTTTTGATTTTTTTGATTTTATAATGTTTTGATGTTTTTTATGTTTTTTATGTTTTTGAGGTTTTTGATGTTTCGATGTTTTTGATGTTTTTGATGTTTTTGATGTTTTTGATGTTTTTGATGTTTTTGATGTTTTTGATGTTTTTGATGTTTTTGATGTTTTTGATGTTTTTGATTTTTTTGATTTTTTGATGTTTTTGATTTTTTTGATTTTATAATGTTTTGATGTTTTTGATGTTTTTGATGTTTTTGGTGTTTTTATTGTTTTTGATGTTTTTGATGTTTTTGATGTTTTTGATGTTTTTGATGTTTTTGATGTTTTTGATGTTTTTGATGTTTTGATGTTTTGAAGTTTTTGATGTTTTTGATGTTTTTGATGTTTTTAATGTTTTTAATGTTTTTAATAAATTTGATGTTTTTGATGTTTTTGACGTTTTTAATGTTTTTGATATTTTTGATGTTTTTAATGTTTTTGATGTTTTTTATGTTTTTGATGTTTTTGATGTTTTTGATGTTTTTGATGTTTTTGATGTTTTTGATGTTTTATGATGTTTTTGATGTTTTGATGTTTTTTTTATTTTATGATGTTTTTGATTTTTTGATGTTTTTTGATGTTTTTGATGTTTTTGATGTTTTGATGTTTTGATGTTTTTGATGTTTTTGATGTTTTTGATGTTTTGATGTTTTTGATGTTTTTGATGTTTTTGATGTTTTTGATGTTTTTGATGTTTTTGATGTATTTGATGTTTTTGATGTTTTTGATGTTTTTGATATTTTTGATGTTTTGATGTTTTTGATGTTTTTGATGTTTTTGATGTTTTGATGTTTTTGATGTTTTTGATGTTATTGATGTTTTTGATGTTTTTGATGTTTTTGATGTTTTTGATGTTTTTTTGATGTTTTTGATGTTTTCGATGTTTTTGATGTTTTTGATGTTTTTGATGTTTTTGATGTTTTTGATGTTTTTGATGTTTTTGATGTTATTGATGTTTTTGATGTTGTTGATGTTTTTGATGTTTTTGATGTTTTTGATGTTTTTGATGTTTTTAATGATTTTGATGTTTTGATGTTTTTGATGTTTTTTCTGTTTTTTGTTCTTTTTGTTGTTGTTAATGCTTTGATGTTTTGATGTTTTTGATGTTATTGATGTTTTTGATGTTTTTGATGTTGTTGATGTTTTTATGTTTTTGATGTTTTTGATGTTTTTGATGTTCTTGATGTTTTCGATGTTTTCGATGTTTTTTTGTTTTTGATGTTTTTGATGTTTTTGATGTTTTTGATGTTTTTGGTGTTTTTGATGTTTTTATGTTTTTGATGGTTTTGATGTTTTTGATGTATTTCTTGTTTTTGATGTTTTTGATGTTTTTGATGTATTTGATGTATTTCTTGTTTTTGATGTTTTTTCTGTTTTTGTTGTTTTTGATGTTGTTGATTTTTTGATGTTTTCGATGTTTTTTTGTTTTTGATGTTTTTGATGTTTTTGATGTTTTTGATGTTTTTGATGTTTTTGATGTTTTTGATGTTTTTGATGTTTTTGGTGTTTTTGATGTTTTTATGTTTTTGATGGTTTTGATGTTTTTGATGTTTTTGATGTTTTTGATGTTTTTGATGTTTTTGATGTTTTTGATGTATTTCTTGTTTTTGATGTTTTTTTTGTTTTTGTTGTTTTTGATGTTTTTGATGTTTTTGATGTTTTTGATGTTTTTGATGTTTTTGATGTTTTTGATGTTTTTGATGTTTTTGATGTTTTTGATGTTTTTGATGTATTTCTTGTTTTTGATGTTTTTGATGTTTTTGATGTTTTTGATGTTTTTGATGTTTTTGATGTTTTTGATGTTTTTGATGTTTTTGATGTTTTGATGTTTTTGATGTTTTTGATGTTTTGATGTTTTTGATGTTTTTGATGTTTTGATGTTTTTTGATGTTTTGATGTTTTTGATGTTTTTGATGTTTTTGATGTTTTTGATGTTTTTGATGTTTTTGATGTTTTTGATGTTTTGATGTTTTGATGTTTTTGATGTTTTGATGTTTTGATGTTTTTGATGTTTTTGATGTTTTTGATGTTTTTGATGTTTTTGATGTTTTTGATGTTTTTGATGTTTTTGATGTTTTTGATGTTTTTGATGTTTTTGATGTTTTTGATGTTTTTGATGTTTTTGATGTTTTTGATGTTTTTGATGTTTTTGATGTTTTTGATGTTTTTGATGTTTTTGATGTTTTTGATGTTTTTAATGATTTTGATGTTTTGATGTTTTTGATGTTTTTTCTGTTTTTGTTGTTGTTGATGTTTTGATGTTTTGATCTTTTTGATGTTATTGATGTTTTTGATGTTGTTGATGTTTTTGATGTTTTTTATGTTTTTGATGTTTTTGATGTTTTTGATGTTTTTGATGTTTTCGATGTTTTTGATGTTTTTGATGTTTTGTTGTTTTTGATGTTTTTGGTTTTATAATGTTTTTGATGTTTTTGATTTTTTTGATCTTATGATGTTTTTGATGTATTTGTTGTTTTTGATGTTTTTATGTTTTGATGTTTTTGATGTTTTTATGTTCTTGATGTTTTTGATGTTGTTGGTGTTTTTAATATTTTAATATTTTAATGTTTTCTTTGTTTTTGTTGTTTTTAATGTTTTTGATATTTTTGATGTTTTTGATTTTATAATGTTTTTGATGTTTTTGATTTTTTTGATTTTATGATGTTTTTGATGTATTTGTTGTTTTTGATGTTTTTATGTTTTTGATGTTTTGATGTTTTTGATGTTTTTGATGTTTTTGATGTTTTTGATGTTTTTGATGTTTTGATGTTTTTGATGTTTTTGATGTTTTTGATGTTTTTGATGTTTTTGATGTTTTTGATGTTTTTGATGTTTTTGATGTTTTGATGTTTTTGATGTTTTGATGTTTTGATGTTTTGATGTTTTTGATGTTTTTGATGTTTTGATGTTTTTGATGTTTTTGATGTTTTTGATGTTTTTGATGTTTTTGATGTTTTGATGTTTTTGATGTTTTTGTTGTTTTGTTGTTTTTAATGTTTTGATGTTTTGATGTTTTTGATGTTTTGATGTTTTTGATGTTTTGATGTTTTTGTTGTTTTTGATGTTTTTGATGTTTTTGATGTTTTTGATGTTTTTGATGTTTTGATGTTTTGATGTTTTGATGTTTTTGATGTTTTGATGTTTTGATGTTTTGATGTTTTTGATGTTTTGATGTTTTGATGTTTTGATGTTTTTGATGTTTTGATGTTTTTGAAATTTTGATGTTTTTGATGTTTTTGATGTTTTTGATGTTTTTTGGTTTTATAATGTTTTTGATGTTTTTGATTTTTTGGATCTTATGATGTTTTTGATGTATTTGTTGTTTTTGATGTTTTTATGTTTTGATGTTTTTGATGTTTTGATGTTCTTGATGTTTTTGATGTTGTTGGTGTTTTTAATATATTAATATTTTAATGTTTTCTTTGTTTTTGTTGTTGTTAATGTTTTTGATATTTTTGATGTTTTTGATGTTATAATGTTTTTGATGTTTTTGATTTTTTTGATTTTATGATGTTTTTGATGTATTTGTTGTTTTTGATGTTTTTATGTTTTGATGTTTTTGATGTTTTGATGTTTTTGATATTTTGATGTTTTTGATCTTATGATGTTTTTGATGTTTTTGATGTTTTTGGTGTTTTTGATGTTTTTGATGTTTTTGATGTTTTTGATGTTTTTGATGTTTTTGATGTTCTTGGTGTTTTTGATGTTTTTATGTTTTTGATGGTTTTGATGTTTTGATGTATTTCTTGTTTTGATGTTTTTGATGTTTTTGATGTTTTTGATGTATTTTTGTTTTTGATGTTTTTTCTGTTTTTGTTGTTTTTGATGTTGTTGATTTTTTGATGTTTTGATGTTTTTGATGTTTTTGATGTTTTTGATGTTTTTGATGTTTTTGATTTTTTTGCTTTTATGATGTTTTGATGTTTTTGGTGTTTTTTGATGTTTTATGTTTTTGATGTTTTTTATTGATACCCGCTTTTTAATGGTTAGAAGGTTATTGATGTTTTTGACCGATTTTGTATGTAACAGGCAGAAGTTTGCATTTTTGACCCTTTAATGTATATATATTTTTGATCAGTTTTTAGCCGAGACGATATAGCCATGTCCGTCTGTCCGTCCTTCCGTCTGTCCGTCTGTCCGTCCGTATGAATGCCTAGATCTCAGAGACTATAAGAGATAGAGCAACAAATTTTTCGCGACAGTATGTCTTATTGTTGCACGTTTTGATCAAGTTTGTTTTTGATTTTTGCCACGTCCCCTCTCGCCCCTGTAAATCGAATAAAACCGAATTGCAAACGTCGTTTTAATATTTAGAACGTTCAATTTTGGTATGCACAATATTAATCACCATGTTAATGATCTCTGTAAATTTGGTTACAATCGGATAAAAACACAGAAGTTATTAAGATTGTTTTTTATAAGGCGTTACCTTTTGCAACTGCTAGTGCTGCCTAGTGTTGCTTGATTTTTGATATTCGTGACATAATAATGGTGTTCAATAAGCCAACTAAAGTGCCGCCAAGCTAATAACTTGAACAAAGAAAATTTTGATATATTATTTTGGTATTTTTAGTATTTTTTCAGTATATTTTTATACTGTTATATAAATATAATATTTTGATGGTAAAATTGGGTTTTTAGTTTTGCAAACTGGATTGTAGCTTTTTTATGTTTTTTTTGATTTTATGATGTTTTTGGTGTTATTTATGTTTTTGATGTTTTTGTTGTTTTTGATGGTTTTGATGTTTTTGATGTTTTTGATGTTTTTGATGTTTTTGAAGTTTTTGATGTTTTTGATGTTCTTGATGTTTTTGATGTTATTGACTTTTTTGATGTTTTTGATGTTTTGATGTTTTGATGTTTTGATGTTTTTGATATTTTGATGTTTTTGATGTTTTTGATGTTATGATGTTTTTGATGTATTTGTTGTTTTTGTTGTTTTTATGTTTTGATGTTTTTGATGTTTTGATGTTCTTGATGTTTTTGATGTTTTTGATGTTGTTGATGTTTTTAATATTTTGATGTTTTTTCTGTTTTTGTTGTTTTTGATGTTTTTGATATTTTTGATGTTTTTGATGTTTTTGATTTTTTTGATGTTTTTGATGTTTGTGATGTTTTTGATGTTTTTTGATGTTTTTGATGTTTTTGTTGTTTTGCTGTTTTTGATGTTTTTGATTTTATAATACTTTTGATGTTTTTGATTTTTTTGATTTTATGATGTTTTTGATGTATTTGTTGTTTTTGATGTTTTTATGTTTTAATGTTTTTGATGTTTTGATGTTTTTGATATTTTTGATGGTTTGATGTTTTTGATGTTTTGATGTTTTTGATGTTATGATGTTTTTGATGTTTTTGATGTTTTTGATGTTTTTGATGTTTTTGATGTTTTTGATGTTTTTGATGTTTTTGTTGTTTTTGTTGTTTTTGTTGTTTTTGTTGTTTTTGATGTTTTTGATTGTATAATGTTTTTGATGTTTTTGATTTTTTTTTGATTTTATGATGTTTTTGGTGTTATTTATGTTTTTGATATTTTTGATGTTTTGATGTTTTTGATGTTTTTGATGTTTTTGATGTTTTTGATGTTTTTGATGTTTTGATGTTTTTGATATTTTTGATGTTTTGATGTTTTTGATGTTTTTGATGTTTTGATGTTTTAGATGTTATGATGTTTTTGATGTTTTTGATGTTTTTGATGTTTTTGATGTTTTTCTTGTTTTTCTTGTTTTTGATGTTTTTGATGTTTTTGATGTTTTTGATTTTTGATGTTTTTGATGTTATTGACTTTTTTGATGTTTTTGATTTATTTGATGATTTGATGTTTTGATGTTTTTAATATTTTGATGTTTTTGATGTTTTTGATGTTTTTGTTGTTTTTGTTGTTTTTGTTGTTTTTGATGTTTTTGATTGTATAATGTTTTTGATGTTTTTGATTTTTTTTGATTTTATGATGTTTTTGGTGTTATTTATGTTTTTGATGTTTTTGATATTTTTGATGTTTCGATGTTTTTGATGTTTTTGATGTTTTGATGTTTTTGATATTTTTGATGTTTTGATGTTTTTGATGTTTTTGATGTTTTTGATGTTTTTGATGTTTTTGATGTTTTTGATGTTTTTGATGTTTTTGATGTTTTTGATGTTTTTGATGTTTTGATGTTTTTGATGTTTTTGATGTTTTGATGTTTTTGATGTTTTTGATGTTTTTGATGTTTTTGATGTTTTTGATGTTTTTGATGTTTTTCTTGTTTTGATGTTTTTGATGTTTTTGATTTTTTGATGTTTTTGATGGTATTGACTTTTTTGATGTTTTTGATGTATTTGATGCTTTGATGTTTTTGATGTTTTATGTTTTTGATGTTTTTGATGTTTTTGATATTTTTGATGTTTTTGTTGTTTTGTTGTTTTTGATGTTTTTGATTATATAATGTTTTAGATGTTTTTGATTTTATGATGTTTTTGATGCATTTGTTGTTTTTGATATTTTTATGTTTTGATGTTTTTGAGGTTTTTGATGTTTTGATGTTTTTGATGTTATGATGTTTTTGATGTTTTTGGTGTTTTTGATGTTTTTGAAGTTTTTGATGTTTTTGATGTTTTTGATGATTTTGTTGTTTTTGTTGTTTTTGATGTTTTTGATTTTATAATGTTTTTGATGTTTTTGATTTTTTTGATCTTATGATGTTTTTGATGTATTTGTTGTTTTTGATGTTTTTATGTTGTGATGTTTATGATGTTTTGATGTTCTTGATGTTTTTGATGTTTTTGATGTTGTTGATGTTGTTGATGTTTTTGATGTTTTTGATGTTTTTGATGTTTTTGATGTTTTTGATGTTTTCGATGTTTTCGATGTTTTTGATGTTTTTGATGTTTTTGATATTTTTGATGTTTTTGTTGTTTTGTTGTTTTTGATGTTTTTGATTTTATAATGTTTTAGATGTTTTTGATTTTATGATGTTTTTGATGTATTTGTTGTTTTTGATGTTTTTATGTTTTGATGTTTTGATGTTTTTGAGGTTTTTGATGTTTTGATGTTTTTGATGTTATGATGATTTTGATGTTTTTGATGTTTTTTATGTTTTTGATGTTTTTAATGATTTTGATGTTTTGATGTTTTTAATGTTTTTTTCTGTTTTTGTTGTTGTTGATGTTTTGATGTTTTTGATGTTTTTGATGTTTTTGATGTTTTTGATGTTTTTGATGTTTTTGATGTTTTTGATGTTTTTTTTTATGTTTTTATGTTTTTTGATGTTTTTGATGTTTTTGATGTTTTGATGTTTTTGATGTTTTTGATGTTTTTGATGTTTTTGATGTTTTTGATGTTTTTGATGTATTTCTTGTTTTTGATGTTTTTGATGTTTTTGATGTTTTCAATGTTTTTGTTGTTTTGTTGTTTTTGATGTTTTTGATTTTATAATGTTTTTGATGTTTTTGATTTTTTTGATCTTATGATGTTTTTGATGTATTTGTTGTTTTTGATGTTTTTGATGTTTTTGATGTTGTTGATGTTTTTAATATTTTAATGTTTTCTCTGTTTTTGTTGTTTTTGATGTTTTTGATATTTTTGATGTTTTTGATTTTATAATGTTTTTGATGTTTTTGATTTTTTTGATTTTATGATGTTTTTGATGTATTTGTTGTTTTTATGTTTTGATGTTTTTGATGTTTTGATGGTTTTGATGTTTTTGATGTTATTGACTTTTTTTGATGTTTTTGATGTTTTTGTTGTTTTTGATGTTTTTGATGTTTTTGATGTTTTGATGTTTTGATGTTTTTGATGTTTTGGTGTTTTTGATGTTTTGATGTTTTTGATGTTTTTGGTGTTTTTGATGTTTTTGATGTTTTTGGTGTTTTTGATGTTTTTGATGTTTTTGATGTTTTTGATGTTTTTGATGTTTTTGATGTTTTTGATGTTTTTGATGTTTTTGATGTTTTTGATGTTTTTGATTTTTGATGTTTTTGATGTTTTTGATGTTTTTGATGTTTTTGATGTTTTTGATGTTTTTGATGTTATTGACTTTTTGATGTTTTTGATGTATTTGATGTTTTGATGTTTTGATGTTTTTGATATTTTGATGTTTTTGATGTTTTTGTTGTTATGATGTTTTTGATGTATTTGTTGTTTTTGATGTTTTTATGTTTTGATGTTTTTGATGTTTTGATGTTTTTGATGTTTTGGTGTTTTTGATGTTATGATGTTTTTGATGTTTTTGGTGTTTTTGATGTTTTTGATGTTTTTGATGTTTTTGATGTTTTCGATGTTTTCGATGTTATTGATGTTTTTGATGTTTTTGATATTTTTGATGTTTTTGTTGTTTTGTTGTTTTTGATGTTTTTGATTTTATAATGTTTAAGATGTTCTTGATTTTATGATGTTTTTGATGTATTTGTTGTTTTTGATGTTTTTATGTTTTGATGTTTTGATGTTTTTGAGGTTTTTGATGTTTTGATGTTTTTGATGTTATGATGATTTTGATGTTTTTGATGTTTTTTATGTTTTTAATGATTTTGATGTTTTGATGTTTTTAATGTTTTTTTCTGTTTTTGTTGTTGTTGATGTTTTGATGTTTTTGATGTTATTGATGTTTTTGATGTTTTTGATGTTGTTGATGTTTTTGATGTTTTTGATGTTTTTTATGTTTTTTATGTTTTTGATGTTTTTGATGTTTTTGATGTTTTTGATGTTTTTGATGTTTTTGATGTTTTTGATGTTTTTGATGTTTTTGATGTTTTTGATGTTTTTGATGTTTTTAATGTTTTCAATGTTTTTGTTGTTTTGTTGTTTTTGATGTTTTTGATTTTATAATGTTTTTGATGTTTTTGATTTTTTTGATCTTATGATGTTTTTGATGTATTTGTTGTTTTTGATGTTTTTATGTTTTGATGTTTTTGATGTTTTGATGTTCTTGATGTTTTTGATGTTTTTGATGTTGTTGATGTTTTTAATATTTTAATGTTTTCTCTGTTTTTGTTGTTTTTGATGTTTTTGATATTTTTGATGTTTTTGATTTTATAATGTTTTTGATGTTTTTGATTTTTTTGATTTTTTGATTTTTTGATGTTTTTGATGTTTTTGTTGTTTTTGATGTTTTTATGTTTTGATGTTTTTGATGTTTTGATGTTTTTGATGTTATTGACTTTTTGATGTTTTTGTTGTTTTTGATGTTTTTGATTTTATAATGTTTTTGATGTTTTTTGATTTTTTGATGTTTTTGATGTTTTTGATGTTTTTGATGTTTTTGATGTTTTTGATGTTTTGTTTTGATGTTTTTGATGTTTTTGATGTTTTTGATGTTTTGATGTTTTTGATGTTTTTGTTTTTTGATGTTTTTGTTGTTATTGTTGTTTTTGTTGTTTTTGTTGTTTTTGATGTTTTTGATTTTATATTGTTTTTGATGTTTTTGATTTTTTTGATTTCATGATGTTTTTGGTGTTATTTATGTTTTTGTTGTTTTTGATGGTTTTGATGTTTTTGATGTTTTTGATGTTTTTGATGTTTTTGATGTTTTGAAGTTTTTGATGTTTTGATGTTTTTGATGTTTTTTGATGTTTTTGATGTTTTGATGTTTTTGATGTTTTTGATGTTTTGATGTTTTTGATGTTTTTGATGTTTTTTGATGTTATTGATCTTTTTGATGTTTTTGATGTATTTGATGTTTTGATGTTTTGATGTTTTTGATATTTTGATGTTTTTGATGTTTTTGTTGTTATGATGTTTTTGATGTATTTGTTGTTTTTGATGTTTTTATGTTTTGATGTTTTTGATGTTTTTATGTTCTTGATGTTCTTGATGTTTTTGATGTTGTTGATGTTTTTAATATTTTAATGTTTTCTCTGTTTTTGTTGTTTTTGATGTTTTTGATATTTTTGATGTTTTTGATTTTATAATGTTTTTGATGTTTTTGATTTTTTTGATTTTATGATGTTTTTGATGTATTTGTTGTTTTTGATGTGTTTATGTTTTGATGTTTTTGATGTTTTTTGATGTTATTGACTTTTTTGATGTTTTTGATGTTTTTGATGTTTTTGTTGTTTTTGATGTTTTTGATTTTATAATGTTTTTGATGTTTTTGATTTTTTTGATTTTATGATGTTTTTGATGTATTTGTTGTTTTTGATGTTTTTATGTTTTGATGTTTTGATGTTTTTGATGTTTTGGTGTTTTTGATGTTATGATGTTTTTGATGTTTTTGGTGTTTTTGATGTTTTTGATGTTTTTGATGTTTTTGATGTTTTTGATGTTTTTGATGTTTTTGATGTTTTTGTTGTTTTTGTTGTTTTTGATATTTTTGATTTTATAATGTTTTTGATGTTTTTGATTTTTTTGATTTTATGATGTTTTTGGTGTTATTTATGTTTTTGATGTTTTTGTTGTTTTTGATGGTTTTGATGTTTTTGATGTTTTTGATGTTTTTGATGTTTTTGAAGTTTTTGATGTTTTTGATGTATTTGTTGTTTTTGATGTTTTTATGTTTTGATGTTTTTGATGTTTTTGATGTTTTTGATGTTCTTGATGTTTTTGATGTTGTTGATGTTTTTAATATTTTAATGTTTTCTCTGTTTTTGTTGTTTTTGATGTTTTTGATATTTTTGATGTTTTTGATTTTATAATGTTTTTGATGTTTTTGATTTTTTTGATTTTATGATGTTTTTGATGTATTTGTTGTTTTTGATGTGTTTATGTTTTGATGTTTTTGATGTTTTTGATGTTATTGACTTTTTTGATGTTTTTGATGTTTTTGATGTTTTTGTTGTTTTTGATGTTTTTGATTTTATAATGTTTTTGATGTTTTTGATTTTTTTGATTTTATGATGTTTTTGATGTATTTGTTGTTTTTGATGTGTTTATGTTTTGATGTTTTTGATGTTTTTGATGTTTTTGATGTTATTGACTTTTTTGATGTTTTTGATGTTTTTGATGTTTTTGTTGTTTTTGATGTTTTTGATTTTATAATGTTTTTGATGTTTTTGATTTTTTTGATTTTATGATGTTTTTGATGTATTTGTTGTTTTTGATGTTTTTATGTTTTGATGTTTTGATGTTTTTGATGTTTTGGTGTTTTTGATGTTATGATGTTTGTGATGTTTTTGGTGTTTTTGATGTTTTTGATGTTTTTGATGTTTTTGATGTTTTTGATGTTTTTGATGTATTTCTTGTTTTTGATGTTTTTGATGTTTTTGATGTTTTCAATGTTTTCAATGTTTTTGTTGTTTTGTTGTTTTGTTGTTTTTGATGTTTTTGATTTTATAATGTTTTTGATGTTTTTGATTTTTTTGATCTTATGATGTTTTTGATGTATTTGTTGTTTTTGATGTTTTTATGTTTTGATGTTTTTGATGTTTTGATGTTCTTGATGTTTTTGATGTTTTTGATGTTGTTGATGTTTTTAATATATTAATGTTTTCTCTGTTTTTGTTGTTTTTGATGTTTTTGATATTTTTGATGTTTTTGATTTTATAATGTTTTTGATGTTTTTGATTTTTTTGATTTTATGATGTTTTTGATGTATTTGTTGTTTTTGATGTTTTTATGTTTTGATGTTTTTGATGTTTTGATGTTTTTGATGTTTTTGATGTTATTGACTTTTTTGTTGTTTTTGTTGTTTTTGATGTTTTTGATTTTATAATGTTTTTGATGTTTTTGATTTTTTTGATGTTTTTGATGTTTTTGATGTTTTTGATGTTTTTGATGTTTTTGATGTTTTTGATGTTTTTGATGTTTTTGATGTTTTTGATGTTTTTGATGTTTTTGATGTTTTTGATGTTTTTGTTGTTATTGTTGTTTTTGTTGTTTTTGTTGTTTTTGATATTTTTGATTTTATATTGTTTTTGATGTTTTTGATTTTTTTTGATTTCATGATGTTTTTGGTGTTATTTATGTTTTTGTTGTTTTTGATAGTTTTGATGTTTTTGATGTTTTTGATGTTTTTGATGTTTTTGATGTTTTTGATGTTTTTGATGTTTTTGAAGTTTTTGATGTTTTTGATGTTTTTGATGTTTTTGATGTTTTTGATGTTTTTGATGTTTGTGATGTTTTTGATGTTTTTGATGTTTTTGATGTTTTTGATGTTATTGACTTTTTTGATGTTTTTGATGTATTTGATGTTTTGATGTTTTGATGTTTTTGATATTTTGATGTTTTTGATGTTTTTGTTGTTATGATGTTTTTGATGTATTTGTTGTTTTTGATGTTTTTATGTTTTGATGTTTTTGATGTTTTTATGTTCTTGATGTTCTTGATGTTTTTGATGTTGTTGATGTTTTTAATATTTTAATGTTTTCTCTGTTTTTTTTGTTTTTGATGTTTTTGATGTTTTTGATGTTTTTGATTTTATAATGTTTTTGATGTTTTTGATTTTTTTTGATTTTATGATGTTTTGATGTATTTGTTGTTTTTGTTGTTTTTATGTTTTGATGTTTTGATGTTTTTGATGTTTTGGTGTTTTTGATGTTATGATGTTTTTGATGTTTTTGGTGTTTTTGATGTTTTTGATGTTTTTGATGTTTTTGATGTTTTTGATGTTTTTGATGTTTTTGATGTTTTTGTTGTTTTTGTTGTTTTTGATATTTTTGATTTTATAATGTTTTTGATGTTTTTGATTTTTTTTGATTTTATGATGTTTTTGGTGTTATTTATGTTTTTGATGTTTTTGTTGTTTTTGATGGTTTTGATGTTTTTGATGTTTTTGATGTTTTTGATGTTTTTGATGTTTTTGATGTTTTTGATGTTTTTGATTTTATAATGTTTTTGATGTTTTTGATTTTTTTGATTTTATGATGTTTTTGATGTATTTGTTGTTTTTGATGTTTTTATGTTTTGATGTTTTGATGTTTTTGATGTTTTGGTGTTTTTGATGTTATGATGTTTTTGTTGTTTTTGATGGTTTTGATGTTTTTGATGTTTTTGATGTTTTTGATGTTTTTGATGTTTTGAAGTTTTTGATGTTTTTGATGTATTTGTTGTTTTTGATGTTTTTATGTTTTGATGTTTTTGATGTTTTGATGTTCTTGATGTTCTTGATGTTTTTGATGTTGTTGATGTTTTTAATATTTTAATGTTTTCTCTGTTTTTGTTGTTTTTGATGTTTTTGATATTTTTGATGTTTTTGATTTTATAATGTTTTTGATGTTTTTGATTTTTTTGATTTTATGATGTTTTTGATGTATTTGTTGTTTTTGATGTGTTTATGTTTTGATGTTTTTGATGTTTTTGATGTTTTTGATGTTATTGATTTTTTTGATGTTTTTGATGTTTTTGATGTTTTTGTTGTTTTTGATGTTTTTGATTTTATAATGTTTTTGATGTTTTTGATTTTTTTGATTTTATGATGTTTTTGATGTATTTGTTGTTTTTGATGTTTTTATGTTTTGATGTTTTGATGTTTTTGATGTTTTGGTGTTTTTGATGTTATGATGTTTGTGATGTTTTTGGTGTTTTTGATGTTTTTGATGTTTTTGATGTTTTTGATGTTTTTGATGTTTTTGATGTTTTTGATGTTTTTGATGTTTTTGATGTTTTTGATGTTTTTGTTGTTTTTGTTGTTTTGATATTTTTGATTTTATAATGTTTTTGATGTTTTTGATTTTTTTGATTTTATGATGTTTTTGGTGTTATTTATGTTTTTGATGTTTTTGTTGTTTTTGATGGTTTTGATGTTTTTGATGTTTTTGATGTTTTTGATGTTTTTGATGTTTTTGATGTTTTTGATGTTTTTGATGTTTTTGATGTTTTTGATGTTTTTGATGTTTTTGATGTTTTTAATATTTTTGATGTTTTTGATGTTTTTGATTTTTTGATGTTTTTGATGCTTTTGACTTTTTTGATGTTTTTGATGTATTTGATGTTTTGATGTTTTGATGTTTTTGATATTTTGATGTTTTTGATGTTTTTGATGTTATGATGTTTTTGATGTATTTGTTGTTTTTGATGTTTTTATGTTTTGATGTTTTTGATGTTTTTGATGTTTTGATGTTCTTGATGTTTTTGATGTTTTTGATGTTTTTGATGTTGTTGATGTTTTTAATATTTTTGATGTTTTGGATGTTTTTGATTTTTTTGATGTTTTTGATGCTTTTGACGTTTTTGATGTTTTTGATGTTTTTGATGTTTTTGATGTTTTTGATTTTTTTGATGTTTTTGATGTTTTTGTTGTTTTGTTGTTTTTGATGTTTTTAATTTTATAATACTTTTGATGTTTTTGATTTTTTTGATTTTATGATGTTTTTGATGTATTTGTTGTTTTTGATGTTTTTATGTTTTAATGTTTTTGATGTTTTAATGTTTTTGATATTTTTGATGTTTTTGATGTTTTGATGTTTTTGATGTTATGATGTTTTTGATGTTTTTGCTGTTTTTGATGTTTTTGATGTTTTTGATGTTTTTGTTGTTTTTGTTGTTTTTGTTGTTTTTGATGTTTTTGATTGTATAATGTTTTTGATGTTTTTGATTTTTTTTGATTTTATGGTGTTTTTGGTGTTATTTATGTTTTTGATGTTTTTGATATTTTTGATGTTTTGATGATTTTTATGTTTTTGATGTTTTTGATGTTTTGATATTTTTGATATTTTTGATGTTTTGATGTTTTTGATGTTTTTGATGTTTTGATGTTTTTGATGTTATGATGGTTTTAATGTTTTTGATGTATTTGTTGTTTTTGATGTTTTTATGTTTTGATGTTTTGATGTTTTTGATGTTTTGGTGTTTTTGATGTTATGATGTTTGTGATGTTTTTGGTGTTTTTGATGTTTTTGATGTTTTTGATGTTTTTGATGTTTTTGATGTTTTTGATGTTTTTGATGTTTTTGATGTTTTTGATGTTTTTGATGTTTTTGATGTTTTTGATGTTTTTGATGTTTTTGATGTTTTTGATGTTTTTGATGTTTTTGATGTTTTTGTTGTTTTTGTTGTTTTTGATATTTTTGATTTTATAATGTTTTTGATGTTTTTGATTTTTTTGATTTTATGATGTTTTTGGTGTTATTTATGTTTTTGATGTTTTTGTTGTTTTTGATGGTTTTGATGTTTTTGATGTTTTTGATGTTTTTGATGTTTTTGATGTTTTTGAAGTTTTTGATGTTTTTGATGTTTTTGATGTTTTTGATGTTTTTGATGTTTTTGATTTTATAATGTTTTTGATGTTTTTGATTTTTTTGATTTTATGATGTTTTTGGTGTTTTTTATGTTTTTGATGTTTTTGATGTTTTTGATTTTTTTGATGTTTTTGATGTTTTTGTTGTTTTGTTGTTTTTGATGTTTTTAATTTTATAATACTTTTGATGTTTTTGATTTTTTTGATTTTATGATGTTTTTGATGTATTTGTTGTTTTTGATGTTTTTATGTTTTAATGTTTTTGATGTTTTAATGTTTTTGATATTTTTGATGTTTTTGATGTTTTGATGTTTTTGATGTTATGATGTTTTTGATGTTTTTGCTGTTTTTGATGTTTTTGATGTTTTTGATGTTTTTGATGTTTTTGATGTTTTTGTTGTTTTTGTTGTTTTTGTTGTTTTTGATGTTTTTGATTGTATAATGTTTTTGATGTTTTTGATTTTTTTTGATTTTATGGTGTTTTTGGTGTTATTTATGTTTTTGATGTTTTTGATATTTTTGATGTTTTGATGATTTTTATGTTTTTGATGTTTTTGATGTTTTGATGTTTTTGATATTTTTGATGTTTTGATGTTTTTGATGTTTTTGATGTTTTTGATGTTTTGATGTTTTTGATGTTATGATGGTTTTAATGTTTTTGATGTTTTTGATGTTTTTGATGTTTTTGATGTTTTTGATGTTTTTGATGTTATTGATGTTTTTGATGTTTATGATGTTTTTTTCTTGTTTTTGATGTTTTTGATGTTTTGATTTTTTGATGTTTTTTGATGTTTTTGATGTTTTTGATGTTTTTGATGTTTTTGATGTTTTTGATGTTTTTGATGTTTTTGATGTTTTTCTTGTTTTTGATGTTTTTGATGTTTTTGATGTTATTGACTTTTTTGATGTTTTTGATGTATTTGATGTTTTGATGTTTTTAATATTTTGATGTTTTTGATGTTTTTGATATTTTTGATGTTTCGATGTTTTTGATGTTTTTGATGTTTTTGATGTTTTGATGTTTTTGATATTTTTGACGTTTTGACGTTTTGATGTTTTTGATGTTTTTGATGTTTTTGATGTTTTGATGTTTTTGATGTTATGATGTTTTTGATGTTTTTGATGTTTTTGATGTTTTTGATGTTTTTGATGTTTTTGATGTTTTTGATGTTTTTGATGTTTTTGATGTTTTTGATGTTTTTGATGTTTTTCTTGTTTTTGATGTTTTTGATTTTTTGATGTTTTTGATGTTATTGACTTTTTTGATGTTTTTGATGCATTTGTTGTTTTTGATGTTTTTGATTTTTTTGATGTTTTTGACGTTTTTGATATTTTTGATGTTTTTGTTGTTTTGTTGTTTTTGATGTTTTTGATTTTATAATGTTTTAGATGTTTTTGATTTTATGATGATTTTGATGCATTTGTTGTTTTTGATGTTTTTATGTTTTGATGCTTTGATGTTTTTGAGGTTTTTGATGTTTTGATGTCTTTGATGTTATGATGTTTTTGATGTTTTTGATGTTTTTGGTGTTTTTGATGTTTTTGAAGTTTTTGATGTTTTTGATGTTTTTGATGTTTTCGTTGTTTTTGTTGTTTTTGTTGTTTTTGATGTTTTTGATTTTATATTGTTTTTGATGTTTTTGGGTTTTTTGATCTTATGATGTTTTTGATGCATTTGTTGTTTTTGATGTATTTGATGTTTTGATGTTTTTGATATTTTGATGTTTTTGATGTTTTTGATATTTTTGATGTTTTTGTTGTTTTGTTGTTTTTGATGTTTTTGATTTTATAATGTTTTAGATGTTTTTGATTTTATGATGTTTTTGATGCATTTGTTGTTTTTGATGTTTTTATGTTTTGATGTTTTTATGTTTTTGATGTTTTGATGTTTTTGATGTTTTGATGTTTTTGATGTTTTTGATGTTTTTGGTGCTTTTGATGTTTTTGAAGTTTTTGATGTTTTTGATGTTTTTTTATGTTTTTGATGTTTTTGTTGTTTTTGTTGTTTTTGTTGTTTTTGTTGTTTTTGTTGTTTTTGTTGTTTTTGATGTTTTTGATTTTAAATTGTTTTTGATGTTTTTGATTTTTTTGATCTTATGATGTTTTTGATGTATTTGTTGTTTTTGATGTTTTTATGTTTTGATGTTTATGATGTTTTGATGTTCTTGATGTTTTTGATGTTTTTGATGTTGTTGATGTTTTTGATGTTTTTGATGTTTTTGATGTTTTTGATGTTTTTGATGTTTTTGATGTTTTTGATGTTTTTGATGTTTTTGATGTTTTTGATGTTTTTGATATTTTTGATGTTTTTGTTGTTTTGTTGTTTTTGATGTTTTTGATTTTATGATGTTTTTGATGTATTTGTTGTTTTTGATGTTTTTGATGTTTTTATGTTTTTGAGGTTTTTGATGTTTTGATGTTTTTGATGTTATGATGTTTTTGATGTTTTTGATGTTTTTAATGATTTTGATGTTTTGATGTTTTTTCTGTTTTTGTTGTTGTTGATGTTTTGATGTTTTTGATGTTTTTGATGTTATTGATGTTTTTGATGTTTTTGATGTTGTTGATGTTTTTGATGTTTTTGATGTTTTTTGATGTTTTGATGTTTTTGATGTTATTGATTTTTTGATGTTTTTGATGTTTTTGATATTTTTGATGTTTTTGATGTTTTTGATGTTTTTGATGTTTTTGATGTTTTGATGTTTTTGATATTTTTCATGTTTTGATGTTTTTGATGTTTTGATGTTTTGATGTTTTTTGATATTTTTGATGTTTTGATGTTTTTGATGTTTTTGATGTTTTTGATGTTTTGATGTTTTTGATGTTATGATGTTTTTGATGTTTTTGATGTTTTTGATGTTTTTGATGTTTTTGATGTTTTTGATGTTTTTGATGTTTTTGATGTTTTTGATGTTTTTGATGTTATTGATCTTTTTGATGTTTTGATGCATTTGTTGTTTTTGATGTTTTTGTGTGTTTTGATGTTTTTGATATTTTTGATGTTTTTGTTGTTTTGTTGTTTTTGATGTTTTTGATTTTATAATGTTTTAGATGTTTTTGATTTTATGATGTTTTTGATGCATTTGTTGTTTTTGATGTTTTTATGTTTTGATGTTTTGAGGTTTTTGATGTTTTGATGTTTTTGATGTTATGATGTTTTTGATGTTTTTGATGTTTTTGATGTTTTTGATGTTTTTGATGTTTTTGATGTTTTTGATGTTTTTGATGTTTTCGTTGTTTTTGATGTTTTTGATGTTTTTTTGATGTTTATGTTTTTGATGTTTTTGTGTTTTTTTGATCTTATGATGTTTTTGATGCATTTGTTGTTTTTGATGTATTTGATGTTTTGATGTTTTTGATGTTTTGATGTTTTTGATGTTTTTGATGTTTTTGATGTTTTTGATGTTTTTGATGTTTTTGATGTTTTTGATGTTTTTGATGTTTTTGTTGTTTTTGTTGTTTTTGTTGTTTTTGATGTTTTTGATTTTTTGTTGTTTTTGATGTTTTTGATGTTTTTTGATTTTTTGATGTTTTTGATGTTTTGATGTTTTTGATGTTTTGATGTTCTTGATGTTTTTGATGTTTTTGATGTTTTTGATGTTTTTGATGTTTTTGATGTTTTGATGTTTTTGATGTTTTTGATGTTTTTGATGTTTTTGATATTTTGATGTTTTTGTTGTTTTGTTGTTTTTGATGTTTTTTGATTTTATGATGTTTTATGATGTTTTTGATTTTTTGATGTTTTTGATGTATTTGTTGTTTTTGATGTTTTTGATGTTTTTATGTTTTGATGTTTTTGAGGTTTTTGATGTTTTGATGTTTTTGGTGTTTTGATGTTTTTGATGTTTTTGATGTTTTTGATGTTTTTAATGATTTTGATGTTTTGATGTTTTTTCTGTTTTTGTTGTTGTTGATGTTTTGATGTTTTGATGTTTTTGATGTTTTTGATGTTTTTGATGTTTTTGATGTTGTTGATGTTTTTGATGTTTTTGTTTTTTATTTTTTTGATGTTTTTGATGCATTTGTTGTTTTTGATGTTTTTGATTTTTTTGATGTTTTTTGACGTTTTTGATGTTTTTGATGTTTTTGTTGTTTTGTTGTTTTTGATGTTTTTGATTTTATAATGTTTTTGATGTTTTGATTTTATGATGATTTTGATGCATTTGTTGTTTTTGATGTTTTTATGTTTTGATGTTTTGATGTTTTTGAGGTTTTTGATGTTTTGATGTTTTTGATGTTTTTGATGTTTTTGATGTTTTTGATGTTTTTGGTGTTTTTGATGTTTTTGAAGTTTTGATGTTTTTGATGTTTTTGATGTTTTTGTTGTTTTTGTTGTTTTTGTTGTTTTTGATGTTTTTGATTTTTTATTGTTTTGATGTTTTTGGTTTTTTTTGATCTTATGATGTTTTTGATGTTTTTGTTGTTTTTGATGTTTTTGATGTTTTGATGTTTTTGATATTTTGATGTTTTTGATGTTTTTGATGTTTTTGATGTTTTTGTTGTTTTTGTTGTTTTTGTTGTTTTTGATGTTTTTGATGTTTTTGATGTTTTTGATGTTTTTGATGTTTTTGATGTTTTTGATGTTTTTGATGTTTTTGATGTTTTTGATGTTTTTTATGTTTTGATGTTTTTGATGTTTTTGATGTTTTTGATGTTTTGATGTTTTTTGATGTTATGATGTTTTTTTGATGTTTTTAATGTTTTTAATGATTTTGATGTTTTGATGTCTTTTCTGTTTTTGTTGTTGTTGATGTTTTTGATGTTTTTGATGTTTTTGATGTTTTTGATGTTGTTGATGTTTTTGATGTTTTTGATGTTTTTTATGTTTTTGATGTTTTTGATGTTTTTGATGTTTTTGATGTTTTTGATGTTTTTGATGTTTTTGATGTTTTTGATGTTTTTGATGTTTTTGATGTTTTTGATGTATTTCTTGTTTTTGATGTTTTTGATGTTTTCGATGTTTTTTGTTGTTTTGTTGTTTTTGATGTTTTTGATTTTTATAATGTTTTTGATGTTTTTGATTTTTTTGATCTTATGATGTTTTTGATGTATTTGTTGTTTTTGATGTTTTTATGTTTTGATGTTTTTGATGTTTTGATGTTCTTGATGTTTTTGATGTTTTTGATGTTTTTGATGTTTTTAATATTTTAATGTTTTCTCTGTTTTTGTTGTTTTTGATGTTTTTGATATTTTTGATGTTTTTGATTTTATAATGTTTTTGATGTTTTTGATTTTTTTGATTTTATGATGTATTTGTTGTTTTTGATGTTTTTATGTTTTGATGTTTTTGATGTTTTGATGTTTTTGATGTTTTTGATGTTATTGACTTTTTTGATGTTTTTGGTGTTTTTGATGTTTTTGATGTTTTTGATGTTTTTGTTATGTTTTTGATATTTTTTTGTTGTTTTTGATGTTTTTGATTTTATAATGTTTTTGATGTTTTTGATTTTTTTGATTTTATGATGTTTTTAATGTATTTGTCGTTTTTGATGTTTTTGATGTTTTGATGTTTTTGATGTTTTGATGTTTTTGATGTTTTTGATGTTTTTGTTGTTTTTGATTGTTTTGATTTTATAATGTTTTTGATGTTTTTGATTTTTTGATTTTTTGATGTTTTTATGTTTTTGTTGTTTTTGATGTTTTTATGTTTTGATGTTTTGATGATTTTGATGTTTTTGATGTTTTTGATGTTTTTGATGTTTTGATGTTTTTGATGTTTTGTTGTTTTTGTTGTTTTTGATATTTTTGATTTTATAATGTTTTTGATGTTTTTGATTTTTTTGATTTTATGATGTTTTTGGTGTTATTTATGTTTTTGATGTTTTTGTTGTTTTTGATGGTTTTGATGTTTTGATGTTTTGATGTTTTTGATGTTTTTGATGTTTTTGATGTTTTTGATGTATTTGTTGTTTTGATGTTTTTGATGTTTTTGATGTTTTTGATGTTTTTGATGTTCTTGATGTTCTTGATGTTTTTGATGTTGTTGATGTTTTTAATATTTTAATGTTTTCTCTGTTTTTGTTGTTTTTGATGTTTTTGATATTTTTGATGTTTTTGATTTTATAATGTTTTTGATGTTTTTGATTTTTTTGATTTTATGATGTTTTTGATGTATTTGTTGTTTTTGATGTGTTTATGTTTTGATGTTTTTGATGTTTTTGATGTTATTGACTTTTTTGATGTTTTTGATGTTTTTGATGTTTTTGTTGTTTTTGATGTTTTTGATTTTTATAATGTTTTTGATGTTTTTGTTGTTTTTGATGTTTTTATGTTTTGATGTTTTGATGTTTTTGATGTTTTGGTGTTTTTGATGTTATGATGTTTTTGATGTTTTTGATGTTTTTGATGTTTTTGATGTTTTTGATGTTTTTGATGTTTTTGATGTTTTTGATGTTTTTGATGTTTTTGATGTTTTTGATGTTTTTGTTGTTTTTGTTGTTTTTGTTGTTTTTGATTTTTTGATTTTATGATGTTTTTGATGTTTTTGATTTTTTTGATTTTTTGATGTTTTTGATGTTTTTGATGTTTTTGATGTTTTTGATGTTTTGATGTTTTTGATGTTTTGATGTTTTTGATGTTTTTGATGTTTTTGAAGTTTTGATGTTTTTGATGTTTTTGATGTTTTTGATGTTTTTGATGTTTTTGATGTTTTTGATGTTTTTGATTTTTGATGTTTTTGATGCTTTTGACTTTTTGATGTTTTTGATGTTTTTGATGTTTTTGATGTTTTGATGTTTTTGATATTTTGATGTTTTTGATGTTTTTGATGTTTTTTGATGTTATGATGTTTTTGATGTATTTGTTGTTTTTGATGTTTTTGTGTTTTGATGTTTTTGATGTTTTTGATGTTTTTGATGTTTTTGATGTTTTTGATGTTTTTGATGTTTTTGATGTTTTTGATGTTTTTAATATTTTTGATGTTTTGGATGTTTTTGATTTTTTTGATGTTTTTGATGTTTTGATGTTTTTGATGTTTTTGATGTTTTTGATGTTTTTGATGTTTTTGATGTTTTTGATGTTTTTGATGTTTTTGATTTTTTGATGTTTTTGATGTTTTTGATGTTTTTGATGTTTTGATTTTTTTGATTTTATGATGTTTTTGATGTATTTGTTGTTTTTGATGTTTTTATGTTTTAATGTTTTTGATGTTTTAATGTTTTTGATATTTTTGATGTTTTTGATGTTTTGATGTTTTTGATGTTTTGAAGTTTTTGATGTTTTTGCTGTTTTTGATGTTTTTGATGTTTTTGATGTTTTTGATGTTTTTGTTGTTTTTGTTGTTTTTGTTGTTTTTGATGTTTTTGATTGTATAATGTTTTTGATGTTTTTGATTTTTTTTGATTTTATGGTGTTTTTGGTGTTTTTGATGTTTTTAATATTTTTGATGTTTTGGATGTTTTTGATTTTTTTGATGTTTTTGATGCTTTTGACTTTTTTGATGTTTTTGATGTATTTGATGTTTTGATGTTTTGATGTTTTTGATATTTTGATGTTTTTGATGTTTTTGATGTTTTTGATGTTATGATGTTTTTGATGTATTTGTTGTTTTTGATGTTTTTATGTTTTGATGTTTTTGATGTTTTTGATGTTTTGATGTTCTTGATGTTTTTGATGTTTTTGATGTTTTTGATGTTTTTGATGTTGTTGATGTTTTTAATATTTTTGATGTTTTGGATGTTTTTGATTTTTTTGATGTTTTTGATGCTTTTGACGTTTTTGATGTTTTTGATGTTTTTGATGTTTTTGATGTTTTTGATTTTTTTGATGTTTTTGATGTTTTTGTTGTTTTGTTGTTTTTGATGTTTTTAATTTTATAATACTTTTGATGTTTTTGATTTTTTTGATGTTTTTGATGTTTTTGATGTTTTGATGTTTTTGATGTTTTTGATGTTTTTGATGTTTTAATGTTTTTGATATTTTTGATGTTTTTGATGTTTTGATGTTTTTGATGTTATGATGTTTTTGATGTTTTTGATGTTTTTGATGTTTTTGATGTTTTTGATGTTTTTGATGTTTTTGATGTTTTTGTTGTTTTTGTTGTTTTTGTTGTTTTTGATGTTTTTGATTGTATAATGTTCTTGATGTTTTTGATTTTTTTTGATTTTATGGTGTTTTTGGTGTTATTTATGTTTTTGATGTTTTTGATATTTTTGATGTTTTGATGATTTTTATGTTTTTGATGTTTTTGATGTTTTGATGTTTTTGATATTTTTGATGTTTTGATGTTTTTGATGTTTTTGATGTTTTGATGTTTTTGATGTTATGATGGTTTTAATGTTTTTGATGTTTTTGATGTTTTTGATGTTTTTGATGTTTTTGATGTTTTTGATGTTTTTGATGTTTTTGATGTTTTTGATGTTTTTGATGTTATTGATGTTTTTGATGTTTATGATGTTTTTCTTGTTTTTGATGTTTTTGATGTTTTTGATTTTTTGATGTTTTTGATGTTTTGATGTTTTTGATGTTTTTGATGTTTTTGATGTTTTTGATGTTTTTGATGTTTTTGATGTTTTTGATGTTTTTGATGTTTTTGATGTTTTTGATGTTTTTGATGTTTTTGATGTTTTTGATGTTTTTGATGTTTTTCTTGTTTTTGATGTTTTTGATGTTTTTGATGTTTTTGATGTTATTGACTTTTTTGATGTTTTTGATGTATTTGATGTTTTGATGTTTTTAATATTTTGATGTTTTGATGTTTTGATATTTTTGATGTTTTGATGTTTTTGATGTTTTTGATGTTTTTGATGTTTTGATGTTTTTGATATTTTTGACGTTTTGACGTTTTGATGTTTTTGATGTTTTTGATGTTTTTGATGTTTTGATGTTTTTGATGTTATGATGTTTTTGATGTTTTTGATGTTTTTGATGTTTTTGATGTTTTTGATGTATTTGATGTTTTTGATGTTTTTGATGTTTTTGATGTTTTTGATGTTTTTGATGTTTTTGATGTTTTTGATGTTTTTGATGTTTTTGATGTTTTTGATGTTTTTCTTGTTTTTGATGTTTTTGATTTTTTGATGTTTTTGATGTTATTGACTTTTTTGATGTTTTTGATGCATTTGTTGTTTTTGATGTTTTTGATTTTTTTGACGTTTTTGACGTTTTTGATATTTTTGATGTTTTTGTTGTTTTGTTGTTTTTGATGTTTTTGATTTTATAATGTTTTAGATGTTTTTGATTTTATGATGATTTTGATGCATTTGTTGTTTTTGATGTTTTTATGTTTTGATGCTTTGATGTTTTTGAGGTTTTTGATGTCTTTGATGTTATGATGTTTTTGATGTTTTTGGTGTTTTTGATGTTTTTGAAGTTTTTGATGTTTTTGATGTTTTTGATGTTTTCGTTGTTTTTGTTGTTTTTGTTGTTTTTGATGTTTTTGATTTTATATTGTTTTTGATGTTTTTGGGTTTTTTGATCTTATGATGTTTTTGATGCATTTGTTGTTTTTGATGTATTTGATGTTTTGATGTTTTTGATATTTTGATGTTTTTGATGTTTTTGATATTTTTGATGTTTTTGTTGTTTTGTTGTTTTTGATGTTTTTGATTTTATAATGTTTTAGATGTTTTTGATTTTATGATGTTTTTGATGCATTTGTTGTTTTTGATGTTTTTATGTTTTGATGTTTTTATGTTTTTGATGTTTTGATGTTTTTGATGTTATGATGTTTTTGATGTTTTTGATGTTTTTGGTGCTTTTGATGTTTTTGAAGTTTTTGATGTTTTTGATGTTTTTTATGTTTTTGATGTTTTTGATGTTTTTGTTGTTTTTGTTGTTTTTGTTGTTTTTGATGTTTTTGATTTTATATTGTTTTTGATGTTTTTGATTTTTTTGATCTTATGATGTTTTTGATGTATTTGTTGTTTTTGATGTTTTTATGTTTTGATGTTTATGATGTTTTGATGTTCTTGATGTTTTTGATGTTTTTGATGTTTTTGATGTTTTTGATGTTTTTGATGTTTTTGATGTTTTTGATGTTTTTGATGTTTTTGATGTTTTTGATGTTTTTGATGTTTTTGATGTTTTTGATATTTTTGATGTTTTTGTTGTTTTGTTGTTTTTGATGTTTTTGATTTTATGATGTTTTTGATGTATTTGTTGTTTTTGATGTTTTTGATGTTTTTATGTTTTTGAGGTTTTTGATGTTTTGATGTTTTTGATGTTATGATGTTTTTGATGTTTTTGATGTTTTTAATGATTTTGATGTTTTGATGTTTTTTCTGTTTTTGTTGTTGTTGATGTTTTGATGTTTTTGATGTTTTTGATGTTATTGATGTTTTTGATGTTTTTGATGTTGTTGATGTTTTTGATGTTTTTGATGTTTTTGATTTTTTGATGTTTTTGATGTTATTGACTTTTTTTGATGTTTTTGATGTTTTTGATATTTTTGATGTTTTGATGTTTTTGATGTTTTTGATGTTTTTGATGTTTTTGATGTTTTGATGTTTTTGATATTTTTCATGTTTCGATGTTTTTGATGTTTTTGATGTTTTGATGTTTTTGATATTTTTGATGTTTTGATGTTTTTTATGTTTTTGATGTTTTGATGTTTTTGATGTTATGATGTTTTTGATGTTTTTGATGTTTTTGATGTTTTTGATGTTTTTGATGTTTTTGATGTTTTTCTTGTTTTTGATGTTTTTGATTTTTTGATGTTTTTGATGTTATTGACTTTTTTGATGTTTTTGATGCATTTGTTGTTTTTGATGTTTTTGATGTTTTTGATTTTTTTGATGTTTTTGATGTTTTTGATATTTTTGATGTTTTTGTTGTTTTGTTGTTTTTGATGTTTTTGATTTTATAATGTTTTTGATGTTTTTGTTTTTTTGATGTTTTTGATGCATTTGTTGTTTTTGATGTTTTTATGTTTTGATGTTTTGATGTTTTTGAGGTTTTTGATGTTTTGATGTTTTTGATGTTTTGATGTTTTTGATGTTTTTGATGTTTTTGGTGTTTTTGATGTTTTTGAAGTTTTTGATGTTTTTGATGTTTTTGATGTTTTTGTTGTTTTTGTTGTTTTTGTTGCTTTTGATGTTTTTGATTTTATATTGTTTTTGATGTTTTTGGTTTTTTTGATCTTATGATGTTTTTGATGCATTTGTTGTTTTTGATGTATTTGATGTTTTGATGTTTTTGATATTTTGATGTTTTTGATGTTTTTGATGTTTTTGATGTTTTTGATGTTCTTGATGTTTTTGATGTTTTTGATGTTTTTGATGTTTTTGTTGTTTTTGTTGTTTTTGTTGTTTTTGATGTTTTTGATTTTTTTGATTTTATGATGTTTTTATGTTTTGATGTTTATGATGTTTTGATGTTCTTGATGTTTTTGATGTTGTTGATGTTTTTGATGTTTTTGATGTTTTTGATGTTTTTGATGTTTTTGATGTTTTCGATGTTTTTGATGTTTTTGATGTTTTTGATATTTTTGATGTTTTTGTTGTTTTGTTGTTTTTGATGTTTTTGATTTTATAATGTTTTATATGTTTTTGATTTTATGATGTTTTTGATGTATTTGTTGTTTTTGATGTTTTTGATGTTTTTATGTTTTGATGTTTTTGAGGTTTTTGATGTTTTGATGTTTTTGGTGTTATGATGTTTTTGATGTTTTTGATGTTTTTGATGTTTTTAATGATTTTGATGTTTTGATGTTTTTTCTGTTTTTGTTGTTTTTGATGTTTTGATCTTTTGATGTTTTTGATGTTATTGATGTTTTTGATGTTTTTGATGTTGTTGATGTTTTTGATGTTTTTTATGTTTTTGATATTTTTGATGCATTTGTTGTTTTTGATGTTTTTGATTTTTTTGATGTTTTTGACGTTTTTGATATTTTTGATGTTTTTGTTGTTTTGTTGTTTTTGATGTTTTTGATTTTATAATGTTTTAGATGTTTTTGATTTTATGATGATTTTGATGCATTTGTTGTTTTTGATGTTTTTATGTTTTGATGTTTTGATGTTTTTGAGGTTTTTGATGTTTTGATGTTTTTGATGTTATGATGTTTTTGATGTTTTTGATGTTTTTGATGTTTTTGGTGTTTTTGATGTTTTTGAAGTTTTTGATGTTTTTGATGTTTTTGATGTTTTCGTTGTTTTTGTTGTTTTTGTTGTTTTTGATGTTTTTGATTTTATATTGTTTTTGATGTTTTTGGTTTTTTTGATCTTATGATGTTTTTGATGCATTTGTTGTTTTTGATGTATTTGATGTTTTGATGTTTTTGATATTTTGATGTTTTTGATGTTTTTGATGTTTTTGATGTTTTTGTTGTTTTTTGTTGTTTTTGTTGTTTTTGATGTTTTTGATTTTATATTGTTTTTGATGTTTTTGATTTTTTTGATCTTATGATGTTTTTGATGTATTCGTTGTTTTTGATGTTTTTATGTTTTGATGTTTATGATGTTTTGATGTTCTTGATGTTTTTGATGTTGTTGATGTTTTTGATGTTTTTGATGTTTTTGATGTTTTTGATGTTTTTGATGTTTTCGATGTTTTCGATGTTTTTGACGTTTTTGATGTTTTTGATATTTTTGATGTTTTTGTTGTTTTGTTGTTTTTGATGTTTTTGATTTTATAATGTTTTATATGTTTTTGATTTTATGATGTTTTTGATGTATTTGTTGTTTTTGATGTTTTTCATGTTTTTATGTTTTGATGTTTTTGAGGTTTTTGATGTTTTGATGTTTTTGATGTTATGATGTTTTTGATGTTTTTAATGTTTTTAATGATTTTGATGTTTTTGATGTTTTGATGTCTTTTCTGTTTTTGTTGTTGATGATGTTATTGATGTTTTTGATGTTTTTGATGTTGTTGATGTTTTTGATGTTTTTGATGTTTTTTATGTTTTTGATGTTTTTGATGTTTTTGATGTTTTTGATGTTTTTGATGTTTTTGATGTTTTTGATGTTTTTGATGTTTTTGATGTTTTTGATGTTTTTGCTGTTTTTGATGTTTTTGATGTATTTCTTGTTTTTGATGTTTTTGATGTTTTCGATGTTTTTGTTGTTTTGTTGTTTTTGATGTTTTTGATTTTATAATGTTTTTGATGTTTTTGATTTTTTTGATCTTATGATGTTTTTGATGTAATTGTTGTTTTTGATGTTTTTATGTTTTGATGTTTTTGATGTTTTGATGTTCTTGATGTTTTTGATGTTTTTGATGTTGTTGATGTTTTTAATATTTTAATGTTTTCTCTGTTTTTGTTGTTTTTGATGTTTTTGATATTTTTGATGTTTTTGATTTTATAATGTTTTTGATGTTTTTGATTTTTTTGATTTTATGATGTATTTGTTGTTTTTGATGTTTTTATGTTTTGATGTTTTTGATGTTTTGATGTTTTTGATGTTTTTGATGTTTTTGATGTTATTGACTTTTTTGATGTTTTTGGTGTTTTTGATGTTTTTGATGTTTTTGATGTTTTTGATGTTTTTGATATTTTTGTTGTTTTTGATGTTTTTGATTTTATAATGTTTTTGATGTTTTTGATTTTTTTGATTTTATGGTGTTTTTAATGTATTTGTCGTTTTTGATGTTTTTATGTTTTGATGTTTTTGATGTTTTGATGTTTTTGATGTTTTTGATGTTTTTGATGTTTTTGATGTTTTTGATGTTTTTGATGTTTTCGATGTTTTTGATGTTTTTGATGTTTTTGATATTTTTGATGTTTTTGTTGTTTTGTTGTTTTTGATGTTTTTGATTTTATAATGTTTTATATGTTTTTGATTTTATGATGTTTTTGATGTATTTGTTGTTTTTGATGTTTTTCATGTTTTTATGTTTTGATGTTTTTGAGGTTTTTGATGTTTTGATGTTTTTGATGTTATGATGTTTTTGATGTTTTTAATGTTTTTAATGATTTTGATGTTTTGATGTCTTTTCTGTTTTTGTTGTTGATGATGTTTTTGATGTTATTGATGTTTTTGATGTTTTTGATGTTGTTGATGTTTTTGATGTTTTTGATGTTTTTGATGTTTTTGATGTTTTTGATGTTTTCGATGTTTTTGATGTTTTGATGTTTTTGATGTTTTTGATGTATTTCTTGTTTTTGATGTTTTTGATGTTTTCGATGTTTTTGTTGTTTTTGATGTTTTTGATTTTATAATGTTTTTGATGTTTTTGATTTTTTGATCTTATGATGTTTTTGATGTAATTGTTGTTTTTGATGTTTTTATGTTTTGATGTTTTTGATGTTTTGATGTTCTTGATGTTTTTGATGTTTTTGATGTTGTTGATGTTTTTAATATTTTAATGTTTTCTCTGTTTTTGTTGTTTTTGATGTTTTTGATATTTTTGATGTTTTTGATTTTATAATGTTTTTGATGTTTTTGATTTTTTTGATTTTATGATGTATTTGTTGTTTTTGATGTTTTTATGTTTTGATGTTTTTGATGTTTTTGATGTTTTGATGTTTTTGATGTTTTTGATGTTTTTGATGTTATTGACTTTTTTGATGTTTTTGGTGTTTTTGATGTTTTTGATGTTTTTGATGTTTTTGATGTTTTTGATATTTTTGTTGTTTTTGATGTTTTTGATTTTATAATGTTTTTGATGTTTTTGATTTTTTTGATTTTATGATGTTTTTAATGTATTTGTTGTTTTTGATGTTTTTATGTTTTGATGTTTTTGATGTTTTTGATGTTTTGATGTTTTTGATGTTATGATGTTTTTGATGTTTTTGATGTTTTTGGTGTTTTTGATGTTTTTGATATTTTTGATGTTTTTGATGTTTTTGATGTTTTTGATGTTTTTGATGTTTTTGTTGTTTTTGTTGTTTTTGATGTTTTTGATTTTATAATGTTTTTGATGTTTTTGATTTTTTTTGATTTTATGATGTTTTTGGTGTTATTTATGTTTTTGATGTTTTTGTTGTTTTTGATGGTTTTGATGTTTTTGATGTTTTTGATGTTTTTCTTGTTTTTGATGTTTTTGAAGTTTTTGATGTTTTTGATGTTTTTCTTGTTTTTGATGTTTTTGATGTTTTTGATGTTTTTGATGTTATTGACTTTTTTGATATTTTTGATGTTTTTGATGTTTTTGATATTTTTGATGTTATGATGTTTTTGATGTTTTTGATGTTTTTGATGTTTTTGATGTTTTTGATGTTTTTGATGTTTTTGTTGTTTTTGTTGTTTTTGTTGTTTTTGATGTTTTTGATGTTTTTGATTTTTTTGATCTTATGATGTTTTTGATGCATTTGTTGTTTTTGATGTATTTGATGTTTTGATGTTTTTGATATTTTGATGTTTTTGATGTTTTTGATGTTTTTGATGTTTTTGATGTTTTTGATGTTTTTGATGTTTTTGATGTTTTTGTTGTTTTTGATGTTTTTGATTTTTTTGATTTTATGATGTTTTTGATGTATTTGTTGTTTTTGATGTTTTTATGTTTTGATGTTTTTGATGTTTTGATGTTTTTGATGTTTTGATGTTTTTGATGTTATGATGTTTTTGATGTTTTTGTTGTTTTGTTGTTTTTGATGTTTTTGATTTTATAATGTTTTAGATGTTTTTGATTTTATGATGTTTTTGATGTATTTGTTGTTTTTGATGTTTTTATGTTTTGATGTTTTTGAGGTTTTTTGATGTTTTTGATGTTTTGATGTTTTTGATGTTTTTGATGTTTTTGTTGTTTTTGATGTTTTTGATGTTTTTGATTTTTTTGATCTTATGATATTTTTGATGCATTTGTTGTTTTTGATGTATTTGATGTTTTGATGTTTTTGATATTTTGATGTTTTTGATGTTTTTGATGTTTTTGATGTTTTTGATGTTTTTGATGTTTTGATGTTTTGATGTTTTTGATGTTTTTGATGTTTTTGATGTTTTTGATATTTTTGATGTTTTTGTTGTTTTGTTGTTTTTGATGTTTTTGATTTTATAATGTTTTAGATGTTTTTGATTTTATGATGTTTTTGATGTTTTGATGTTTTTGATGTTATGATGTTTTTGATGTTTTTAATGTTTTTGGTGTTTTTGATGTTCTTGATGTTTTTGATGTTTTTGATGTTTTTGATGTTTTTGTTGTTTTGTTGTTTTTGATGTTTTTGATTTTATAATGTTTTTGATGTTTTTGATTTTTTTTGATTTTATGATGTTTTTGGTGTTATTTATGTTTTTGATGTTTTTGTTGTTTTTGATGGTTTTGATGTTTTTGATGTTTTTGATGTTTTTCTTGTTTTTGATGTTTTTGATGTTTTTGATGTTTTTGATGTTTTTGATGTTTTTCTTGTTTTTGATATTTTTGATGTTTTTGATTTTTTGATGTTTTTGATGTTATTGACTTTTTTGATGTTTTTGATGTATTTGATGTTTTGATGTTTTGATGTTTTTGATATTTTGATGTTTTTGATGTTTTTGCTATTTTTGATGTTTCGATGTTTTTGATGTTTTTGATGTTTTTGATGTTTTGATGTTTTTGATGTTTTTGATGTTTTTGTTGTTTTTGATGTTTTTGATGATTTTGATTTTTTTGATTTTATGATGTTTTTGATGTATTTGTTGTTTTTGATGTTTTTATGTTTTGATGTTTTTGATGTTTTGATGTTTTTGATGTTTTGATGTTTTTGATGTTATGATGTTTTTGATGTTTTTGTTGTTTTGTTGTTTTTGATGTTTTTGATTTTATAATGTTTTAGATGTTTTTGATTTTATGATGTTTTTGATGTATTTGTTGTTTTTGATGTTTTTATGTTTTGATGTTTTGATGTTTTTGAGGTTTTTGATGTTTTTGATGTTATGATGTTTTTGATGTTTTTGATGTTTTTGGTGTTTTTGATGTTTTTGATGTTTTTGATTTTTTTGATCTTATGATATTTTTGATGCATTTGTTGTTTTTGATGTATTTGATGTTTTGATGTTTTTGATATTTTGATGTTTTTGATGTTTTTGATGTTTTTGATGTTTTTGATGTTTTGATGTTTTTGATGTTTTTGATGTTTTTGATGTTTTTGATGTTTTTGATGTTTTTGATATTTTTGATGTTTTTGTTGTTTCGTTTGTTTTGATGTTTTTGATTTTATAATGTTTTAGATGTTTTTGATTTTTATGATGTTTTTGATGCATTTGTTGTTTTTGATGTTTTTATGTTTTGATGTTTTGATGTTTTTGAGGTTTTGATGTTTTGATGTTTTTGATGTTATGATGTTTTTGATGTTTTTAATGTTTTTGGTGTTTTTGATGTTCTTGATGTTTTTGATGTTTTTGATGTTTTTGATGTTTTTGATGTTTTTGTTTTTTTGTTGTTTTTGTTGTTTTTGACTTTATAATGTTTTTGATGTTTTTGATTTTTTTGATTTTTATGATGTTTTTGGTGTTATTTATGTTTTTGATGTTTTTGTTGTTTTTGATGGTTTTGATGTTTTTGATGTTTTTGATGTTTTTCTTGTTTTTGATGTTTTTGATGTTTTTCTTGTTTTTGATATTTTTGATGTTTTTGATTTTTGATGTTTTTGATGTTATTGACTTTTTTGATGTTTTGATGTATTTGATGTTTTGATGTTTTTGATATTTTGATGTTTTTGATGTTTTTGATATTTTTGATGTTTCGATGTTTTTGATGTTTTTGATGTTTTGATGTTTTTGATATTTTTGATGTATTCATGTTTTTGATGTTTTTGATGTTTTTGATGTTTTGATGTTTTTGATGTTATGATGTTTTTGATGTTTTTGATGTTTTTGATGTTTTTGATGTTTTTGATGTTTTGATGTTTTTGATGTTTTTGATGTTTTTGATGTTTTTGATGTTTTTCTTGTTTTTGATGTTTTTGATGTTTTTGATTTTTTGATGTTTTTGATGTTATTGACTTTTTTGATGTTTTTGATGTATTTGTTGTTTTTGATGTTATTGATGTTTTTGATATTTTTGATGTTTTTGTTGTTTTGTTGTTTTTGATGTTTTTGATTTTATAATGTTTTAGATGTTTTTGATTTTATGATGATTTTGATGCATTTGTTGTTTTTGATGTTTTTATGTTTTGATGTTTTTGAGGTTTTTGATGTTTTTGATGTTTTTGGTGTTTTTGATGTTTTTGAAGTTTTTGATGTTTTTGATGTTTTTGATGTTTTTGTTGTTTTTGTTGTTTTTGTTGTTTTTGATGTTTTTGATTTTATATTGTTTTTGATGATTTTGATTTTTTTGATCTTATGATGTTTTTGATGCATTTGTTGTTTTTGATGTATTTGATGTTTTGATGTTTTTGATATTTTGATGTTTTTGATGTTTTTGATGTTTTTGATGTTTTTGATGTTTTTGATGTTTTTGATGTTTTGATGTTTTTGATATTTTTGATGCTTTTGTTGTTTTGTTGTTTTTGATGTTTTTGATTTTATATTGTTTTAGATGTTTTTGATTTTATGATGTTTTTGATGCATTTGTTGTTTTTGATGTTTTTATGTTTTGATGTTTTGATGTTTTTGAGGTTTTTGATGTTTTGATGTTTTTGATGTTATGATGTTTTTGATGTTTTTAATGTTTTTGGTGTTTTTGATGTTCTTGATGTTTTTGATGTTTTTGATGTTTTTGATGTTTTTGATGTTTTTGTTGTTTTTGTTGTTTTTGATATTTTTGATTTTATAATGTTTTTGATGTTTTTGATTTTTTTTGATTTTATGATGTTTTTGGTGTTATTTATGTTTTTGATGTTTTTGTTGTTTTTGATGGTTTTGATGTTTTTGATGTTTTTCTTGTTTTTGATGTTTTTGATGTTTTTGATGTTTTTGATGTTTTTCTTGTTTTTGATATTTTTGATGTTTTTGATTTTTTGATGTTTTTGATGTTATTGATCTTTTTTGATGTTTTTGATGTATTTGATGTTTTGATGTTTTGATGTTTTGATGTTTTTGATATTTTGATGTTTTTGATATTTTTGATATTTTTGATGTTTCGATGTTTTTGATGTTTTGATGTTTTTGATATTTTTGATGTATTTATGTTTTTGATGTTTTGATGTTTTTGATGTTATGATGTTTTTGATGTTTTTGATGTTTTTGATGTTTTTGATGTTTTTGATGTTTTTGATGTTTTTGATGTTTTTGATGTTTTTGATGTTTTTGATGTTTTTCTTGTTTTTGATGTTTTTGATGTTTTTGATGTTTTTGATTTTTTGATGTTTTTGATGTTATTGACTTTTTTGATGTTTTTGATGCATTTGTTGTTTTTGATGTTATTGATGTTTTTGATATTTTTGATGTTTTTGTTGTTTTGTTGTTTTTGATGTTTTTGATTTTATAATGTTTTTGATGTTTTTGATTTTATGATGATTTTGATGCATTTGTTGTTTTTGATGTTTTTATGTTTTGATGTTTTTGAGGTTTTTGATGTTTTGATGTTTTTGATGTTTTTGATGTTTTTGATGTTTTTGGTGTTTTTGATGTTTTTGAAGTTTTTGATGTTTTTGATGTTTTTGATGTTTTTGTTGTTTTTGTTGTTTTTGTTGTTTTTGATGTTTTTGATTTTATATTGTTTTTGATGTTTTTGATTTTTTTGATCTTATGATGTTTTTGATGCATTTGTTGTTTTTGATGTATTTGATGTTTTGATGTTCTTGATATTTTGATGTTTTTGATGTTTTTGATGTTTTTGATGTTTTTGATGTTTTTGATGTTTTTGATGTTTTTGATATTTTTGATGTTTTTGTTGTTTTGTTGTTTTTGATGTTTTTGATTTTATAATGTTTTAGATGTTTTTGATTTTATGATGTTTTTGATGCATTTGTTGTTTTTGATGTTTTTATGTTTTGATGTTTTTGAGGTTTTTGATGTTTTGATGTCTATGATGTTTTTGATGTTTTTGATGTTTTTGGTGTTTTGATGTTTTTGATGTTTTTGTTGTTTTTGATGTTTTTGATGTTTTTGTTGTTTTTGTTGTTTTTGTTGTTTTTGTTGTTTTTGATTTTATATTGTTTTTGATTTTTTTGATCTTATGATGTTTTTGATGTATTTGTTGTCTTTGATGTTTTTATGTTTTGATGTTTATGATGTTTTGATGTTTTTGATGTCATGATGTTTTTGATGTTTTTGATGTTTTTGGTGTTTTTGATGTTTTGGAAGTTTTTGATGTTTTTGATGTTATTGTTGTTATTGTTGTTTTTGTTGTTTTTGTTGTTTTTGTTGTTTTTGATGTTTTTGATTTTATATTGTTTTTGATGTTTTAGATTTTTTTTATCTTATGATGTTTTTGATGCATTTGTTGTTTTTGATGTATTTGATGTTTTTGATATTTTGATGTTTTTGATGTTTTTGATGTTTTTGATGTTTTTAATGTTTTTGATGTTTTTGATGTTTTTGATGTTTTTGATATTTTTTGATGTTTTGTTGTTTTGTTGTTTTTGATGTTTTTGATTTTATAATGTTTTAGATGTTTTTGATTTTATGATGTTTTTGATGCATTTGTTGTTTTTGATGTTTTGATGTTTTGATGTTTTTGAGGTTTTTGATGTTTTTCTTGTTTTTGATGTTTTTGATGTTTTCGATGTTTTTGATGTTTTTGATGTTTTTGTTGTTTTTGATGTTTTTGATTTTATAATGTTTTTGATGTTTTTGATTTTTTTGATTTTATGATGTTTTTGATGTATTTGTTGTTTTTGATGTTTTTATGTTTTGATGTTTTTGATGTTTTGATGTTTTTGATATTTTGATGTTTTTGATGTTTTTGATGTTTTTGATGTTTTTGATGTTTTTGATGTTTTTGATGTTTTTAATGTTTTTGATGTTTTTGATGTTTTTGATGTTTTTGATGTTTTTGATGTTTTTGATGTTTTTGTTGTTTTTGTTGTTTTTGATATTTTTGATTTTATAATGTTTTTGATTTTTTTTGATTTTATGATGTTTTTGGTGTTATTTATGTTTTTGATGTTTTTGTTGTTTTTGATGGTTTTGATGTTTTTGGTGTTTTTGATGTTTTTGATGTTTTTGATGTTTTTCTTGTTTTTGATGTTTTTGATGTTTTTGATGTTTTTGATGATTTTGATGTTTTTGATGTTTTTGATGTTTTTGATGATTTTGTTGTTTTTGTTGTTTTTGTTGTTTTTGATATTTTTTGATTTTATGATGTTCTTGGTGCTATTTATGTTTTTGATGTTTTTGTTGTTTTTGATGGTTTTGATGTTTTTGATGTTTTTGTTGTTTCTGTTGTTTTTGATGTTTTTGATTTTATATTGTTTTTGATGTTTTTGATTTTTTTGATCTTATGATGTTTTTGATGCATTTGTTGTTTTTGATGTATTTGATGTTTTGATGTTTTTGATATTTTGATGTTTTTGATGTTTTTGATGTTTTTGATGTTTTTGTTGTTTTTGATGTTTTTGATTTTATAATGTTTTTGATGTTTTTGATTTTTTTGATTTTATGATGTTTTTGATGTATTTGTTGTTTTTGATGTTTTTATGTTTTGATGTTTTTGATGTTTTGATGTTTTTGATATTTTGATGTTTTTGATGTTATGATGTTTTTGATGGTTTTAATGTTTTTGATATTTTTGATGTTTTTGATGTTTTTGATGTTTTTGATGTTTTTGATGTTTTTGATGTTTTTGATGTTTTTGATGTTTTTGATGTTTTTGATGTTTTTGATATTTTTGATGTTTTTGTTGTTTTTGTTGTTTTTGATATTTTTGATTTTATAATGTTTTTGATTTTTTTTGATTTTATGATGTTTTTGGTGTTATTTATGTTTTTAATGTTTTTGTTGTTTTTGATGGTTTTGATGTTTTTGGTGTTTTTGATGTTTTTGATGTTTTTCTTGTTTTTGATGTTTTTGATGTTTTTGATGTTTTTGATGATTTTGTTGTTTTTGTTGTTTTTGTTGTTTTTGATATTTTTGATTTTATAATGTTTTTGATTTTTTTTGATTTTATGATGTTTTTGGTGTTATTTATGTTTTTGTTGTTTTTGATGGTTTTGATGTTTTTGGTGTTTTTGATGTTTTTGATGTTTTTCTTGTTTTTGATGTTTTTGATGTTTTTGATGTTTTTGATGTTTTTGATGTTTTTGATGTTTTTGATGATTTTGTTGTTTTTGTTGTTTTTGTTGTTTTTGTTGTTTTTGATATTTTTGATTTTATAATGTTTTTGATGTTTTTGATTTTTTTTGATTTTATGATGTTCTTGGTGTTATTTATGTTTTTGATATTTTTGTTGTTTTTGATGGTTTTGATGTTTTTGTTGTTTTTGTTGTTTTTGTTGTTTTTTTTGTTTTTGATGTTTTTGATGTTTTTGATGTTTTTGATGTTTTTGATGTTTTTGATGTTTTTGATGTTTTTGATGTTTTTGATGTTTTTGATGTTTTTGATGTTTTTGATATTTTTGATGTTTTTGTTGTTTTTGTTGTTTTTGATGTTTTTGATTTTATAATGTTTTAGATGTTTTTGATTTTATGATGTTTTTGATGCATTTGTTGTTTTTGATGTTTTTATGTTTTGATGTTTTGATGTTTTTGAGGTTTTTGATGTTTTGATGTTTTTGATGTTTTGATGTTTTTGATGTTTTTGATGTTTTTGATGTTTTTGATGTTTTTGATGTTTTTGATGTTTTTGATGTTTTTGATGTTTTTGATGTTTTTGTTGTTTTTGATGTTTTTGATTTTATAATGTTTTTGATGTTTTTGATTTTTTTGATTTTATGATGTTTTTGATGTTTTTGATGTTTTTGATGTTTTGATGTTTTGATGTTTTTGATGTTATGATGTTTTTGATGTTTTTGATGTTTTTGATGTTTTGATGTTTTTGATGTTTTTGATGTTTTTGATGTTTTTGATGTTTTTGATGTTTTTGATGTTTTTGTTGTTTTTGTTGTTTTTGATATTTTTGATTTTATAATGTTTTTGATGTTTTTGATTTTTTTTTGATTTTATGATGTTTTTGGTGTTATTTATGTTTTTGATGTTTTTGTTGTTTTTGATGGTTTTGATGTTTTTGTTGTTTTTGATGTTTTTTTCTTGTTTTTGATGTTTTGATGTTTTGATGTTTTTCTTGTTTTTGATATTTTTGATGTTTTTGATGTTATTGACTTTTTTGATGTTTTTGATGTATTTGATGTTTTGATGTTTTGATGTTTTTGATATTTTGATGTTTTTGATGTTTTTGATATTTTTGATGTTTTGATGTTTTTGATGTTTTTGATGTTTTGATGTTTTTGATATTTTTGATGTATTTATGTTTTTGATGTTTTTAATGTTTTGATGTTTTTGATGTTATGATGTTTTTGATGTTTTTGATGTTTTTGATGTTTTTGATGTTTTTGATGTTTTTGATGTTTTTGATGTTTTTCTTGTTTTTGATGTTTTTGATGTTTTTGCTTTTTTGATGTTTTTGATGTTATTGACTTTTTTGACGTTTTTGATGCATTTGTTGTTTTTGATGTTTCTGATGTTTTTGATATTTTTGATGTTTTTGTTGTTTTGTTGTTTTTGATGTTTTTGATTTTATAATGTTTTAGATGTTTTTGATTTTATGATGATTTTGATGCATTTGTTGTTTTTGAGTTTTTATGTTTTGATGTTTTGATGTTTTTGAGGTTTTTGATGTTTTGATGTTTTTGATGTTTTTGATGTTTTTGGTGTTTTTGATGTTTTTGAAGTTTTTGATGTTTTTGATGTTTTTGATGTTTTTGATGTTTTTGTTGTTTTTGTTGTTTTTGTTGTTTTTGATGTTTTTGATTTTATATTGTTTTTGATGTTTTTGATTTTTTTGATCTTATGATGTTTTTGATGCATTTGTTGTTTTTGATGTATTTGATGTTTTGATGTTTTTGATATTTTGATGTATTTGATGTTTTTGATGTTTTTGATGTTTTTGATGTTTTTGATGTTTTTGATGTTTTTGATGTTTTTGATGTTTTTGATGTTTTTGATGTTTTTGATGTTTTTGTTGTTTTGTTGTTTTTGATGTTTTTGATTTTATAATGTTTTAGATGTTTTTGATTTTATGATGTTTTTGATGCATTTGTTGTTTTTGATGTTTTTATGTTTTGATATTTTGATGTTTTTGAGGTTTTTGATGTTTTGATGTTTTTGATGTTTTTGGTGTTTTTGATGTTTTTGAAGTTTTTGATGTTTTTGATGTTTTTGATGTTTTTGTTGTTTTTGTTGTTTTTGTTGTTTTTGATGTTTTTGATTTTATAATGTTTTCGATGTTTTTGATTTTTTTGATCTTATGATGTTTTTGATGTATTTGTTGTTTTTGATGTTTTTATGTTTTGATGTTTATGATGTTTTGATGTTCTTGATGTTTTTTATGTTTTTGAAGTTTTTATGTTTTGATGTTTTTGAGGTTTTTGATGTTTTGATGTTTTTGATGTTATGATGTTTTTGATGTTTTTGATGTTTTTAATGATTTTGATGTTTTATGTTTTTTCTGTTTTTGTTGTTGTTGATGTTTTGATGTTTTTGATGTTATTGATGTTTTTGATGTTTTTGATGTTGTTGATGTTTTTGATGTTTTTAATGTTTTTGATGTTTTTGATGTTTTTGATGTTTTTGATGTTTTTGATGTTTTTGATGTTTTTGATGTTTTTGATGTTTTTGATGTTTTTGATGTTTTTGATGTTTTTGATGTTTTCTTGTTTTTGATGTTTTTGATGTTTTTGTTGTTTTGTTGTTTTTGATGTTTTTGATTTTATAATGTTTTTGATTTTTTTGATCTTATGATGTTTTTGATGTATTTGTTGTTTTTGATGTTTTTATGTTTTCATGTTTTTGATGTTTTGATGTTCTTGATGTTTTTGATGTTGTTGATGTTTTTAATATTTTAATGTTTTCTCTGTTTTTGTTGTTTTTGATATTTTTGATGTTTTTGATTTTATAATGTTTTTGATGTTTTTGATTTTTTTGATTTTATGATGTTTTGATGTTTTTGATGTTTTTGATGTTTTTGATGTTATTGACTTTTTTGATGTTTTTGATGTTTTTGATGTTTTTGTTGTTTTTGGTGTTTTTGATTTTATAATGTTTTTGATGTTTTTGATTTTTTTGATTTTATGATGTTCTTGATGTATTTGTTGTTTTTGATGTTTTTATGTTTTGATGTTTTTGATGTTTTGATGTTTCTGATGTTATGATGTTTTTGATGTTTTTGATGTTTTTGATGTTTTTGATGTTTTTGATGTTTTTGATGTTTTTGATGTTTTTGATGTTTTTGATGTTTTTGATGTTTTTGATGTTTTTGTTGTTTTTGTTGTTTTTGTTGTTTTTGATATTTTTGATTTTATAATGTTTTTGATGTTTTTGATTTTTTTTTGATTTTATGATGTTTTTGGTATTATTTATGTTTTTGATGTTTTTGTTGTTTTTGATGGTTTTGATGTTTTTGATGTTTTTGATGTTTTTGAAGTTTTTGATATTTTTGATGTTTTTGATGTTTTTGATGTTATTGACATTTTTGATGTTTTTGATGTATTTGATGTTTTGATGTTTTTGATATTTTGATGTTTTTGATGTTTTTGATGTTATGATGTTTTTGATGTATTTGTTGTTTTTGATATTTTTATGTTTTGATGTTTTTGATGTTTTGATGTTCTTGATGTTTTTGATGTTTTTGATGTTTTTGATGTTGTTGATGTTTTTAATATTTTGATGTTTTTTCTGTTTTTGTTGTTTTTGATGTTTTTGATATTTTTGATATTTTTGATGTTTTTGATGTTGTTGATTTTTTTGATGTTTTTGATGTTTTTGACGTTTTTGATGTTTTTGATGTTTTTGATGTTTTTGATGTTTTGTTTTTGATTTTTTTGATGTTTTTGATGTTTTTGTTGTTTTGTTGTTTTTGATGTTTTTGATTTTATATTACTTTTGATGTTTTTGATTTTTTTGATTTTATGATGTTTTTGATGTATTTGTTGTTTTTGATGTTTTTATGTTTTAATGTTTTTGATGTTTTTGATGTTTTAATGTTTTTGATATTTTTGATGTTTTGATGTTTTTGATGTTTTGATGTTTTTGATGTTTTTGATGTTTTTGCTGTTTTTGATGTTTTTGATGTTTTTGATGTTTTTGTTGTTTTTGTTGTTTTTGTTGTTTTTGATGTTTTTGATGTTTTTGATTTTTTTGATTTTATGATGTTTTTGGTGTTATTTATGTTTTTGATATTTTTGATGTTTTGATGTTTTTGATATTTTAGATGTTTTGATGTTTTTGATTTTTTTGATGTTTTTGATGTTTTTGATGTTTTGATGTTATGATGTTTTTGATGTTTTTGATGTTTTGATGTTTTTGATGTTATGATGTTTTTGATGTTTTTGATATTTTTGATTTTTTGATGTTATTGACTTTTTTGATGTTTTTGATGTTTTTGATGTATTTGATGTTTTCATGTTTCGATGTTTTTAATATTTTGATGTTTTTGTTGTTTTTGATGATTTTGATGTTTTTGATGTTTTTGATGTTTTTGATGTTTTTGATGTTTTTGTTGTTTTTGTTGTTTTTGTTGTTTTTGATGTTTTTGATTGTATAATGTTTTTGATGTTTTTGATTTTTTTTTGATTTTATGATGTTTTTGGTGTTATTTATGTTTTTGATGTTTGTGATATTTTTGATGTTTTGATGTTTTTGATGTTTTTGATGTTTTTGATGTTTTTGATGTTTTGATGTTTTTGATGTTTTGATGTTTTTGATGTTTTTGATGTTTTTGATGTTTTTGATGTTTTGATGTTTTTGATGTTTTTGATGTTTTTGATGTTTTTGATTTTTTGATGTTTTTGATGTTATTGACTTTTTTGATGTTTTTGATATATTTGATGTTTTGATGTTTTTGATATTTTAATGTTTTTGATGTTTTTGATGTTTTTGATGTTTTTGATATATTTGATGTTTTTGTTGTTTTTGATGTTTTTGATTTTATAATGTTTTAGATGTTTTTGATTTTATGATGTTTTTGATGTATTTGTTGTTTTTGATGTTTTTATGTTTTGATGTTTTTGAGGTTTTTGATGTTTTGATGTTATGATGTTTTTGATGTTTTTGATGTTTTTGGTGTTCTTGATGTTTTTGAAGTTTTTGATGTTTTTGATGTTTTTGATGTTTTTGTTGTTTTTGTTGTTTTTGTTGTTTTTGATGTTTTTGATTTTATATTGTTTTTGATGTTTTTGATGTTTTTGATGTTTTTGATGTTCTTGATGTTTTTGATATTTTTGATGTTTTTGTTGTTTTTGTTGTTTTTGATGTTTTTGATTTTATAATGTTTTAAATGTTTTTGATTTTATGATGTTTTTGATGCATTTGTTGTTTTTGATGTTTTTATGTTTTTATGTTTTGATGTTTATGATGTTTTTGATGTTTTTGATGTTTTTGTTGTTTTTGTTGTTTTTGTTGTTTTTGATGTTTTTGATTTTATATTGTTTTTGATGTTTTTGATTTTTTTGATGTTTTTGATGTTCTTGATGTTTTTGATATTTTTGATGTTTTTGTTGTTTTGTTGTTTTTGATGTTTTTGATTTTATAATGTTTTAGATGTTTTTGATTTTATAATGTTTTTGATGTATTTGTTGTTTTTGATGTTTTTATGTTTTGATGTTTTTGAGGTTTTTGATGTTTTGATGTTATGATGTTTTTGATGTTTTTGATGTTTTTGGTGTTCTTGATGTTTTTGAAGTTTTTGATGTTTTTGATGTTTTTGATGTTTTTGTTGTTTTTGTTGTTTTTGTTGTTTTTGTTTGTTTTTGATGTTTTTAATGTTTTTGATGTTTTTGATGTTTTTGATGTTTTTGATTTTCTTGATGTTTTTGATATTTTTGATGTTTTTGTTGTTTTGTTGTTTTTGATGTTTTTGATTTTATAATGTTTTAGATGTTTTTGATTCTATGATGTTTTTGATGCATTTGTTGTTTTTGATGTTTTTATGTTTTTATGTTTTGATGTTTATGATGTTTTGATGTTCTTGATGTTCTTGATGTTTTTAATGTTTTTGATGTTGTTGATGTTTTTAATATTTTGATGTTTTTAATGTTTTTGATGTTGTTGATGTTTTTAATATTTTGATGTTTTTTCTGTTTTTGTTGTTTTTGATGGTTTTGATATTTTTGATGTTTTTGATGTTTTTGATTTTTTTATGTTTTTGATGTTTTTGTTGTTTATGATGTTTTTATGTTTTTGATGTTCTTGATGTTTTTGATGTTTTTGATGTTTTTGATGTTGTTGATGTTTTTAAAATTTTGATGTTTTTTCTGTTTTTGTTGTTTTTGATGTTTTTGATGTTTTTGTTGTTTTTGATGTTTTTGATGTTTTTGATGTTTTTGATGTTTTTGATGTTCTTGATGTTTTTAATGTTTTTGATGTTTTTGATGTTTTTGATGTTTTTGATGTTTTTGATGTTCTTGATGTTTTTGATATTTTTGATGTTTTTCTTGTTTTTGATGTTTTTGATGTTTTTGATTTTTTGATGTTTTTGATGTTATTGACTTTTTTGATGTTTTTGATGTTGTTGATGTTTTTAATATTTTGATGTTTTTTCTGTTTTTGTTGTTTTTGATGTTTTTGTTGTTTTTGATGTTTTGATGTTTTTGATGTTTTTGATGTTTTTGATGTTTTTGATGTTTTTGATGTTTTGATGTTTTTGATGTTTTTGATGTTTTGTTGTTTTTGATGTTTTTGATGTTTTTGTTGTTTTTGGTGTTTTTGATGTTTTTGATGTTTTTGATGTTCTTGATGTTCTTGATGTTTTTGATGTTTTTGATGTTTTTGATGTTTTTGATGTTTTTGATGTTTTTGATGTTTTTGTTTTGATGTTTTTGATGTTTTTGATGTTTTTGATGTTTTGATGTTTTTGATGTTTTTGATGTTTTTGATGTTTTTGATGTTTTTGATTTTTTGATGTTTTTAATGTTTTTGTTGTTTTTGATGTTTTTATGTTTTTGATGTTTTGATGTTCTTGATGTTTTTGATGTTTTTGATGTTTTTGATGTTTTTGATGTTTTTAATATTTTGATGTTTTTTCTGTTTTTGTTGTTTTTGATGTTTTGATGTTTTTGTTGTTTTTGTTGTTTTTGGTGTTTTTGATGTTTTTGATGTTTTTGATGTTTTTGATGTTTTTGATGTTTTTGATGTTTTTGATGTTTTTGATGTTTTTGATGTTTTTGATGTTTTTGATGTTTTTGATGTTTTTGATGTTTTTGATGTTTTGATGTTTTTGATGTTTTTGATGTTTTTGATGTTTTTGATGTTTTTCTTGTTTTGATGTTTTTGATGTTTTTGATTTTTTGATGTTTTTGATTTTTTGATGTTTTTGATGTTATTGATGTTTTTGATGTTTTTGATGCATTTGTTGTTTTTGATGTTTTTGATGTTTTTTTGTTGTTTTTGATGTTTTTGATTTTATAATATTTTTGATGTTTTTGATTTTTTTGATTTTATGATGTTTTTGATGTATTTGTTGTTTTTGATGTTTTTATGTTTTGATGTTTTTGATGTTTTGATGTTTTTGATGTTTTTGATGTTTTTGATGTTATTGATGTTTTTGATGTTTTTGATTTTTTTGATGTTTTTGTTGTTTTTGATGTTTTTGATTTTATAATGTTTTTGATTTTTTTTATTTTATGATGTTTTTGATGCTTTTGATGTATTTGATGTTTTTAATGTTTTTGACGTTTTTGATGTTTTTGATATTTTTGATGTTTTTGTTGTTTTGTTGTTTTTGATGTTTTTGATTTTATAATGTTTTAGATGCTTTTGATTTTATGATGTTTTTGATGTATTTGATGTTTTTGATGTTTTTGATGTTTTTGATATTTTTGATGTTTTTTTGTTTTTTTGTTTTGATGTTTTTGATGTTTTTGATGTTTTTGATGTTTATAATGTTTTTGATGTTTTTGATGTTTTTGATGTTTTTGATGTTTTTGTTGTTTTTGATGTTTTTTATGTTTTGATGTTTTGATGTTTTTGATGTTTTTGATGTTTTGATGTTTTGATGTTTTTGATGTTTTTGGTGTTTTTGATGTTTTCGATGTTTTTGTTGTTTTTTTGTTTTTGTTGTTTTTGATGTTTTTGATGTTCTTGATGTTTTTAATGTTTTTGATGTTGTTGATGTTTTTAATATTTTGATGTTTTTAATGTTTTTTATGTTGTTGATGTTTTTAATATTTTGATGTTTTTTCTGTTTTTGTTGTTTTTGATGGTTTTGATATTTTTGATGTTTTTGATGTTTTTGATTTTATAATGTTTTTGATGTATTTGTTGTTTTTGATGTTTTTATGTTTTGATGTTTTTGAGGTTTTTGATGTTTTGATGTTATGATGTTTTTGATGTTTTTGATGTTTTTGATGTTTTTGGTGTTCTTGATGTTTTTGAAGTTTTTGATGTTTTTGATGTTTTTGATGTTTTTGTTGTTTTTGTTGTTTTTGTTGTTTTTGATGTTTTTGATGTTTTTGATGTTTTTGATGTTTTTGATGTTTTTGATGTTTTTGATGTTCTTGATGTTTTTGATGTTTTTGATGTTTTTGTTGTTTTGTTGTTTTTGATGTTTTTGATTTTATAATGTTTTAGATGTTTTTGATTCTATGATGTTTTTGATGCATTTGTTGTTTTTGATGTTTTTATGTTTTTATGTTTTGATGTTTATGATGTTTTGATGTTCTTGATGTTCTTGATGTTTTTAATGTTTTTGATGTTGTTGATGTTTTTAATATTTTGATGTTTTTAATGTTTTTGATGTTGTTGATGTTTTTAATATTTTGATGTTTTTTCTGTTTTTGTTGTTTTTGATGGTTTTGATATTTTTGATGTTTTTGATGTTTTTGATTTTATAATGTTTTTGATGTATTTGTTGTTTATGATGTTTTTATGTTTTTGATGTTCTTGATGTTTTTGATGTTTTTGATGTTGTTGATGTTTTTAAAATTTTGATGTTTTTTCCGTTTTTTGTTGTTTTTGATGTTTTTGATGTTTTTGTTGTTTTTGGTGTTTTTGATGTTTTTGATGTTTTTGATGTTTTTGATGTTTTTAATGTTTTTGATGTTTTTGATGTTTTTGATGTTTTTGATGTTTTTGATGTTCTTGATGTTTTTGATATTTTTGATGTTTTTCTTGTTTTTGATGTTTTTGATGTTTTTGATTTTTTGATGTTTTTGATGTTATTGACTTTTTTGATGTTTTTGATGTTGTTGATGTTTTTAATATTTTGATGTTTTTTCTGTTTTTGTTGTTTTTGATGTTTTTGTTGTTTTTGATGTTTTTGATGTTTTTGATGTTTTTGATGTTTTTGATGTTTTTGATGTTTTTGATGTTTTTGATGTTTTTGTTGTTTTTGATGTTTTTGATGTTTTTGTTGTTTTTGGTGTTTTTGATGTTTTGATGTTTTTGATGTTCTTGATGTTCTTGATGTTTTTGATGTTTTTGATGTTTTTGATGTTTTTGATGTTTTTGATGTTTTTGATGTTTTTGATGTTTTTGATGTTTTTGATGTTTTTGATGTTTTTGATGTTTTTGATGTTTTTGATGTTTTTGATATTTTTGATGTTTTTGATGTTTTTGATTTTATAATGTTTTTGAGGTATTTGTTGTTTATGATGTTTTTATGTTTTTGATGTTTTGATGTTCTTGATGTTTTTGATGTTTTTGATGTTTTTGATGTTGTTGATGTTATTAATATTTTGATGTTTTTTCTGTTTTTTGTTTTTTTGATGTTTTTGATGTTTTTGTTGTTTTTGTTGTTTTTGGTGTTTTTGATGTTTTTGATGTTTTTGATGTTTTTGATGTTTTTGATGTTTTTGATGTTTTTGATGTTTTTGATGTTTTTGATGTTTTTGATGTTTTTGATGTTTTTGATGTTTTTGATGTTTTTGATGTTTTTCTTGTTTTTGATGTTTTTGATGTTTTTGATTTTTTGATGTTTTTGATTTTTTGATGTTTTTGATGTTATTGAGTTTTTTGATGTTTTTGTTGCATTTGTTGTTTTTGATGTTTTTGATGTTTTTGATGTTTTTGTTGTTTTTGATGTTTTTGATTTTATAATATTTTTGATGTTTTTGATTTTTTTGATTTTATGATATTTTTGATGTATTTGTTGTTTTTGATGTTTTTATGTTTTGATGTTTTTGATTTTTTTGATGTTTTTGTTGTTTTTGATGTTTTTGATTTTATAATGTTTTTGATTTTTTTTTATTTTATGATGTTTTTGATGCTTTTGATGTATTTGATGTTTTTAATGTTTTTGACGTTTTTGATGTTTTTGATATTTTTGATGTTTTTGTTGTTTTGTTGTTTTTGATGTTTTTGATTTTATAATGTTTTAGATGCTTTTGATTTTATGATGTTTTTGATGTATTTGATGTTTTTGATGTTTTTGATGTTTTTGATATTTTTGATGTTTTTGTTGTTTTGTTGTTTTTGATGTTTTTCATTTTATAATGTTTTAGATGTTTTTGATTTTATGATGTTTTTGATGTATTTGTTGTTTTTGATGTTTTTATGTTTTGATGTTTTGATATTTTTGACGTTTTTGATGTTTTGATGTTTTGATGTTTTGATGTTTTGATGTTTTTGATGTTTTTGATGTTTTTGATGTTTTTGGTGTTTTTGATGTTTTCGATGTTTTTGTTGTTTTTTTGTTTTTGTTGTTTTTGATGTTTTTGATTTTATATTGTTTTTGATGTTTTTGATTTTTTTGATCTTATGACGTTTTTGATGTATTTGTTGTTTTTGATGTTTTTGTGTTTTGATGTTTATGATGTTTTGATGTTCTTGATGTTCTTGATGTTTTTAATGTTTTTGATGTTGTTGATGTTTTTAATATTTTGATGTTTTTAATGTTTTTGATGTTGTTGATGTTTTTAATATTTTGATGTTTTTTCTGTTTTTGTTGTTTTTGATGGTTTTGATATTTTTGATGTTTTTGATTTTATAATGTTTTTGATGTATTTGTTTGTTTATGATGTTTTTATGTTTTTGATGTTCTTGATGTTTTTGATGTTTTTGATGTTGTTGATGTTTTTAATATTTTGATGTTTTTGTTGTTTTTGATGTTTTTGATGTTTTTGTTGTTTTTGGTGTTTTTGATGTTTTTGATGTTTTTGATGTTTTTGATGTTTTTGATGTTTTTGATGTTTTTGATGTTTTTTATGTTTTTGATGTTTTTGATGTTTTTGATGTTTTTGATTTTTTTGATGTTTTTGATGTTTTTGTTGTTTTTGATGTTTTTGATTTTAAAATATTTTTGATGTTTTTGATTTTTTTGATTTTATGATATTTTTGATGTATTTGTTGTTTTTGATGTTTTTATGTTTTGATGTTTTTGATGTTTTGATGTTTTTGGTGTTTTTGAAGTTTTTGATGTTTTTGATGTTTTTGATGTTTTTGATTTTTTTGATTTTTTTGATTTTTTTGATTTTATGATGTATTTGTTGTTTTTGATGTTTTTATATTTTGATGTTTTTGATGTTTTGATGTTTTTGATGTTTTTGATGTTTTTGATGTTTTTGATGTTTTTGATGTTTTTGATGTTTTGATGTTTTTGATAGTTTTGATAGTTTTGATGTTTTTGATCTTGTTGATGTTTTTATTATTTTGATGTTTTTTCTGTTTTTGTTGTTTTCGATGTTTTTGATATTTTTGATGTTTTTGATGTTTTTGATGTTTTTAGTGTTTTTGATGTTTGTGATGTTTTTGCATATTTTGATGTTTGTGATGTTTGTGATGTTTTTGATGTTTTTGATGTTTTTGATGTTTTTGATGTTTTTGATATTTTTGATGTTTTCGTTGTTTTGTTGCTTTTGATGTTTTTGTTTTTATAATGTTTTTGATGTTTTTGATTTTTTTGATTTTATGATGTTTTTGATGTATTTGTTGTTTTTGATGTTTTTATGTTTTGATGTTTTTGATGTTTTCATGTTTTCATGTTTTTGATGTTTTTGATGTTTTTGGTGTTTTTGATGTTTTTGATGTTTTTGATGTTTTTGATGTTTTGAATGTTTTTGATGTTTTTGTTGTTTTTGATGTTTTTGATTTTATAATGTTTTTGATTTTTTTTGATTTTATGATGTTTTTGATGTTTTTGATGTATTTGATGTTTTTGATGTTTTTGACGTTTTTGATGTGTTTGATATTTTTGATGTTTTTGTTGTTTTGTTGTTTTTGATGTTTTTGATTTTATATGGTTTTAGATGTTTTTGATTTTATGATGTTTTTGATGTATTTGATGTTTTTGATGTTTTTGATGTTTTTGATGTTTTTGATGTTTTTGATGTTTTTGATGTTTTTGATGTTTTTGATGTTTTTGATATTTTTGATGTTTTGTTGTTGTTGTTGTTTTTTGATGTTTTTCATTTTATAATGTTTTAGATGTTTTTGATTTTTAATGATGTTTTTGATGTTATTTATGTTTTGATGTTTTTGATGTTTTTATGTTTTGATGTTTTGATATTTTGATGTTTTTGATGTTTTGATGTTTTTTGATGTTATGATGTTTTTGATGTTTTTGAAGTTTTTATGTTTTTGATGTTTTTGATGTTTTTGTTGTTTTTGTTGTTTTTGTTGTTTTTGATGTTTTTGATGTTTTTGATTTTATATTGTTTTTGATGTTTTTGATTTTTTGATCTTATGATGTTTTTGATGTTTTGATGTTTTGTTTTTGATGTTTTATGTTTATGATGTTTTGATGTTCTTGATGTTCTTGATGTTTTTAATGTTTTTGATGTTGTTGATGTTTTTAATATTTTGATGTTTTTAATGTTTTTGATGTTGTTGATGTTTTTGATGTTTTCATGTTTTCATGTTTTTGATGTTTTTGATGTTTTTGGTGTTTTTGATGTTTTTGATGTTTTTGATGTTTTGAATGTTTTTGATGTTTTTGTTGTTTTTGATGTTTTTGATTTTATAATGTTTTTGATTTTTTTTGATTTTATGATGTTTTTGATGTTTTTGATGTATTTGATGTTTTGATGTTTTTGACGTTTTTGATGTGTTTGATATTTTTGATGTTTTTGTTGTTTTGTTGTTTTTGATGTTTTTGATTTTATAATGTTTTAGATGTTTTTGATTTTATGATGTTTTTGATGTATTTGATGTTTTTGATGTTTTTGATGTTTTTGATGTTTTTGATGTTTTTGATGTTTTTGATGTTTTTGATATTTTTGATGTTTTTTTGTTGTTGTTTTTGATGTTTTTTCATTTTATAATGTTTTAGATGTTTTTGATTTTATGATGTTTTTGATGTTTTGATGTTTTTGATGTTTTGATGTTTTGATGTTTTGATGTTTTGATGTTTTTGATGTTTTGATGTTTTTGATGTTTTGATGTTTTGATGTTTTTGATGTTTTTGAAGTTTTTTATGTTTTTGATGTTTTTTGATGTTTTTGTTGTTTTTGTTGTTTTTGATGTTTTTGATGTTTTGATTTTATATTGTTTTTGATGTTTTTGATTTTTTGATCTTATGATGTTTTTGATGTATTTGTTGTTTTTGATGTTTTTATGTTTATGATGTTTTTGATGTTCTTGATGTTCTTGATGTTTTTAATGTTTTTGATGTTTTTGATGTTTTGATGTTTTAATATTTTGATGTTTTTAATGTTTTTGATGTTGTTGATGTTTTTAATATTTTGATGTTTTTTTCTGTTTTTGTTGTTTTTGATGGTTTTGATATTTTTGATGTTTTTGATGTTTTTGATTTTATAATGTTTTGATGTATTTGTTGTTTATGATGTTTTTATGTTTTTGATGTTTTGATGTTCTTGATGTTTTTGATGTTTTTGATGTTTTGATGTTTTTGATGTTTTTGATGTTTTGATGTTTTTGATGTTTTTGATGTTTTGATGTTTTGATGTTTTTTTGATGTTTTTGATGTTGTTGATGTTTTTTAATATTTTGATGTTTTTTCTGTTTTTGTTGTTTTTGATGTTTTTGATGTTTTTGTTGTTTTGGTGTTTTGATGTTTTGATGTTTTTGATGTTTTTGATGTTTTTGATGTTTTGATGTTTTGATGTTTTTGATGTTTTTGATGTTTTTGATGTTTTTGATGTTTTTGATGTTTTTGTTGTTTTTTGATGTTTTTGATTTTAAAATATTTTTGATGTTTTTGATTTTTTTGATTTTATGATTGATTTTTATGTTTTGATGTTTTTGTTGTTTTTTTTTGATGTTTTTGATGTTTTGATGTTTTTGATGTTTTTGATGTTTTTGATGTTTTTGATGTTTTTGATGTTTTTGATGTTTTTGATGTTTTTGATTTTTTTGTTTTTTTTGATTTTGATGTTTTTTGTTTTGATGTTTTTGATGTTTTTATGTTTTGATGTTTTTGATGTTTTTGATGTTTTTGATGTTTTTGATGTTTTTGATGTTTTGATGTTTTTGATAGTTTTGATGTTTTTGATCTTGTTGATGTTTTTATTATTTTGATGTTTTTTCTGTTTTTGTTGTTTTCGATGTTTTTGATGTTTTTGATGTTTTTGATGTTTTTGATGTTTTTGATGTTTTTGATGTTTTGATGTTTTTGGTGTTTTTGAGTTTTTGATGTTTTTGATGTTTTTAGCGTTTTTGATGTTTGTGATGTTTTTGGCAATTTTGATGTTTGTGATGTTTTTGATGTTTTTGATGTTTTTGATATTTTTGATGTTTTCGTTGTTTTGTTGCTTTTGATGTTTTTGATTTTATAATGTTTTTGATGTTTTTGATTTTTTTGATTTTATGATGTTTTTGATGTATTTGTTGTTTTTGATGTTTTTATGTTTTGATGTTTTTGATGTTTTCATGTTTTCATGTTTTCATGTTTGTGATGTTTTTGAATGTTTTTGATGTTTTTTGTTGTTTTTGATGTTTTGATGTTTTAATGTTTTTGATTTTTTGATTTTTGATGTTTTTGATGTTTTTGATGTATTTGATGTTTTTAATGTTTTTGACGTTTTTAATGTTTTTGATATTTTTGATGTTTTTGTTGTTTTGATGTTTTTGATGTTTTTGATTTTATAATGTTTTTGATGTTTTTGATTTTATGATGTTTTTGATGTATTTGATGTTTTGATGTTTTTGATGTTTTTGATGTTTTTGATGTTTTTGATGTTTTTGATATTTTTGATGTTTTTGTTGTTTTGTTGTTTTTGATGTTTTTCATTTTATAATTGTTTTAGATGTTTTGATTTTTATGATGTTTTTTGATGTATTTGATGTTTTTGATGTTTTTATGTTTTTGATGTTTTGATATTTTTGAGGTTTTTGATGTCTTTGATGTTTTTGATGTTATGATGTTTTTGATGTTTTTGATGTTTTTGGTGTTTTTGATGTTTTTGAAGTTTTTTATGTTTTTGATGTTTTTGATGTTTTTGTTGTTTTTGATGTTTTTGATGTTTTGTTGTTTTTGATGTTTTTGATGTTTTTGATCTTTTGATGTTTTTGATGTTTTTGTTGTTTTGATGTTTTTTATGTTTTTGATGTTTTTGATGTTCTTGATGTTTTGATGTTTTTAATGTTTTTGATGTTGTTGATGTTTTTAATGTTTTGATGTTTTTAATGTTTTTGATGTTGTTGATGTTTTAATATTTTGATGTTTTTTTGTTTTTTGTTGTTTTTGATGGTTTTGATTTTTTGATGTTTTTGATTTTATAATGTTTTTGATGTATTTGTTGTTTTTGATGTTTTTATGTTTTGATGTTTTGATGTTCTTGATGTTTTTGATGTTTTTGATGTTTTGATGTTGTTGATGTTTTTAATATTTTGATGTTTTTCTGTTTTTGTTGTTTTGATGTTTTTGATGTTTTTGGTGTTTTTGATGTTTTGATGTTTTTGATGTTTTGATGTTTTTGATGTTTTTGATGTTTTGATGTTTTTTGATGTTTTTGATGTTTTTGATGTTTTTGATGTTTTTGATGTTTTTGATGTTTTTGATGTTTTTGATGTTTTTGATGTTTTTGATGTTTTTGATGTTTTTGTTGTTTTTGATGTTTTTATGTTTTGATGTTTTTATTATTTTGATGTTTTTTCTGTTTTTGTTGTTTTTGATGTTTTTGATGTTTTGATTTTTGATGTTTTTGATGTTTTGACGTTTTTGATGTTTTTGATGTTTTTGATGTTTTTTGATGTTTTTGATGTTTTTGATTTTTTTGATTTTATGATATTTTTGATGTATTTGTTGTTTTTGATGTTTTTATGTTTTGATGTTTTTGATGTTTTTGATGTTTTTGATTTATTTGATTTTATGATGTATTTGTTGTTTTTGATGTTTTTATATTTTGATGTTTTTGATGTTTTTGATGTTTTTGATGTTTTTGATGTTTTTGATGTTTTTGATGTTTTTGATAGTTTTGATGTTTTTGATCTTGTTGATGTTTTTATTATTTTGATGTTTTTTCTGTTTTTGTTGTTTTCGATGTTTTTGATATTTTTGATGTTTTTGATGTTTTTGATGTTTTTGATGTTTTTGATGTTTTTGATGTTTTTGATGTTTTTGATGTTTTTGATGTTTTTGATGTTTTTGATGTTTTTGGCGTTTTTGATGTTTGTGATGTTTTTGGCGTTTTTGATGATTGTGATGTTTGTGATGTTTTTGATGTTTTTGATGTTTTTGATGTTTTTAATGTTTTCGTTGTTTTGTTGCTTTTGATGTTTTTGATTTTATAATGTTTTTGATGTTTTTGATTTTTTTGATTTTATGATGTTTTTGATGTATTTGTTGTTTTTGATGTTTTTATGTTTTGATGTTTTTGATGTTTTCATGTTTTCATGTTTTTGATGTTTTTGATGTTTTGATGTTTTTGGTGTTTTTGATGTTTTTGATGTTTTTGATGTTTTTGATGTTTTTGATGTTTTTGATGTTTTTGATGTTTTTGATGTTTTTGATGTTTTGATGTTTTGATGTTTTTGATGTTTTTGATGTTTTTGATGTTTTTGATTTTTTTGATGTTTTTGATGTTTTTGTTGTTTTTGATGTTTTTGATTTTAAAATATTTTTGATGTTTTTGATTTTTTTGATTTTATGATATTTTTGATGTATTTGATGTTTTTGATGTTTTTATGTTTTGATGTTTTTGATGTTTTGATGTTTTTGATGTTTTTATGTTTTGATGTTTTTGATGTTTTGATGTTTTTGATGTTTTTGATGTTTTGATGTTTTTGATGTTTTTGATTTTTTTAATTTTATGATGTATTTGTTGTTTTTGATGTTTTTATATTTTGATGTTTTTGATGTTTTGATGTTTTTGATGTTTTTGATGTTTTGATGTTTTTGATGTTATGATGTTTTTGATGTTTTTGATGTTTTTGGTGTTTTTGATGTTTTTGATGTTTTGAATGTTTTTGATGTTTTTGTTGTTTTTGATTTTATAATGTTTTTGATTTTTTTTTGATTTTATGATGTTTTTGATGTTTTTGATGTATTTGTTGTTTTTGATGTTTTTATGTTTTGATGTTTTTGATGTTTTGATGTTTTTGATAGTTTTGATGTTTTTGATCTTGTTGATGTTTTTATTATTTTGATGTTTTTTCTGTTTTTGATGTTTTTGATGTTTTTGATGTTTTTGATGTTTTTGATGTTTTTGATGTTTTTGATGTTTTTGATGTTTTTGATGTTTTTGATGTTTTTGATGTTTTTGATGTTTTGATGTTTTTGTTGTTTTTGATGTTTTTGATTTTTTTTGATTTTATGATGTTTTTGATGTTTTTGATGTATTTGTTGTTTTTGATGTTTTTATGTTTTGATGTTTTTGATGTTTTGATGTTTTTGATAGTTTTGATGTTTTTGATCTTGTTGATGTTTTTATTATTTTGATGTTTTTTCTGTTTTTGTTGTTTTTGATTTTTTTGATTATATGATGTTTTTGTTGTATTTGTTGTTTTTGATGTTTTTATGTTTTGATGTTTTTCATGTTTTTGATGTTTTTGATGTTTTTGATGTTTTTGATGTTTTTGATGTTTTTGATGTTTTTGATGTTTTTGATGTTTTTGATGTTTTTGATGTTTTTGATGTTTCTGATGTTTTTGATGTTTTTGATGTTTTTTGTTGTTTTGTTGTTTTTGTTGTTTTTGATGTTTTTGATGTTTTTGATGTTTTTGATGTTTTTGATGTTTTTGATGTTTTTGATGTTTTTGATGTTTTTGATGTTTTTGATGTTTTTGATGTTTTTGATGTTTTTGATGTTTTTGATGTTTTTGATGTTTTTGATGTTTTTGATGTTTTTGTTGTTTTTGTTGTTTTGTTGTTTTTGTTTTTTTGTTTTGTTGTTTTTGATGTTTTTGATGTTTTTGATTTTTCAATGTTTTTTTTGATTTTTGATTTTTGATGTTTTTGATGTTTTGATGTTTTTGATGTTTTTGATGTTTTGATGTTTTTGATGTTTTGATGTTTTTGATAGTTTTGATGTTTTTGATCTTGTTGATGTTTTTATTATTTTGATGTTTTTTCTGTTTTTGATGTTTTTGATGTTTTTGATGTTTTTGATGTTTTTGATGTTTTTGATGTTTTTGATGTTTTTGATGTTTTTGATGTTTTTGATGTTTTGATGTTTTTGATGTTTTGATGTTTTTGTTGTTTTTGATGTTTTTGATGTTTTTGATTTTTGATGTTTTTGATGTTTTTGATGTTTTTGATGTTTTTGATGTTTTTTATGTTTTGATGTTTTTGATGTTTTGATGTTTTTGATGTTTTCATGTTTTTGATGTTTTTGATGTTTTTGATGTTTTTGATGTTTTTGATGTTTTTGATGTTTTTGATGTTTTTGATGTTTTTGATGTTTTTGATGTTTTTGATGTTTTTGATGTTTTTGATGTTTTGATGTTTTTGATGTTTTTGATGTTTTTGATGTTTTTGATGTTTTGATGTTTTTGTTGTTTTTGATGTTTTTGATTTTTGATATTTTTGATGTTTTGATGTTTTTTGATTTTATGATGTTTTTGATGTATTTGATGTTTTTGATGTTTTTGATGTTTTGATGTTTTTGATGTTTTGATGTTTTTGATGTTTTTATGTTTTGTTTTGATGTTTTTGATGTTTTGATGTTTTGATGTTTTTGATGTTTTTGATGTTTTTGATGTTTTTGATTTTTGATGTTTTTGATGTTTTGTTGTTTTTGATGTTTTTGATGTTTTGATGTTTTTGATGTTTTGATGTTTTTGATGTTTTTGATGTTTTGATGTTTTTGATGTTTTGATGTTTTTGATGTTTTTGATGTTTTTGGTGTTTTTGATGTTTTGATGTTTTGAATGTTTTTGATGTTTTTGTTGTTTTTGATTTTTTGATTTTGATGTTTTTGATGTTTTTGATGTTTTTGATGTTTTTGATGTTTTTGATGTTTTTGTTGTTTTTGATGTTTTTATGTTTTGATGTTTTTGATGTTTTGATGTTTTTGATAGTTTGATGTTTTTGATCTTGTTGATGTTTTGATTATTTTGATGTTTTTTTGTTTTTGATGTTTTTGATGTTTTGATGTTTTTGATGTTTTTGATGTTTTTGATGTTTTTGATGTTTTTGATGTTTTGATGTTTTGTTGTTTTTGATTGTTTTGATGTTTTTGATTTTTTGATGTTTTTGATGTTTTTGATGTATTTGTTGTTTTTGATGTTTTTATGTTTTGATGTTTTTGATGTTTTGATGTTTTTGATGTTTTGATGTTTTTGATCTTGTTGATGTTTTTATTATTTTGATGTTTTTTCTGTTTTTGTTGTTTTTGATTTTTTTGATTATATGATGTTTTTGTTGTTTTTGTTGTTTTTGATGTTTTGATGTTTTGATGTTTTCATGTTTTTGATGTTTTGATGTTTTTGATGTTTTTGATGTTTTTGATGTTTTTGATGTTTTTGATGTTTTTGATGTTTTTGATGTTTTTGATGTTTTTGATGTTTTTGATGTTTTTGATGTTTTTGTTGTTTTTGTTGTTTTGTTGTTTTTGATGTTTTTTGATGTTTTTGATGTTTTTGATGTTTTGATGTGTTTGATGTTTTTGATGTTTTTGATGTTTTTGATGTTTTTGATGTTTTGATGTTTTTGATGTTTTTGATGTTTTTGATGTTTTTGATGTTTTTGATGTTTTTGATGTTTTGATGTTTTTTGATGTTTTTGATGTTTTGTTGTTTTTGTTGTTTTTGTTGTTTTTTTTGTTTTTTTTTGATTTTTTGATGTTTTTGATGTTTTTGATGTTTTTGATGTTTTGATGTTTTTGATGTTTTTGATGTTTTTGATGTTTTTGATGTTTTTGATGTTTTTGATGTTTTTGATGTTTTTGATGTTTTTGATGTTTTTGATGTTTTTTTTTGATGTTTTTGATGTTTTTGTTTTTTTGATGTTTTTGATGTTTTTGATGTTTTTGTTGTTTTGTTGTTTTTGATGTTTTGATTTTTGATTTTTTGATGTTTTTGATTTTTTTGATTTTATGATGTTTTTGATGTATTTGTTGTTTTGATGTTTTTATGTTTTGATGTTTTTGATGTTTTTGATGTTTTTGATGTTTTTGATGTTTTTGATGTTTTGATGTTTTGATGTTTTGATGTTTTTGATGTTTTTGATGTTTTTGATGTTTTTGATGTTTTTGATAATTTTGATGTTTTTGATCTTGTTGATGTTTTTGATTTTTTTGATGTTTTTGATGTTTTTGTTGTTTTCGATGTTTTTGATATTTTTGATGTTTTTGATGTTTTGATGTTTTTGATGTTTTTTTGATGTTTTGATGTTTTTGATGTTTTGATGTTTTTGATGTTTTTGATGTTTTGATGTTTCTTGATGTCTTTGATTTTTGATGTTTTTGATGTTTTGATCGTTTTTGATGTTTTTGATGTTTTTTGATGTTTTTGATGTTTTTTGATGTTTTTGATGTTTTTGACGTTTTTGATGTTTTTGATGTTTGTGATGTTTTTGATGTTTTTGATGTTTTTGATGTTTTTGTTGTTTTTGTTGCTTTTGATGTTTTTGATTTTATAATGTTTTTGATGTTTTGATGTTTTTGTTTTGATTTTATGATGTTTTTGATGTATTTGTTGTTTTTGATGTTTTTATGTTTTGATGTTTTTGATGTTTTCATGTTTTCATGTTTTTGATGTTTTTGATGTTTTGATGTTTTTGGTGTTTTTGATGTTTTTGATGTTTTTGATGTTTTGATGTTTCTGATGTTTTTGATGTTTTTGATGGTTTTGATGTTTTTGATGTTTTGATGTTTTTGATGTTTTTGATGTTTTTTGATGTTTTGATTTTTTGATGTTTTTGATGTTTTGTTGTTTTTGATGTTTTTGATGTTTTGATATTTTTGATGTTTTTGATTTTTTGATTTTTTGATGTTTTTGTTGTTTTTGATGTTTTTTTATTTTTGATGTTTTTGATGTTTTGATGTTTTTGATGTGTTTTGATGTTTTGATGTTTTGATGTTTTGATGTTTTTGATGTTTTTGATGTTTTTGGTGTTTTTGATGTTTTTGATGTTTTGATGTTTTTGATGTTTTTTTGATGTTTTTGATGTTTTTGATGTTTTTGATTTTTGATGTTTTTGATTTTTTAATTTTATGATGTTTTTGTTGTTTTGATGTTTTTATGATTTTGATGTTTTTGATGTTTTGATGTTTTTGATGTTTTTGATGTTTTTGTTTTGATGTTTTTGATGTTTTGATGTTTTTGATGTTTTGATGTTTTTGATGTTTTTTGATGTTTTTGATGTTTTGATATTTTTGATGTTTTTGATTTTTTTAATTTTATGATGTATTTGTTGTTTTTGATGTTTTTATATTTTGATGTTTTTGATGTTTTGATGTTTTTGATGTTTTTGATGTTTTGATGTTTTTGATGTTATGATGTTTTTGATGTTTTTGATGTTTTTGGTGTTTTTGATGTTTTTGATGTTTTGAATGTTTTTGATGTTTTTGTTGTTTTTGATTTTTTAATGTTTTTGATTTTTTTTTGATTTTATGATGTTTTTGATGTTTTTGATGTATTTGTTGTTTTTGATGTTTTTATGTTTTGATGTTTTTGATGTTTTGATGTTTTTGATAGTTTTGATGTTTTTGATCTTGTTGATGTTTTTATTATTTTGATGTTTTTTCTGTTTTTGTTGTTTTTGATGTTTTTGATATTTTTGATGTTTTTGATGTTTTTGATGTTTTTGATGTTTTTGATGTTTTTGATGTTTTTGATGTTTTTGATGTTTTTTTGATGTTTTGATGTTTTTGATGTTTTTGATGTTTTTGATGTTTTTGATGTTTTGATGTTTTTGATGTTTTTGATGTTTTGTTGTTTTTGATGTTTTTGATGTTTTTGTTTTTTTGATGTTTTTTTGATGTTTTGATGTTTTTGATGTTTTTGTTGTTTTTGATGTTTTTGATGTTTTGATGTTTTTTTGAATGTTTTTGATGTTTTTGATGTTTTGATGTTTTTGATCTTGTTGATGTTTTTGATATTTTGATGTTTTTTGATGTTTTTGTTGTTTTTGATTTTTTTGATGTTTTTGATGTTTTTGTTGTATTTGTTGTTTTTGATGTTTTTATGTTTTGATGTTTTCATGTTTTGATGTTTTTGATGTTTTTGATGTTTTTGATGTTTTTGATGTTTTTGATGTTTTTGATGTTTTTGATGTTTTTGATGTTTCTGATGTTTTTGATGTTTTTGTTGTTTTGTTGTTTTGTTGTTTTTGATGTTTTTGATGTTTTTGATGTTTTTGATGTTTTGATGTGTTTGATGTTATGATGTTTTTGATGTTTTTGATGTTTTTGGTGTTTTTGATGTTTTTGATGTTTTTGATGTTTTTGATGTTTTTGATGTTTTTGATGTTTTTGATGTTTTTGATGTTTTTATTGTTTTTGTTGTTTTGTTGTTTTTTTGTTTTTGTTTTGTTGTTTTTGTTGTTTTGTTGTTTTTGTTGTTTTGTTGTTTTTGATGTTTTTGATGTTTTTGATGTTTTTGATGTTTTTGATGTTTTTGATGTTTTTGATGTTTTTGATGTTTTTGATGTTTTTGATGTTTTTGATGTTTTTGATGTTTTTTGATGTTTTTGATGTTTTGATGTTTTTGATGTTTCTGATGTTTTTGATGTTTTTGTTGTTTTGTTGTTTTTGATGTTTTTGTACATGTTTTGATGTTTTTGATTTTTTTGATTTTATGATGTTTTTTGATGTTTTTGTTGTTTTTGATGTTTTTATGTTTTGATGTTTTTGATGTTTTTGATGTTTTGATGTTTTGATGTTTTTGATGTTTTGATGTTTTTGATGTTTTTTTATGTTTTGATGTTTTGATGTTTTGATGTTTTTGATGTTTTGATGTTTTTGATGTTTTTGATGTTTTTGATGTTTTGATGTTTTTGATGTTTTTGATTGTTTTGATTTTTTGATGTTTTTGATGTTTTGTTGTTTTTTTGTTGTTGTTTTTTGTTGTTTTTGATGTTTTTGATTTTTAATGTTTTTGATTTTTTTGATTTTTTGATGTTTTTGATGTTTTTATGTTTTGATGTTTTTGTTGTTTTTGATGTTTTTGATGTTTTTGATGTTTTTGATGTTTTTGAAATTTTTGATGTTTTTGATGTTTTTTTGTTTTTGATGTTTTTGATTTATTGATGTTTTTGATTTTTTGATGTTTTTGATGTTTTTGAAGTTTTTGATGTTTTTGATGTTTTTGTTGTTTTGTTGTTTTTGATGTTTTTGATGTTTTTGATATTTTTGATTTTTGATTTTTTTGATTTTATGATGTTTTTGATGTATTTGTTGTTTTTGATGTTTTGATGTTTTGATGTTTTTGATGTTTTTGATATTTTGATGTTTTTTGATGTTATGATGTTTTTGATGTTTTTGATGTTTTTGGTGTTTTGATGTTTTTGAGTTTTTGATGTTTTTGATGTTTTTGATGTTTTTGATGTTTTGATGTTTTCGATGTTTTTGATGTTTTTGTTGTTTTGTTGTTTTGTTGTTTTTGTTGTTTTGTTGTTTTTGATGTTTTTGATGTTTTTGATTTTATAATGTTTTTTGATTTTTTTGATTTTTATGTTGTTTTTGGTGTTATTTATGTTATTTATGTTTTTGATGTTTTTGATGTTTTTGAAGTTTTTGATGTTTTTGATGTTTTTGATGTTTTTCTTGTTTTTGATGTTTTTGATGTTTTTGATTTTTTGATGTTATTGACTTTTTTTGATGTTTTTGGTGTTTTGATGTTTTTGATGTTTTGATGTTTTTGAAGTTTTTGTTGTTTTGTTGTTTTTGATGTTTTTGATTTTATAATGTTTTTGATTATTTTGATTTTATGATGTTTTGATGTATTTGTTGTTTTTGTATTATGTTTTGATGTTTTTGATGTTTTGATGTTTTTAATGTTATGATGTTTTTGATGTTTTTGATGTTTTTGATGTTTTTTGTTTTTGATGTTTTTGATGTTTTGATGTTTTGATGTTTTGATGTTTTTGTTGTTTTTGTTGTTTTGTTGTTTTTGTTGTTTTTGTTGTTTTTGATTTGTTTTTGATTTTATATTGTTTTTGATGTTTTTGATTTTTTTGATCTTATGATGTTTTTGATGTGTTTGTTGTTTTTGATGTTTTTATATTTTGATGTTTATGATGTTTTGATGTTCTTGATGTTCTTGATGTTTTTAATGTTTTTGATGTCGTTGACGTATTTAATATTTTGATGTTTTTTTGTTTTTTTGTTGTTTTTGATGGTTTTGAAATTTTTGATGTTTTTGATTTTATAATGTTTTTGATGTATTTGTTGTTTATGATGTTTTTATGTTTTGATGATTTGGATGTTTTGATGTTCTTGATGTTTTTGTTGTTTTTGATGTTTTTGATGTTGTTGATGTTTTTAATATTTTGATGTTTTTGATGTTTTTGATGTTTTTGATGTTTTTGATGTTTTTGATGTTTTTGATGTTTTTGATGTTTTTGATGTTTTTGTTGTTTTTGTTGTTTTTGTTGTTTTTGTTGTTTTTGTTGTTTTTGATGTTTTTGATTTTATGATGTTTTTTTGTTATTTATGTTTTTGATGTTTTTGTTGTTTTTGATGTTTTTGTTGTTTTTGATGTTTTTGATGTTTTTGATGTTTTTGAAATTTTTGATGTTTTTGATGTTTTTGATGTTTTTTTTGTTTTTGATGTTTTTGATTTATTGATGTTTTTGATGTTATTGACTTTTTTGATGTTTTTGATGTATTTGATGTTTTTGATGTTTTTGATGTTTTTGTTGTATTGTTGTTTTGTTGTTTTTGATGTTTTTGATTTTATAATGTTTTTGATCTTTTTGATTTTTTTGATCTTATGATGTTTTTGATGTATTTGTTGTTTTTGATGTTTTTATGTTTATGATGTTTTGATGTTCTTGATGTTCTTGATGTTTTTGATGTTTTGATGTTTTTGATGTTATGATGTTTTTGATGTTTTCATGTTTTTGATGTTTTGATGTTTTTGTTGTTTTTGATGTTTTTGATGTTTTTGGTGTTATTGATGTTTTTGATGTTCTTGATGTTTTTGATGTTTTTCTTGTTTTTGATGTTTTTGATGTTTTTTATGTTTTTCTTGTTTTTGATGTTTTTGATGTTATTGACTTTTTTGATGTATTTGATGTTTTTGATGTTTTTGTTGTTTTTGTTGTTTTTGTTGTTTTTGATGTTTTTGATGTTTTTGATGTTTTTCTTGTTTTTGATGTTTTTGATGTTATTGACTTTTTGATGTTTTTTGATATTTTGATGTTTTGATGTTATGATGTTTTTGATGTTTTTGATGTTTTTGGTGTTTTTTGATGTTTTTGATGTTTTTGATGTCTTTTTGATGTTTTTCTTGTTTTTGTTGTTTTTGTTGTTTTTGATGTTTTGATTTTTATAATGTTTTGATTTTTTTTGATTTTATGATGTTTTTGTGTTTTTGATGTTTTTGATGTTTTTGAAGTTTTTGATGTTTTTGATGTTTTTGATGTTTTTGATGTTTTTGATGTTTTTGATGTTTTTGATGTTTTTGATGTTTTTGATGTTTTTGATGTTTTTGATGTTTTTGATGTTTTTGATGTTTTTGATGTTTTTGATGTTTTTGATGTTTTTGATGTTTTTCTTGTTTTTGATGTTTTTGATGTTATTGACTTTTTTGATGTTTTTGATGTATTTGATGTTTTTGATGTTTTTGTTGTTTTTGTTGTTTTTGTTGTTTTTGATGTTTTTGATTTTATATTGTTTTTGATGTTTTTGATTTTTTTGATCTTATGATGTTTTTGATGTATTTGTTGTTTTTGATGTTTTTATGATTATGATGTTTTGATGTTTTGATGTTCTTGATGTTTTTGATGTTTTGATGTTTTTGATGTTATGATGTTTTTGATGTTTTCATGTTTTGATGTTTTTGTTGTTTTTGGTGTTTTTGATGTTTTTGATGTTTTTGATGTTTTTGATGTTTTTGATGTTTTTGATGTTTTTGATGTTTTTGATGTTTTTGATGTTTTTGATGTTTTTGATGTTTTTGATGTTTTTGATGTTTTTGATGTTTTTGATGTTTTTGATGTTTTTGATTTTTTTGATGTTTTTGATGTTTTTGCTGTTTTTGATGTTTTTGATTTTAAAATATTTTTGATGTTTTTGATTTTTTTGATTTTATGATATTTTTGATGTTTTTGTTGTTTTTGATGTTTTTATGTTTTTTGATGTTTTTGATGTTTTGATGTTTTTGATGTTTTTGATGTTTTTGATGTTTTTGATGTTTTTTGGTTTTTTTATTTTATGATGTATTTGTTGTTTTTGATGTTTTTATTTTTTGATGTTTTTGATGTTTTGATGTTTTTGATGTTTTTTTGTGTTTTGATGTTATGATGTTTTTGATGTTTTTGATGTTTTGTGGTGTTTTTGATGTTTTTGATGTTTTTGATGTTTTGAATGTTTTTGATGTTTTTGTTATTTTTGATGTTTTTGATTTTATAATGTTTTTGAATTTTTTTTGATTTTATGATGTTTTTGATGTTTTTGATGTATTTGTTGTGTTTATGTTTTGATGTTTTTGATGTTTTGATGTTTTTCATAGTTTTGATGTTTTTGATCTTGTTGATGTTTTTATTATTTTGATGTTTTTTCTGTTTTTGTTGTTTTTGATTTTTTTGATTATATGATGTTTTTGTTGTATTTGTTGTTTTTGATGTTTTTATGTTTTGATGTTTTTGATGTTTTTGATGTTTTGATGTTTTTGATGTTTTTGATGTTTTGATGTTTTTTGATGTTTTTGATGTTTTGATGTTTTTGATGTTTTTGATGTTTTGATGTTTTTGATGTTTTGATGTTTTTGATGTTTTTTTGTTTTTTTGTTGTTGTTTTTGATGTTTTTTGATGTTTTTGATGTTTTTGATGTTTTGATGTTTTAATGTTTTTGATGTTTTTGATGTTTTTGATGTTTTTGATGTTTTTGATGTTTTTGATGTTTTTGATGTTTTTGATGTTTTTGACGTTTTTGATGTTTTTGATGTTTTTGATGTTTTTGATGTTTTTGTTGTTTTTGATGTTTTTGTTGTTTTTGTTGTTTTTGTTGTTTTGTTGTTTTTGTTGTTTTTGTTGTTTTTGTTGTTTTTGTTGTTTTTGTTGTTTTTTGATGTTTTTGATGTTTTGATGTTTTTGATGTTTTTGATGTTTTTGATGTTTTTGATGTTTTTGATGTTTTTGATGTTTTTGATGTTTTTGATGTTTTTGATGTTTTTGATGTTTTTGATGTTTTTGATGGTTTTGATGTTTTTGATGTTTTTGATGTTTTTGATGTTTTTGATGTTTTTGATGTTTTTGATGTTTTTGATGTTTTTGATGTTTTTGATGTTTTTGATGTTTTTGATGTTTTTGATGTTTTTGATTTTTTTGATGTTTTTGATGTTTTTGCTGTTTTTGATGTTTTTGATTTTAAAATATTTTTGATGTTTTTGATTTTTTTGATTTTATGATATTTTTGATGTATTTGTTGTTTTTGATGTTTTTATGTTTTGATGTTTTTGATGTTTTGATGTTTTTGATGTTTTTGATGTTTTTGATGTTTTTGATTTTTTTTATTTTATGATGTATTTGTTGTTTTTGATGTTTTTATATTTTGATGTTTTTGATGTTTTGATGTTTTTGATGTTTTTGATGTTTTGATGTTATGATGTTTTTGATGTTTTGGTGTTTTTGGTGTTTTTGTTTTTGATGTTTTTGATGTTTTTGATGTTTTGAATGTTTTTGATGTTTTTGTTATTTTTGATGTTTTTGATTTTATAATGTTTTTGAATTTTTTTTGATTTTATGATGTTTTTGATGTTTTTGATGTATTTGTTGTTTTTGATGTGTTTATGTTTTGATGTTTTTGATGTTTTGATGTTTTTCATAGTTTTGATGTTTTTGATCTTGTTGATGTTTTTATTATTTTGATGTTTTTTCTGTTTTTGTTGTTTTTGATTTTTTTGATTATATGATGTTTTTGTTGTATTTATTGTTTTTGATGTTTTTATGTTTTGATGTTTTTGATGTTTTTGATGTTTTGATGTTTTTGATGTTTTTGATGTTTTTGATGTTTTTGATGTTTTTGATGTTTTTGATGTTTTTGATGTTTTGATGTTTTTGATGTTTTGATGTTTTTTGATGTTTTTGATGTTTTTGATGTTTTTGATGTTTTTGTTGTTTTGTTGTTTTTGATGTTTTTGATGTTTGTGATGTTTTTGATGTTTTTGATGTTTTAATGTGTTTGATGTTATGATGTTTTTGATGTTTTTGATGTTTTTGGTGTTTTTGATGTTTTTGATGTTTTTGATGTTTTTGACGTTTTTGATGTTTTTGATGTTTTTGATGTTTTTGATGTTTTTGTTGTTTTTGATGTTTTTGTTGTTTTGTTGTTTTTGTTGTTTTTGTTGTTTTTGTTGTTTTTGTTGTTTTGTTGTTTTTTGTTTTTGATGTTTTTGATCTTATAATGTTTTTGATTTTTTTTGATTTTATGATGTTTTTTTGATGTTTTTGATGTTTTTGATGTTTTTGATGTTTTTGATGCTTTTGATGTTTTTGATGTTTTTGATGTTTTTGATGTTTTTGATGGTTTTGATGTTTTTGATGTTTTTGATGTTTTTGATGTTTTTGATGTTTTTGATGTTTTTGTTGTTTTGTTGTTTTTGATGTTTTTGATTTTATAATGTTTTTGATGTTTTTGATTTTTTTGATTTTATGATGTTTTTGATGTATTTGTTGTTTTTGATGTTTTTATAATTTGATGTTTTTGATGTTTTTGATGTTTTTGATGTTTTGATGTTTTTGATGTTATGATGTTTTTGATGTTTTTGATGTTTTTGGTGTTTTTGATGTTTTTGATGTTTTTGATGTTTTTGATGTTTTTGATGTTTTTGATGTTTTTGATGTTTTTGATGTTTTTGTTGTTTTGTTGTTTTTGTTGTTTTTGTTGTTTTTGATGTTTTGAGTTTTATAATGTTTTTGATTTTTTTTGATTTTTTGATGTTTTTTTGTTATTTGATGTTTTTGATGTTTTTGTTGTTTTTGATGTTTTTGAAATTTGTGATGTTTTTGATGTTTTTGATGTTTTTCTTGCTTTTGATGTTTTTGATTTATTGATGTTTTTGATGTTATTGTTTTTTTGATGTTTTTCATGTATTTGATGTTTTTGATGTTTTTGATGTTTTTTTGTTTTGTTGTTTTTGATGTTTTTTGATTTTATAATGTTTTTGATGTTTTTGATTTTTTGATTTTATGATGTTTTTGATGTTTTTGTTGTTTTTGATGTTTTTGATGTTTTGATGTTTTTGATGTTTTGATATTTTGATGTTTTTGATGATATGATGTTTTTGATGTTTTTGATGTTTTTTGTGTTTTTGATGTTTTTGATGTTTTTGATGTTTTTGATGTTTTTGATGTTTTTGATGTTTTTGATGTTTTTGATGTTTTTGATGTTTTTGATGTTTTTGTGTTTTTGTTGTTTTTGATGTTTTTGATGTTTTTGATGTTTTTGATTTTATAATGTTTTTTATTTTTTTTGATTTTATGTTGTTTTTGATGTTTTTTATGTTATTTATGTTTTTGATGTTTTTGATGTTTTTGATGTTTTTGATGTTTTTGATGTTTTTGATGTTTTTGATGTTTTTGATGTTTTTGATGTTTTTGATGTTTTTGATGTTTTTGATGTTTTTGATGTTATTGATGTTTTGATGTTTTTGATGTTTTTGATGTTTTTGATGTTTTTGTTGTTTTGTTGTTTTTGATGTTTTTGATTTTTTAATGTTTTTGATTTTTTTGATTTTATGATGTTTTTGATGTTTTTGTTGTTTTTGATGTTTTTGATGTTTTTGATGTTTTTGATGTTTTGATGTTTTTGATGTTTTTGATGTTTTTGATGTTTTTGATGTTTTTGATGTTTTTGATGTTTTTGATGTTTTTGATGTTTTTGTTGTTTTTGTTGTTTTTGTTGTTTTTGATGTTTTTGATTTTTTGTTGTTTTTGATTTTTTTGATGTTTTTGATGTTTTTGATGTTTTTGATGTTTTTGATGTTTTTATGTTTTGATGTTTTTGATGTTTTTGATGTTTTTGATGTTTTTGATGTTGTTGATGTCTTTGATGTTTTTCTTGTTATTGTTGTTTTTGTTGTTTTTGATGTTTTGATTTTTTAATGTTTTTGATTTTTTTTGTTTTTGATGTTTTTGATGTTTTTGATGTTTTGATGTTTTTGATGTTTTTGATGTTTTGATGTTTTTGATGTTTTTTTTTTGTTTTTGTTGTTTTTGATGGTTTTGATATTTTGATGTTTTTGATTTTATAATGTTTTTGATGTTTTTGATGTTTTTGATGTTTTTGATGTTTTTGATGTTTTTGATGTTTTTGATGTTTTTGATGTTTTTGATGTTTTTGATGTTTTGATGTTTTTGATGTTGTTGATGTTTTGATATTTTTTGTTTTGATTTTTTGATGTTTTTTGATGTTTTTGATGTTTTTGATGTTTTTGATGTTTTTGTTGTTTTTGTTGTTTTTTTGATGTTTTTGTTGTTTTTGTTGTTTTTGATGTTTTTGATTTTATAATGTTTATGATTTTTTTTTGATTTTATGATGTTTTTTTTGTTATTTATGTTTTTGATGTTTTTGTTGTTTTTGATGTTTTTGATATTTTTGATGTTTTTGATGTTTTTGATGTTTTTCTTGTTTTTGATGTTTTGATGTTTTTGATGTTTTTGATGTTTTGATGTTTTTGATGTTTTTGATGTTTTTGATGTTTTTGATGTTTTTGATGTTTTTGATGTTTTTGATGTTTTTGATGTTTTTGATGTTTTGATGTTTTTGATTTTTTTGATGTTTTTGATGTTTTTGATGTTTTTGATGTTTTTGATGTTTTGATTTTAAAATATTTTTGATGTTTTTGATTTTTTTGATTTTATGATATTTTTGATGTATTTGTTGTTTTTGATGTTTTTATGTTTTGATGTTTTTGATGTTTTGATGTTTTTGATGTTTTTGATGTTTTGATGTTTTTGATTTTTTTATTTTATGATGTATTTGTTGTTTTTGATGTTTTTGATATTTTGATGTTTTTGATGTTTTGATGTTTTTGATGTTTTTGGTGTTTTTGATGTATTTGATGTTTTTGATGTTTTTGATGTTTTTGTTGTTTTGTTGTTTTTGATGTTTTTGATTTTATAATGTTTTTGATGTTTTTGATTTTTTTGATTTTATGATGTTTTTGATGTATTTGTTGTTTTTGATGTTTTTGATGTTTTGATGTTTTTGATGTTTTTGATATTTTGATGTTTTTGATGATATGATGTTTTTGATGTTTTTGATGTTTTTGGTGTTTTTGATGTTTTTGATGTTTTTGATGTTTTTGATGTTTTTGATGTTTTTGAAGTTTTTGATGTTTTCGATGTTTTTGATGTTTTTCTTGTTTTTGTTGTTTTTGTTGTTTTTGATGTTTTTGATGTTTTTGATTTTATAATGTTTTTTATTTTTTTTGATTTTATGTTGTTTTTGGTGTTATTTATGTTATTTATGTTTTTGATGTTTTTGATGTTCTTGATGTTTTTGAAGTTTTTGATGTTTTTGATGTTTTTGATGTTTTTTCTTGTTTTTGATGTTTTTGATGTTTTTGATTTTTTTGATGTTTTTGATGTTATTGACTTTTTTGATGTTTTTGATGTATTTGATGTTTTTGATGTTTTTGTTGTTTTGTTGTTTTTGATGTTTTTGATTTTATAATGTTTTTGATTTTTTTGATTTTATGATGTTTTTGATGTATTTGTTGTTTTTGATGTTTTTATGTTTTGATGTTTTTGATGTTTTGATGTTTTTAATGTTATGATGTTTTTGATGTTTTTGATGTTTTTGGTGTTTTTGATGTTTTTGATGTTTTTGATGTTTTTGATGTTTTTGTTGTTTTTGTTGTTTTTGTTGTTTTTGATGTTTTTGATTTTATATTGTTTTTGATTTTTTTGATCTTATGATGTTTTTTATGTGTTTGTTGTTTTTGATGTTTTTATATTTTGATGTTTATGATGTTTGATGTTCTTGATGTTTTTAATGTTTTTGATGTTGTTGATGTCTTTGATGTTTTTCTTGTTATTGTTGTTTTTGTTGTTTTTGATGTTTTTGATTTTATAATGTTTTTGATTTTTTTTGATTTTATGATGTTTTTGGTGTTTTTGATGTTTTTGATGTTTTTGAAGTTTTTGATGTTTTTGATGTTTTTTCTGTTTTTGTTGTTTTTGATGGTTTTGATATTTTTTGATGTTTTTGATTTTATAATGTTTTTGATGTATTTGTTGTTTATGATGTTTTTGATGTTGTTGATGTTTTTGGTGTTTTTGATGTTTTTGATGTTTTTGTTGTTTTTGTTGTTTTTGATGTTTTTGATGTTTTTGATGTTTTTGATGTTTTTTAATATTTTGATGTTTTGATGTTTTTGATGTTTTTGGTGTTTTTGATGTTTTTGATGTTTTTGTTGTTTTTGTTGTTTTTGTTGTTTTTGTTGTTTTTGTTGTTTTTGATGTTTTTGATTTTATAATGTTTATGATTTTTTTTTGATTTTATGATGTTTTTTTTGTTATTTATGTTTTTGATGTTTTTGTTGTTTTTGATGTTTTTGAAATTTTTGATGTTTTTGATGTTTTTGATGTTTTTCTTGTTTTTGATGTTTTTGATTTATTGATGTTTTTGATGTTATTGACTTTTTTGATGTTTTTGATGTATTTGATGTTTTTGATGTTTTTGATGTTTTTGTTGTTTTGTTGTTTTTGATGTTTTTGATTTTTTTGATTTTATGATGTTTTTGATGTATTTGTTGTTTTTTGATGTTTTTGATGTTTTGATGTTTTTGATGTTTTTGATATTTTGATGTTTTTGATGTTATGATGTTTTTGATGTTTTTGGTGTTTTTGATGTTTTTGATGTTTTTGATGTTTTTGATGTTTTTGAAGTTTTTTATGTTTTTGATGTTTTTCTTGTTATTGTTGTTTTTGTTGTTTTTGATGTTTTTGATTTTATAATGTTTTTGATTTTTTTGATTTTATGATGTTTTTGGTGTTTTTGATGTTTTTGATGTTTTTGATGTTTTTGATGTTTTTGATGTTTTTGATGTTTTTGATGTTTTTGATGTTTTTGATGTTTTTGATGTTTTTGATGTTTTTCTTGTTTTTGATGTTTTTGATGTTATTGACTTTTTTGATGTTTTTGATGTATTTGATGTTTTTGATGTTTTGTTGTTTTTGATGTTTTTGATTTTATAATGTTTTTGATTTTTTTGATTTTATGATGTTTTTGATGTATTTGTTGTTTTTGATGTTTTTATGTTTTGATGTTTTTGATGTTTTGATGTTTTTAATGTTATGATGTTTTTGATGTTTTTGATGTTTTTGGTGTTTTTGATGTTTTTGATGTTTTTGATGTTTTTGATGTTTTTGTTGTTTTTGTTGTTTTTGTTGTTTTTGATGTTTTTGATTTTATATTGTTTTTGATTTTTTTGATCTTATGATGTTTTTTATGTGTTTGTTGTTTTGATGTTTTTATATTTTGATGTTTATGATGTTTGATGTTCTTGATGTTTTTAATGTTTTTGATGTTGTTGATGTCTTTGATGTTTTTTTGTTATTGTTTTTTTGTTGTTTTTGATGTTTTTGATTTTATAATGTTTTTGATTTTTTTGATTTTATGATGTTTTTGGTGTTTTTGATGTTTTTGATGTTTTTGAAGTTTTTGATGTTTTTGATGTTTTTGATGTTTTTTCTGTTTTTGTTGTTTTTGATGGTTTTGATATTTTTGATGTTTTTGATTTTATAATGTTTTTGATGTATTTGTTGTTTATGATGTTTTTGATGTTGTTGATGTTTTTGGTGTTTTTGATGTTTTTGATGTTTTTGTTGTTTTGTTGTTTTTGATGTTTTTGATGTTTTTGATGTTGTTGATGTTTTTAATATTTTGATGTTTTTGACGTTTTTGATGTTTTTGGTGTTTTTGATGTTTTTGATGTTTTTGTTGTTTTTGTTGTTTTTGTTGTTTTTGTTGTTTTTGTTGTTTTTGATGTTTTTGATTTTATAATGTTTATGATTTTTTTTTGATTTTATGATGTTTTTTTTGTTATTTATGTTTTTGATGTTTTGTTGTTTTTGATGTTTTTGAAATTTTTGATGTTTTTGATGTTTTTGATGTTTTTCTTGTTTTTGATGTTTTTGATTTATTGATGTTTTTGATGTTATTGACTTTTTTGATGTTTTTGATGTATTTGATGTTTTTGATGTTTTTGATGTTTTTGATGTTTTTGTTGTTTTGTTGTTTTTGATGTTTTTGATTTTTTTGATTTTATGATGTTTTTGATGTATTTGTTGTTTTTTGATGTTTTTGATGTTTTGATGTTTTTGATGTTTTTGATATTTTGATGTTTTTGATGTTATGATGTTTTTGATGTTTTTGGTGTTTTTGATGTTTTTGATGTTTTTGATGTTTTTGATGTTTTTGATGTTTTTGAAGTTTTTTATGTTTTTGATGTTTTTCTTGTTATTGTTGTTTTTGTTGTTTTTGATGTTTTTGATTTTATAATGTTTTTGATTTTTTTTGATTTTATGATGTTTTTGGTGTTTTTGATGTTTTTGATGTTTTTGATGTTTTTGATGTTTTTGATGTTTTTGATGTTTTTGATGTTTTTGATGTTTTTGATGTTTTTGATGTTTTTGATGTTTTTGATGTTTTTCTTGTTTTTGATGTTTTTGATGTTATTGACTTTTTTGATGTTTTTGATGTATTTGATGTTTTTGATGTTTTTGTTGTTTTTGTTGTTTTTGTTGTTTTTGATGTTTTTGATTTTATATTGTTTTTGATGTTTTTGATTTTTTTGATATTATGATGTTTTTGATGTATTTGTTGTTTTTGATGTTTTTATGTTTTGATGTTTATGATGTTTTGATGTTCTTGATGTTCTTGATGTTTTTAATGTTTTTGATGTTGTTGATGTTTTTAATATTTTGATGTTTTTTCTGTTTTTGTTGTTTTTGATGGTTTTGATATTTTTGATTTTATGATGTATTTGTTGTTTTTGGTGTTTTTATGTTTTGATGTTTTTGATGTTTTCATGTTCTTGATGTTTTTGATGTTGTTGATATTTTTAATATTTTGATGTTTTTTCTGTTTTTGTTGTTTTTGATGTTTTTGGTGTTTTTGATGTTTTTGATGTTTTTGATGTTTTTGATTTTTTTGATTTTATAATATTTTTGATGTTTTTGATTTTTTTTGATTTTATGATTTTTTTGATGTATTTGTTGTTTTTGGTGTTTCTATGTTTTGATGTTTTTGATGTTTTCATGTTCTTGATGTTTTTGATGTTGTTGATATTTTTAATATTTTGATGTTTTTTCTGTTTTTGTTGTTTTTGATGTTTTTGATGTTTTTGTTGTTTTTGGTGTTTTTGATGTTTTTGATGTTTTTGATGTTTTTGATGTTTTTGATGTTTTTGATGTTTTTGATGTTTATGATGTTTTTGATGTTTTTGATGTTTTTGATGTTTTTGATGTTTTTGATTTTTTTGATTTTATGATGTATTTGTTATTTTTGGTGTTTTTATATTTTGATGTTTTGATGATTTTGATGTTTTTGATATTTTGATGTTTTTGATGTTATGATGTTTTTGATGTTGTTGATGTTTTTGGTGTTTTTGATGCTTTTGATGTTTTTGATGTTTTTGATGTTTTGAATATTTTTGATGTTTTTGTTGTTTTTGTTGTTTTTGATGTTTTTATGATTTGATGTTTTTGATGTTTTGATGTTTTGATGTTTTTGATAGTTTTGATGTTTTTGATGTTGTTGATGTTTTTATTATTTTGATGTTTTTTCTGTTTTTGTTGTTTTTGATGTTTTTGATATTTTTGATGTTTTTGATGTTTTTGATGTTTTTGATGTTTTTGATGTTTTTGATGTTTTTGATGTTTTTGATGTTTTTGATGTTTTTGATGTTTTTAATGTTTTTGATGTTTTTGATGTTTTTGATGTTTTTGATGTTTGTGATGTTTTTGATGTTTTTGATGTTTTTGATGTTTTTGATGTTTTTGATGTTTTTGAAGTTTTTGATGTTTTTGATGTTTTTGATGTTTTTGATGTTTTTGATGTTTTTGATGTTTTTAATGTTTTTCTTGTTTTTGATGTTTTTGATGTTATTGACTTTTTTGATGTTTTTGATGTATTTGATGTTTTTGATGTTTTTGTTGTTTTTGTTGTTTTTGATGTTTTTGATTTTATATTGTTTTTGATGTTTTTGATTTTTTTGATATTATGATGTTTTTGATGTATTTGTTGTTTTTGATGTTTTTATGTTTTGATGTTTATGATGTTTTGATGTTCTTGATGTTCTTGATGTTTTTGATGTTTTTGATTTTATAATATTTTTGATGTTTTTGATTTTTTTTGATTTTATGATTTTTTTGATGTATTTGTTGTTTTTGATGTTTTTATGTTTTGATGTTTTTGATGTTTTTGATGTTTTGATGTTTTTGATGTTTTTGATGTTTTTGATGTTTTTGATGTTTTTGATGTTTTTGATGTTTTTGATGTTTTTGATGTTTTTGATGTTTTTGATGTTTTTGATGTTTTTGATTTTTTTGATTTTATGATGTATTTGTTATTTTTGGTGTTTTTATATTTTGATGTTTTGATGATTTTGATGTTTTTGATATTTTGATGTTTTTGATGTTATGATGTTTTTGATGTTGTTGATGTTTTTCTTGTTTTTGATGTTTTTGATTTATTGATGTTTTTGATGTTATTGACTTTTTTGATGTTTTTGATGTATTTGATGTTTTTGATGTTTTTGATGTTTTTGTTGTTTTGTTGTTTTTGATGTTTTTGATTTTTTTGATTTTATGATGTTTTTGATGTTTTTGTTGTTTTTGATGTTTTTGAAATTTTTGATGTTTTTGATGTTTTTGATGTTTTTCTTGTTTTGATGTTTTTGATGTTTTTGATGTTTTTGATGTTTTTGATGTTTTTGATGTTTTTGATGTTTTTGATGTTTTTGATGTTTTTGATGTTTTTGATGTTTTTGATGTTTTTGATGTTTTTGATGTTTTTGATGTTTTTGATGTTTTTGATTTTTTTGATGTTTTTGATGTTTTTGCTGTTTTTGATGTTTTTGATTTTAAAATATTTTTGATGTTTTTGATTTTTTGATTTTATGATATTTTTGATGTATTTGTTGTTTTTGATGTTTTTATGTTTTGATGTTTTTGATGTTTTGATGTTTTTGATGTTTTTGATGTTTTTGATGTTTTTGATTTTTTTTTATTTTATGATGTATTTGTTGTTTTGATGTTTTTATATTTTGATGTTTTTGATGTTTTGATGTTTTTGATGTTTTTGGTGTTTTTGATGTATTTGATGTTTTTGATGTTTTTGATGTTTTTGTTGTTTTGTTGTTTTTGATGTTTTTGATTTTATAATGTTTTTGATGTTTTTGATTTTTTTGATTTTATGATGTTTTTGATGTATTTGTTGTTTTTGATGTTTTTGATGTTTTGATGTTTTTGATGTTTTTGATATTTTGATGTTTTTGATGATATGATGTTTTTGATGTTTTGTTTTTTTTGATGTTTTTGATGTTTTTGATGTTTTTGATGTTTTTGATGTTTTTGATGTTTTTGATGTTTTTGATGTTTTCGATGTTTTTGATGTTTTTTCTTGTTTTTGTTGTTTTTGTTGTTTTTGATGTTTTTGATGTTTTTGATTTTATAATGTTTTTTATTTTTTTTGATTTTATGTTGTTTTTGGTGTTATTTATGTTATTTATGTTTTTGATGTTTTTGATGTTCTTGATGTTTTTGAAGTTTTTGATGTTTTTGATGTTTTTGATGTTTTTCTTGTTTTTGATGTTTTTGATGTTTTTGATTTTTTGATGTTTTTGATGTTATTGACTTTTTGATGTTTTTGATGTATTTGATGTTTTTGATGTTTTTGTTGTTTTGTTGTTTTTGATGTTTTTGATTTTATAATGTTTTTTGATTTTTTTGATTTTATGATGTTTTTGATGTATTTGTTGTTTTGATGTTTTTATGTTTTGATGTTTTTGATGTTTTGATGTTTTTAATGTTATGATGTTTTTGATGTTTTTGATGTTTTTGGTGTTTTTGATGTTTTTGATGTTTTTGATGTTTTTGATGTTTTTTTGTTGTTTTTGTTGTTTTTGTTGTTTTTGATGTTTTTGATTTTATATTGTTTTTGATTTTTTTGATCTTATGATGTTTTTTATGTGTTTGTTGTTTTTGATGTTTTTATATTTTGATGTTTATGATGTTTGATGTTCTTGATGTTTTTAATGTTTTTGATGTTGTTGATGTCTTTGATGTTTTTCTTGTTATTGTTGTTTTTGTTGTTTTTGATGTTTTTGATTTTATAATGTTTTTGATTTTTTTTGATTTTATGATGTTTTTGGTGTTTTTGATGTTTTTGATGTTTTTGAAGTTTTTGATGTTTTTGATGTTTTTGATGTTTTTTCTGTTTTTGTTGTTTTTGATGGTTTTGATATTTTTGATGTTTTTGATTTTATAATGTTTTTGATGTATTTGTTGTTTATGATGTTTTTGATGTTGTTGATGTTTTTGGTGTTTTTGATGTTTTTGATGTTTTTGTTGTTTTTGTTGTTTTTGATGTTTTTGATGTTTTTGATGTTGTTGATGTTTTTAATATTTTGATGTTTTTGACGTTTTTGATGTTTTTGGTGTTTTTGATGTTTTTGATGTTTTTGTTGTTTTTGTTGTTTTTGTTGTTTTTGTTGTTTTTGATGTTTTTGATTTTATAATGTTTTTGATTTTTTTTTGATTTTATGATGTTTTTTTTGTTATTTATGTTTTTGATGTTTTTGTTGTTTTTGATGTTTTTGAAATTTTTGATGTTTTTGATGTTTTTGATGTTTTTCTTGTTTTTGATGTTTTTGATTTATTGATGTTTTTGATGTTATTGACTTTTTTGATGTTTTTGATGTATTTGATGTTTTTGATGTTTTTGATGTTTTTGTTGTTTTGTTGTTTTTGATGTTTTTGATTTTTTTGATTTTATGATGTTTTTGATGTATTTGTTGTTTTTTGATGTTTTTGATGTTTTGCTGTTTTTGATGTTTTTGATATTTTGATGTTTTTGATGTTATGATGTTTTTTTGATGTTTTTGATGTTTTTGATGTTTTTGATGTTTTTGATTTTTTTGATTTTATGATGTATTTGTTATTTTTGGTGTTTTTATATTTTGATGTTTTGATGATTTTGATGTTTTTGATATTTTGATGTTTTTGATGTTATAATGTTTTTGATGTATTTGTTGTTTATGATGTTTTTGATGTTGTTGATGTTTTTGGTGTTTTTGATGTTTTTGATGTTTTTGATGTTTTTGATGTTTTTGATGTTTTTGATGTTTTTGATGTTTTTGATGTTTTTGATGTTTTTGATGTTTTTGATGTTTTTGATGTTTTTGATGTTTTTGATGTTTTTGATGTTTTTGATGTTTTTGATGTTGTTGATGTTTTTGGTGTTTTTGATGTTTTTGATGTTTTTGTTGTTTTTGTTGTTTTTGATGTTTTTGATGTTTTTGATGTTGTTGATGTTTTTAATATTTTGATGTTTTTGATGTTTTTGATGTTTTTGATGTTTTTTCTGTTTTTGTTGTTTTTGATGGTTTTGATATTTTTGATGTTTTTGATTTTATAATGTTTTTGATGTATTTGTTGTTTATGATGTTTTTGATGTTGTTGATGTTTTTGGTGTTTTTGATGTTTTTGATGTTTTTGTTGTTTTTGTTGTTTTTGATGTTTTTGATGTTTTTGATGTTGTTGATATTTTTAATATTTTGATGTTTTTTCTGTTTTTGTTGTTTTTGATGTTTTTGATGTTTTTGTTGTTTTTGGTGTTTTTGATTTATTGATGTTTTTGATGTTATTGACTTTTTTGATGTTTTTGTTGTTTTTGTTGTTTTTGATGTTTTTGATGTTTTTGTTGTTTTGTTGTTTTTGATGTTTTTGATTTTTTTGATTTTATGATGTTTTTGATGTATTTGTTGTTTTTTGATGTTTTTGATGTTTTGATGTTTTTGATGTTTTTGATATTTTGATGTTTTTGATGTTATGATGTTTTTGATGTTTTTGGTGTTTTTGATGTTTTTGATGTTTTTGATGTTTTTGATGTTTTTGATGTTTTTGAAGTTTTTATGTTTTTGATGTTTTTCTTGTTATTGTTGTTTTTGTTGTTTTTGATGTTTTTGATTTTATAATGTTTTTGATTTTTTTTTGATTTTATGATGTTTTTGGTGTTTTTGATGTTTTTGATGTTTTTGATGTTTTTGATGTTTTTGAAGTTTTTGATGTTTTTGATGTTTTTGATGTTTTTGATGTTTTTGATGTTTTTGATGTTTTTGATGTTTTTGATGTTTTTCTTGTTTTTTGATGTTTTTGATGTTATTGACTTTTTGATGTTTTTGATGTATTTGATGTTTTTGATGTTTTTGATGTATTTGATGTTTTTGATGTTTTTGATGTTTTTGTTGTTTTGTTGTTTTTGATGTTTTTGATTTTTTTGATTTTATGATGTTTTTGATGTATTTGTTGTTTTTGTTGTTTTTGTTGTTTTTGTTGTTTTTGATGTTTTTTGATTTTATATTGTTTTTGATTTTTTTGATCTTATGATGTTTTTATGTGTTTGTTGTTTTTGATGTTTTTATATTTTGATGTTTATGATGTTTGATGTTTTTGATGTTTTTGATGTTTTTAATGTTTTTCTTGTTTTTGATGTTTTTGATGTTATTGACTTTTTTGATGTTTTTGATGTTTTTGATGTTTTTGATGTTTTTGTTGTTTTTGAAGTTTTTGATGTTTTGATGTTTTTGATGTTTTTGATGTTTTTGATGTTTTTTGATGTTTTTAATGTTTTTCTTGTTTTTGATGTTTTTGATGTTATTGACTTTTTGATGTTTTTGATGTATTTGATGTTTTTGATGTTTTTGTTGTTTTTGTTGTTTTTGATGTTTTTGATTTTATATTGTTTTTGATGTTTTTGATTTTTTTGATATTATGATGTTTTTGATGTATTTGTTGTTTTGATGTTTTTATGTTTTGATGTTTATGATGTTTTGATGTTCTTGATGTTCTTGATGTTTTTGATGTTTTTGATTTTATAATATTTTTGATGTTTTTGATTTTTTTGATTTTATGATTTTTTTGATGTATTTGTTGTTTTGATGTTTTTATGTTTTTGTTTTTTGATGTTTTTGATGTTTTGATGTTTTTGATGTTTTTGATGTTTTTGATGTTTTTGATGTTTTTGATGTTTTTGTTTTTGATGTTTTTGATGTTTTTGATGTTTTGATGTTTTTGATGTTTTGATGTTTTTGATGTTTTTGATGTTTTTGATTTTTGATTTTATGATGTATTTGTTATTTTTGGTGTTTTTATATTTTGATGTTTTGATGATTTTGATGTTTTTGATATTTTGATGTTTTTGATGTTATGATGTTTTTGATGTTGTTGATGTTTTTTTGTTTTTGATGTTTTTGATTTATTGATGTTTTTGATGTTATTGACTTTTTGATGTTTTTGATGTATTTGATGTTTTTGATGTTTTGATGTTTTTGTTGTTTTGTTGTTTTTGATGTTTTTGATTTTTTTGATTTTATGATGTTTTTGATGTTTTTGTTGTTTTTGATGTTTTTGAAATTTTGATGTTTTTGATGTTTTGATGTTTTTCTTGTTTTTGATGTTTTTGATGTTTTTGATGTTTTTGATGTTTTTGATGTTTTTGATGTTTTTGATGTTTTTGATGTTTTTGATGTTTTTGATGTTTTTGATGTTTTTGATGTTTTTGATGTTTTTGATGTTTTTGATGTTTTTGATGTTTTTGATGTTTTTGATGTTTTTGATTTTTTTGATGTTTTTGATGTTTTTGTTGTTTTTGATGTTTTTGATTTTAAAATATTTTTGATGTTTTTGATTTTTTTGATTTTATGATATTTTTGATGTATTTGTTGTTTTTGATGTTTTTATGTTTTGATGTTTTTGATGTTTTGATGTTTTTGATGTTTTTGATGTTTTTGATGTTTTTGATTTTTTTTATTTTATGATGTATTTGTTGTTTTTGATGTTTTTATATTTTGATGTTTTTGATGTTTTGATGTTTTTGATGTTTTTGGTGTTTTTGATGTATTTGATGTTTTTGATGTTTTTGATGTTTTTGTTGTTTTGTTGTTTTTGATGTTTTTGATTTTATAATGTTTTTGATGTTTTTGATTTTTTTGATTTTATGATGTTTTTGATGTATTTGTTGTTTTTGATGTTTTTGATGTTTTGATGTTTTTGATGTTTTTGATATTTTGATGTTTTTGATGATATGATGTTTTGATGTTTTGCTGTTTTTGATGTTTTGATTTTTTGATGTTTTTGATGTTTTTGATGTTTTTGATGTTTTTGAAGTTTTTTGATGTTTTCGATGTTTTTGATGTTTTTGTTGTTTTTGTTGTTTTTGTTTTTTTGATGTTTTTGATGTTTTTGATTTTATAATGTTTTTTATTTTTTTTGATTTTATGTTGTTTTTGGTGTTATTTATGTTATTTATGTTTTTGATGTTTTTGATGTTCTTGATGTTTTTGAAGTTTTTGATGTTTTTGATGTTTTTGATGTTTTTCTTGTTTTTGATGTTTTTGATGTTTTTGATTTTTTGATGTTTTTGATGTTATTGACTTTTTTGATGTTTTTGATGTATTTGATGTTTTTGATGTTTTTGTTGTTTTGTTGTTTTTGATGTTTTTGATTTTATAATGTTTTTGATTTTTTTGATTTTATGATGTTTTTGATGTATTTGTTGTTTTTGATGTTTTTATGTTTTGATGTTTTTGATGTTTTGATGTTTTTAATGTTATGATGTTTTTGATGTTTTTGATGTTTTTGGTGTTTTTGATGTTTTTGATGTTTTTGATGTTTTTGATGTTTTTGTTGTTTTTGTTGTTTTTGTTGTTTTTGATGTTTTTGATTTTATATTGTTTTTGATTTTTTTGATCTTATGATGTTTTTTATGTGTTTGTTGTTTTTGATGTTTTTATATTTTGATGTTTATGATGTTTGATGTTCTTGATGTTTTTAATGTTTTTGATGTTGTTGATGTCTTTGATGTTTTTCTTGTTATTGTTGTTTTTGTTGTTTTTGATGTTTTTGATTTTATAATGTTTTTGATTTTTTTTGATTTTATGATGTTTTTGGTGTTTTTGATGTTTTTGATGTTTTTGAAGTTTTTGATGTTTTTGATGTTTTTGATGTTTTTTCTGTTTTTGTTGTTTTTGATGGTTTTGATATTTTTGATGTTTTTGATTTTATAATGTTTTTGATGTATTTGTTGTTTATGATGTTTTTGATGTTGTTGATGTTTTTGGTGTTTTTGATGTTTTTGATGTTTTTGTTGTTTTTGTTGTTTTTGATGTTTTTGATGTTTTTGATGTTGTTGATGTTTTTAATATTTTGATGTTTTTGACGTTTTTGATGTTTTTGGTGTTTTTGATGTTTTTGATGTTTTTGTTGTTTTTGTTGTTTTTGTTGTTTTTGTTGTTTTTGATGTTTTTGATTTTATAATGTTTTTGATTTTTTTTGATTTTATGATGTTTTTTTGTTATTTATGTTTTTGATGTTTTTGTTGTTTTTGATGTTTTTGATATTTTTGATGTTTTTGATGTTTTTGATGTTTTTCTTGTTTTTGATGTTTTTGATTTATTGATGTTTTTGATGTTATTGACTTTTTTGATGTTTTTGATGTATTTGATGTTTTTGATGTTTTTGATGTTTTTGTTGTTTTGTTGTTTTTGATGTTTTTGATTTTTTTGATTTTATGATGTTTTTGATGTATTTGTTGTTTTTTGATGTTTTTGATGTTTTGCTGTTTTTGATGTTTTTGATTTTTTGATGTTTTTGATGTTATGATGTTTTTGATGTTTTTGATGTTTTTGATGTTTTTGATGTTTTTGATTTTTTTGATTTTATGATGTATTTGTTATTTTTGGTGTTTTTATATTTTGATGTTTTGATGATTTTGATGTTTTTGATATTTTGATGTTTTTGATGTTATAATGTTTTTGATGTTTTGATGTTTTGATGTTTTGATGTTTTTGATGTTTTTGATGTTTTTGATGTTTTTGGTGTTTTTGATGTTTTGATGTTTTTGATGTTTTTTGATGTTTTTGATGTTTTTGATGTTTTGATGTTTTTGATGTTTTTGATGTTTTTGATGTTTTTGGTGTTTTTGATGTTTTTGATGTATTTGTTGTTTATGATGTTTTTTGATGTTGTTGATGTTTTTGGTGTTTTTGATGTTTTTGATGTTTTTGTTGTTTTGTTGTTTTGATGTTTTTGATGTTTTTGATGTTGTTGATATTTTTAATATTTTGATGTTTTTCTGTTTTGTTTTTGATGTTTTTGATGTTTTTGATGTTTTTGTTGTTTTTGGTGTTTTTGATTTATTGATGTTTTTGATGTTATTGACTTTTTTGATGTTTTTGATGTATTTGATGTTTTTGATGTTTTTGATGTTTTTGTTGTTTTGTTGTTTTTGATGTTTTTTTGATTTTTTTGATTTTATGATGTTTTTGATGTATTTGTTGTTTTTTGATGTTTTTGATGTTTTGATGTTTTTGATGTTTTTGATATTTTGATGTTTTTGATGTTATGATGTTTTTGATGTTTTTGATGTTTTTGATGTTTTTGATGTTTTTGATGTTTTTGATGTTTTTGATGTTTTTGATGTTTTTTATGTTTTTGATGTTTTTCTTGTTATTGTTGTTTTTGTTGTTTTTGATGTTTTTGATTTTATAATGTTTTTGATTTTTTTTGATTTTATGATGTTTTTGGTGTTTTGATGTTTTTGATGTTTTTGATGTTTTTGATGTTTTTGATGTTTTTGATGTTTTGATGTTTTTGATGTTTTTGATGTTTTTGATGTTTTTGATGTTTTTGATGTTTTTGATGTTTTTCTTGTTTTTGATGTTTTTGATGTTATTGACTTTTTGATGTTTTTGATGTATTTGATGTTTTTGATGTTTTTGTTGTTTTTTGTTGTTTTTGTTGATTTTGATGTTTTTGATTTTATATTGTTTTTGATGTTTTTGATTTTTTTGATATTATGATGTTTTTGATGTATTTGTTGTTTTTGATGTTTTTATGTTTTGATGTTTATGATGTTTTGATGTTCTTGATGTTCTTGATGTTTTTAATGTTTTTGATGTTGTTGATGTTTTTAATATTTTGATGTTTTTTCTGTTTTTGTTGTTTTTGATGGTTTTGATATTTTTGATTTTATGATGTATTTGTTGTTTTTGGTGTTTTTATGTTTTGATGTTTTTGATGTTTTCATGTTCTTGATGTTTTTGATGTTGTTGATATTTTTAATATTTTGATGTTTTTTCTGTTTTTGTTGTTTTTGATGTTTTTGGTGTTTTTGATGTTTTTGATGTTTTTGATGTTTTTGATTTTTTTGGTTTTATAATATTTTTGATGTTTTGATTTTTTTGATTTTATGATTTTTTTGATGTATTTGTTGTTTTTGGTGTTTCTATGTTTTGATGTTTTTGATGTTTTCATGTTCTTGATGTTTTGATGTTGTTGATATTTTTAATATTTTGATGTTTTTTCTGTTTTTGTTGTTTTTGATTTTTTGATGTTTTTGATGTTTTTGATGTTTTTGATGTTTTTGATGTTTTTGATGTTTTTGATGTTTTTGATGTTTTTGATGTTTATGATGTTTTTGATGTTTTTGATGTTTTTGATGTTTTTGATGTTTTTGATTTTTTTGATTTTATGATGTATTTGTTATTTTTGGTGTTTTTATATTTTGATGTTTTGATGATTTTGATGTTTTTGATGTTTTTGATGTTTTTGATGTTTTTGATGTTTTTGATGTTTTTGATGTTTTTGATGTTTTTGATGTTTTGATGTTGTTGATGTTTTTGATGTTTTGAATATTTTTGATGTTTTTGTTTTTTTTTGTTGTTTTGATGTTTTTGATGTTTTTGATGTTTTTGATGTTTTGATGTTTTTGATGTTTTTGATGTTGTTGATGTTTTTGTTGTTTTTGATGTTTTTGATGTTTTTGATGTTTTTGATGTTTTTGATGTTTTTGATGTTTTTGATGTTTTGATGTTTTGATGTTTTTGATGTTTTTGATGTTTTTGATGTTTTTGATGTTTTTGATTTTTTGATGTTTTTGATGTTTTTGATGTTTTTGATGTTTTTGATGTTTTTGATGTTTTTGATGTTTTTGATGTTTTTGGTGTTTTTGATGTTTTTGATGTTTTTGATGTTTTTGATGTTTTTGATGTTTTTGATGTTTTTGATGTTTTTGATGTTTTTGATGTTTTTGATGTTTTTGATGTTTTAATGTTTTTTTGTTGTTTTTGATGTTTTTGATGTTTTTGATGTTTTTGATGTTTTTGATGTTTTTGATGTTTTTGTTGTTTTTGTTGTTTTTGATGTTTTTGATTTTATATTGTTTTTGATGTTTTTGATTTTTTTGATTTTATGATGTTTTTGATGTATTTGTTGTTTTTGATGTTTTTATGTTTTGATGTTTTTGATGTTTTTGATGTTTTTGATGTTTTTGATGTTTTTGATGTTTTGATTTTATAATATTTTTGATGTTTTTGATTTTTTTTGATTTTATGATTTTTTTGATGTATTTGTTGTTTTTGATGTTTTTATGTTTTGATTGTTTTTGATGTTTTTGATGTTTTGATGTTTTTGATGTTTTTGATTTTTTGATGTTTTTGATGTTTTTGATGTTTTTGATGTTTTTTGATGTTTATGATGTTTTGATGTTTTTGATGTTTTTGATGTTTTTGATGTTTTTGATTTTTTTTTGATTTTATGATGTATTTGTTATTTTTGGTGTTTTTATATTTTGATGTTTTGATGTTTTTGATGTTTTTGATGTTTTTGATGTTTTTGATGTTATGATGTTGTTGATGTTTTTGGTGTTTTTGATGTTTTGATGTTTTTGATGTTTTTGATGTTTTGAATATTTTTGATGTTTTTGTTGTTTTTTTGTTGTTTTTGATGTTTTTATGATTTGATGTTTTTGATGTTTTTGATGTTTTGATGTTTTTGATAGTTTTGATGTTTTTGATGTTGTTGATGTTTTTATTATTTTGATGTTTTTTCTGTTTTGTTGTTTTTGATGTTTTGATGTTTTTGATGTTTTTGATGTTTTTGATGTTTTTTGATGTTTTGATGTTTTTGATGTTTTGATGTTTTTGATGTTTTGATGTTTTTGATGTTTTTGATGTTTTTGATGTTTTGATGTTTTTGATGTTTTTGATGTTTTTGATGTTTTTGATGTTTTTGATGTTTTTGATGTTTTTGATGTTTTTGTGTTTTTGATGTTTTTGATGTTTTGATGTTTTTGATGTTTTTGATGTTTTTGATGTTTTTGATGTTTTTGATGTTTTTGATGTTTTGATGTTTTTGATGTTTTTGATGTTTTTGATGTTTTTTTTTTGATGTTTTTGATGTTTTTGATGTTTTTGATGTTTTTGATGTTTTTGATGTTTTGATGTTTTTGTTGTTTTTGTTGTTTTTGATGTTTTTGATTTTTATATTGTTTTTGATGTTTTTGATTTTTTGATATTATGATGTTTTTGATGTATTTGTTGTTTTTGATGTTTTTGATGTTTTGATGTTTATGATGTTTTGATGTTTTTGATGTTTTGATGTTTTTGATGTTTTTGATGTTTTTGATGTTTTTAATGTTTTTGATGTTTTTGATGTTTTTGTTGTTTTTTGATGGTTTTGATGTTTTTGATTTTTATGATGTTTTTGATGTTTTGTTGTTTTATGTTTTTATGTTTTGATGTTTTTGATGTTTTTTGATGTTTTTGATGTTTTTGATGTTGTTGATATTTTTAATATTTTGATGTTTTTTCTGTTTTTGTTGTTTTTGATGTTTTTGGTGTTTTGATGTTTTTGATGTTTTTGATGTTTTTGATTTTTATAATGTTTTGATGTATTTGTTGTTTTTGATGTTTTTATGTTTTGATGTTTTTGATATTTTGATGTTTTTGATGTTTTTGATGTTTTTGATGTTTTTGATGTTTTGTTTTTTTGATTTTATAATATTTTTGATGTTTTTGAGTTTTTTTTTTGATTTTATTGTTTTTTTGATGTATTTGTTGTTTTTGGTGTTTTTATGTTTTGATGTTTTTGATGTTTTCATATTCTTGATGTTTTTGATGTTGTTGATATTTTTAATATTTTGATGTTTTTTCTGTTTTTGTTGTTTTTGATGTTTTTGATGTTTTTGTTGTTTTTGGTGTTTTTGATGTTTTTGATGTTTTTGATGTATTTAATGTTTTTGATGTTTTGATGTTTTGATGTTTTTGATGTTTTGATGTTTTTGATGTTTTTGATGTTTTTGATGTTTTTGATTTTATAATATTTTTGATGTTTTTGATTTTTTTTTTTATGATTTTTTGATGTATTTGTTGTTTTGATGTTTTGATGTTTTGATGTTTTTGATGTTTTTTTTGATGTTTTGATGTTTTTGATGTTTTTGATGTTTTTGATGTTTTTGATGTTTTGATTTTTTGATGTTTTTGATGTTTTTGATGTTTTTGATGTTTTTGATGTTTTTATTTTTGATGTTTTTGATGTTTTTGATGTTTTGATGTTTTTTTTGATTTTATGATGTTTTTGTTATTTTTGATGTTTTTATATTTTGATGTTTTGATGCTTTTGATGTTTTTGATGTTTTGATGTTTTTGATGTTTTTGATGTTTTGATGTTTTGATGTTTTGATGTTTTGATGTTTTTGATGTTTTTGATGTTTTGATGTTTTTAATGTTTTTGATGTTTTGAATATTTTTGATGTTTTTGTTGTTTTATGTTTTTGATGTTTTTGATGTTTTTGATGTTTTGATGTTTTTGATGTTTTGATGTTTTGATGTTTTGATGTTTTTTGATTGAGTTTTGATGTTTTGATGTTGTTGATGTTTTTTATTATTTTGATGTTTTTTTCTGTTTTTGTTGTTTTTGATGTTTTTGATATTTTTGATGTTTTTGATGTTTTGATGTTTTTGATGTTTTTGATTTTTGATGTTTTTGATGTTTTTGATGTTTTGATGTTTTGATGTTTTGATGTTTTTGATTTTTTTGATGTTTTTGATGTTTTTGATGTTTTTGATGTTTTTGATGTTTTTGATGTTTTTGATGTTTTTGATGTTTTTGATGTTTTGATGTTTTTGATGTTTTTGATGTTTTTGATGTTTTTGATGTTTTGATGTTTTGATGTTTTGATGTTTTTGATGTTTTGATGTTTTTGATGTTTTTGATGTTTTTGATGTTTTTGATGTTTTTGATGTTTTTGATGTTTTTGATGTTTTTGATGTTTTTGATGTTTTTGATGTTTTTGATGTTTTTGATGTTTTTGATGTTTTTGAAGTTTTTGATGTTTTTGATGTTTTTGATGTTTTTCTTGTTTTTGTTGTTTTTGTTGTTTTTGGTGTTTTTTATTTTATAATGTTTTTGATTTTTTTGATTTTATGATGTTTTTGGTGTTATTTATGTTTTTGATGTTTTTGAAGTTTTTGATGTTTTTGATGTTTTTGATGTTTTTGATGTTTTTGATGTTTTTGATGTTTTTGATGTTTTTCTTGTTTTTGATGTTTTTGATGTTTTTGATGTTATTGACTTTTTTGATGTTTTTGATGTGTTTGATGTTTTTGATGTTTTTGTTGTTTTTGTTGTTTTTGTTGTTTTTGATGTTTTTGATTTTATATTGTTTTTGATGTTTTTGATTTTTTTGATCTTATGATGTTTTTGATGTATTTGTTGTTTTTGATGTTTTTATGTTTTGATGTTTATGATGTTTTGATGTTCTTGATGTTCTTGATGTTTTTAATGTTTTTGATGTTGTTGATGTTTTTTAATATTTTGATGTTTTTTCTGTTTTTGTTGTTTTTGATGGTTTTGATATTTTTGATTTTATAATGTTTTTGATGTATTTGTTGTTTTTGATGTTTTTATGTTTTGATGTTTTTGATGTTTTTGATGTTTTTGATTTTGTTGATTTTATGATGTATTTGTTGTTTTTGGTGTTTTTATGTTTTGATGTTTTTGATGTTTTCATATTCTTGATGTTTCTGATGTTGTTGATATTTTTAATATTTTGATGTTTTTTCTGTTTTTGTTGTTTTTGTTGTTTTTGATGTTATTGATGTTTTTGTTGTTTTTGGTGTTTTTGATGTCTTTGATGTATTTAATGTTTTTGATGTTTTGTGTTTTGATGTTTTGATGTTTTGATGTTTTTGATGTTTTGGTGTTTTTGATGTTTTTGATGTTTTGATGTTTTTGATGTTTTTGATGTTTTTGATGTTTTTGATGTTTTTGATTTTATAATATATTTGATGTTTTTGATTTTTTTGATTTTATGATGTTTTTGATGTTTTTGTTGTTTTTGATGTTTTCATGTTTTTGATGTTTTTGATGTTTTGATGTTTTTGATGTTTTGATGTTTTTGATGTTTTTGATGTTTTTGATGTTTTTGATTTTTTTTATTTTATGATGTATTTGTTGTTTTTGGTGTTATTATATTTTGATGTTTTTGATGTTTTGATGATTTTGATGTTTTTGATGTTTTGATGTTTTTGATGTTATGATGTTTTTGATGTTTTTGATGTTTTGAATGTTTTTGATGTTTTTGTTGTTTTTGATGTTTTTGATGTTTTTGATGTTTTTGATGTTTTTGATGTTTTTGATGTTTTTGATGTTTTTGATGTTTTTGATGTTTTTGATGTTTTTGATGTATTTGATGTTTTTGATGTTTTTGATGTTTTTGATGTTTTTGATGTTTTTGATGTTTTTGATGTTTTTGATGTTTTTGATGTTTTTGATGTTTTGATGTTTTTGTTTTTTTGTTTTTGTTGTTTTTGATGTTTTTGATTTTATAATGTTTTGATTTTTTTGATTTTTTGATGTTTTTGGTGTTATTTATGTTTTTGATGTTTTGATATTTTTGAAGTTTTGATGTTTTTGATGTTTTTGATGTTTTTTGATGTTTTTGATGTTTTTGATGTTTTTCTTGTTTTTGATGTTTTTGATGTTTTTGATGTTATTGTTTTTTTGATGTTTTTGATGTATTTGATGTTTTTGATGTTTTTATGTTTTTGTTGTTTTTGTTGTTTTTGATGTTTTTGATTTTTTTATTGTTTTTGATGTTTTTGAGATTTTTTTGATCTTTTGATGTTTTTGATGTATTTGTTGTTTTTGATGTTTTTATGTTTTGATGTTTATGATGTTTTGATGTTCTTGATGTTTTTGATGTTTTTGATGTTTTTAATGTTTTTGATGTTTTTGATGTTTTTAATATTTTGATGTTTTTTCTGCTTTTGTTGTTTTTGATGGTTTTGATGTTTTTGATGTTTTTGATGTTTTTGATTTTTTAATGTTTTTGATGTATTTTTGTTTTTGATGTTTTTATGTTTGATGTTTTTGATGTTTTTGATGTTTTGATGTTTTTGATGTTTTTGATGTTTTTGATGTTTTTGATGTTTTTGATGTTTTGATGTTTTTGATGTTTTTGATTTTTTTGATTTTATGATGTATTTGTTGTTTTTGGTGTTTTTATGTTTTGATGTTTTTGATGTTTTCATGTTCTTGATGTTTTTGATGTTGTTGATATTTTTAATATTTTGATGTTTTTTCTGTTTTTGTTGTTTTTAATGTTTTTGATGTTTTTGTTGTTTTTGGTGTTTTTGATGTTTTTAATGTATTTAATGTTTTTGATGTTTTGATGTTTTTGATGTTTTTGATGTTTTGATGTTTTTGATGTTTTTGATTTTATAATATTTTTGATGTTTTTGATTTTTTTGATTTTATGATGTTTTTGATGTATTTGTTGTTTTTGATGTTTTAATGTTTTGATGTTTTTGATGTTTTTGATGTTTTTGATGTTTTGATGTTTTTGATGTTTTTGATGTTTTTGATGTTTTTGATTTTTTTGATTTTATGATGAATTTGTTGTTTTTGGTGTTTTTATATTTTGATGTTTTTGATGTCTTGATGATTTTGATGTTTTTGATGTTTTGATGTTTTTGATGTTATGATGTTTTTGATGTTTTTGATGTTGTTGGTGTTTTTGATGTTTTTGGTGTTTTTGCTGTTTTTGATGTTTTTGATATTTTGATGTTTTTTCTGTTTTTGTTGTTTTTGATGTCGTTGATGTTTTGATGCTTTAGATGTTTTTGATGTTTTGATGTTATTGATGTTATTGATGTTTTTGATGTTTTTGATGTTTTTGATGTTTTTGATGTTTTTGATGTGTTTGATGTTTTTGATGATTTTGATGATTTTGATGTTTTTGATTTTATAATGTTCTTGATGTTTTTGAATTTTTTGATTTTATGATGTTTTTGATGTATTTGTTGTTTTTGATGTTTTTATGTTTTGATGTTTTTGATGTTTTGATGTTTTTGATGTTTTTGATTTTATAATGTTTTTGATGTTTTTGAATTTTTTGATTTTATGATGTTTTTGATGTATTTGTTGTTTTTGATGTTTTTGTTGTTTTTGTTGTTTTTGATGTTTTTATGTTTTGATGTTTTTGATGTTTTGATGTTTTGATGTTTTTGATAGTTTTGATGTTTTTGATGTTGTTGATGTTTTTATTATTTTGATGTTTTTTCTGTTTTTGTTGTTTTTGATGTTTTTGATATTTTTGATGTTTTTGATATTTTTGATGTTTTTGATGTTTTGATGTTTTTGATGTTTTTGATGTTTTTGATGTTTTTCTGTTTTTGTTGTTTTTAATGTTTTTGATGTTTTTGTTGTTTTTTGTGTTTTTGATGTTTTTGATGTATTTAATGTTTTTGATGTTTTGATGTTTTTGATGTTTTGATGTTTTTGATGTTTTTGATGTTTTTGATTTTATAATATTTTTGATGTTTTTGATTTTTTTGATTTTATGATGTTTTTGATGTATTTGTTGTTTTTGATGTTTTAATGTTTTGATGTTTTTGATGTTTTTGATGTTTTGATGTTTTAGATGTTTTTGATGTTTTTGATGTTTTTGATGTTTTTGATGTTTTTGATGTTTTTGATGTTTTTGATGTTTTTGATTTTTTTGATTTTATGATGAATTTGTTGTTTTTGGTGTTTTTATATTTTGATGTTTTTGATGTCTTGATGATTTTGATGTTTTGATGTTTTTGATGTTATGATGTTTTTGATGTTTTTGATGTTGTTGGTGTTTTTGATGTTTTCGATGTTTTTGATGTTTTTGATGTTTTTGATGTTTTTGATGTTTTTGATGTGTTTGATGTTTTTGATGATTTTGATGATTTTGATGTTTTTGATGTTTTTGACGTTTTTGATGTTTTTGATGTTTTTGATGTTTTTGATGTTTTTGATGTTTTTGTTGTTTTGCTGCTTTTGATGTTTTTGATTTTATAATGTTCTTGATGTTTTTGAATTTTTTGATTTTATGATGTTTTTGATGTATTTGTTGTTTTTGATGTTTTTATGTTTTGATGTTTTTGATGTTTTGATGTTTTTGATGTTTTTGATTTTATAATGTTTTTGATGTTTTTGAATTTTTTGATTTTATGATGTTTTTGATGTTTTTGTTGTTTTTGATGTTTTTGTTGTTTTTGTTGTTTTTGATGTTTTTATGTTTTGATGTTTTTGATGTTTTGATGTTTTGATGTTTTTGATAGTTTTGATGTTTTTGATGTTGTTGATGTTTTTATTATTTTGATGTTTTTGTTGTTTTTGATGTTTTTGATATTTTTGATGTTTTTGATATTTTTGATGTTTTGATGTTTTTGATGTTTTTGATGTTTTTGATGTTTTGATGTTTTTGATGTTTTTGATGTTTTGATGTTTTTTTGATGTTTTGATGTTTTTGATGTTTTTGATGTTTTTGATGTTTTGATTTTGATGTTTTTGATGTTTTTGATGTTTTGATGTTTTTGATGTTTTTGATGTTTTTGATGTTTTTGATGTTTTTGTTGTTTTGCTGCTTTTGATGTTTTTGATTTTATAATGTTTTTGATGTTTTTGAATTTTTTGATTTTATGATGTTTTTGATGTATTTGTTGTTTTTGATGTTTTTATGTTTTGATGTTTTTGATGTTTTGATGTTTTTGATGTTTTTGATGTTTTTGATGTTTTTGATGTTTTTCATGTTTTTGATGTTTTTGATGTTTTTGATGTTTTTGATGTTTTTGATGTTCTTGATGGTTTTGATGTTTTTGATGTTTTTGATGTTTTTGCTGTTTTTGATGTTTTTGATGTTTTTTTTGTTTTGTTGTTTTTGATGTTTTTGATTTTATAATGTTTTTGATGTTTTTGAAGTTTTGATGTTATGATGTTTTTGATGTTTTTGATGTTTTTGATTTTTTTGAATGTTTTTGATGTTTTTGATGTTTTTGATGTTTTTGATGTTTTTGATGTTTTTGATGTTTTTGATGTTTTTGATGTTTTTGATGTTTTTGATGTTTTTGATGTTTTTGATGGTTTTGATGCTTTTGATGTTTTTGATTTTATGATGTTTTTGATGTATTTGTTGTTTTTGATGTTTTTATGTTTTGATGTTTTTGATGTTTTTGATGTTTTTGATGTTTTTGATGTTTTTGATGTTTTTGATGTTTTTGATGTTTTTGATGTTTTGATTTTTTGATGTTTTTGATGTTATGATGTTTTTGATGTTTTTGGTGTTTTTGATGTTTTCGATGTTTTTGATGTTTTTGATGTTTTTGATGTTTTTGATGTTTTTGATGTTTTTGATGTTTTTGATGTTTTTGATGTTTTTGATGTTTTTGATGTTTTTGATGTTTTTCTTGTTTTTGATGCTTTTGATGTTTTTGATTTATTGATGTTTTTGATGTTATTGACTTTTTTGATGTTTTTGATGTATTTTATGTTTTTGATGTTTTTGATGATTTTGTTGTTTTGTTGTTTTTGATGTTTTTGATTTTATAATGTTTTTGATGTTTTTGATTTTTTTGATTTTATGATGTTTTTGATGTATTTGATGTTTTTGATGTTTTGATGTTTTTGATGTTTTTGATGTTTTTGATGTTTTTGATGTTTTTGATGTTTTGATTTTTTGATGTTATGATGTTTTTGATGTTTTTGATGTTTTTGATGTTTTTGATGTTTTTGATGTTTTTGATGTTTTTGATGTTTTTGATGTTTTTGTTGTTTTTGTTGTTTTTGTTGTTTTTGTTGTTTTTGTTGTTTTTTTGGTTTTTTTGTTGTTTTTGTTGTTTTTGTTGTTTTTGATGTTTTTGATGTTTTTGATGTTTTTGATGTTTTTGATGTTTTTGATGTTTTTGATGTTTTGATGTTTTGATGTTTTTGATGTTTTTGATGTTTTTGATTTTATGATGTTTTTGATGTATTTGTTGTTTTTGATGTTTTTATGTTTTGATGTTTTTGATGTTTTTGATGTTTTGATGTTTTTGATGTTTTTGATGTTTTTGATGTTTTTGATGTTTTTGATTTTTTGATGTTTTTGATGTTATGATGTTTTTGATGTTTTTGGTGTTTTTGATGTTTTTGATGTTTTTGATGTTTTTGATGTTTTTGATGTTTTTGATGTTTTGTTGTTTTTGATGTTTTTGATGTTTTTGATGTTTTTGATGTTTTTGATGTTTTTGATGTTTTTGATGTTTTTGATGTTTTTGATGTTTTTGATTTTTTGATGTTTTTGATGTTATTGACTTTTTGATGTTTTTGATGTATTTTATGTTTTTGATGTTTTTGATGATTTTGTTGTTTTGTTGTTTTTGATGTTTTTGATTTTATAATGTTTTTGATGTTTTTGATTTTTTTGATTTTATGATGTTTTTGATGTATTTGATGTTTTTGATGTTTTGATGTTTTTTTGATGTTTTTGATGTTTTGATGTTTTTGATGTTTTGATGTTTTTGATGTTATGATGTTTTTGATGTTTTTGATGTTTTTGATGTTTTTGATGTTTTTGATGTTTTTGATTTTTTTGATGTTTTTGATGTTTTTGATGTTTTTGTTGTTTTTTTGTTTTTTATGTTTTTGTTGTTTTTGTTTTTTGTTGTTTTTGTTGTTTTTGTTGTTTTGATGTTTTTGATGTTTTTGATTTTATAATGTTTTTTTGATTTTTTTATTTTATGATGTTTTTGGTGTTATTTATGTTTTGATGTTTTTGTTGTTTTTGATGTTTTTGATGTTTTTGATGTTTTTGTTTTGATGTTTTGATGTTTTTGATGTTTTTGATGTTTTTGATGTTTTGATGTTTTTGATGTTTTTGATGTTTTTGATGTGTTTTGATGTTTTTGATGTTTTTGATGTTTTTGATGTTTTTGATGTTTTTGATGTTTTTGATGTTTTTTTGTTGTTTTGTTGTTTTGCTGTTTTTGATGTTTTTGATTTTATAATGTTTTTGATGTTTTTGAATTTTTTGATTTTATGATGTTTTTGATGTTTTTGTTGTTTTTGATGTTTTTATGTTTTGATGTTTTTGATGTTTTGATGTTTTTGATGTTTTGATGTTTTTGATGTTTTGATGTTTTTGATGTTTTTCATATTTTTGATGGTTTTGATGTATTTGATGTTTTTTGATGTTTTTTTGATGTTCTTGATGGTTTTGATGTTTTTGATGTTTTTGATGTTTTTGATGTTTTTGATGTTTTTGATGTTTTTGATGTTTTTGATGTTTTTGATTTTTTTGATTTTATGATGTTTTGATGTTTTTATGTTTTTGATGTTTTGTTTTTTTGTTTTTTATGTTTTGATGTTTTTGATGTTTTTGATGTTTTTGATGTTTTTGATGTTTTGATGTTTTTGATGTTTTTGATGTTTTGATGTTTTTGATGTTATGATGTTTTTGATGTTTTTGATGTTTTTGATGTTTTTGATGTTTTTGATGCTTTTGATGTTTTTGATGTTTTTGTTGTTTTTGATGTTTTTGATTTTATAATGTTTTTATGTTTTTTTTTGATTTTATGATGTTTTTGTGTTATTTATGTTTTTGATGTTTTTGATGTTTTTGATGTTTTTGATGTTTTTTTGATTTTGTTTTTTTGTTTTTTGATGCTTTTGATGTTTTTGATTTATTGATGTTTTTTGATGTTTTTGTTGTTTTGCTGTTTTTGATGTTTTTGATTTTATAATGTTTTTGATGTTTTTGAATTTTTTGATTTTATGATGTTTTTGATGTTTTTGTTGTTTTTGATGTTTTTATGTTTTGATGTTTTTGATGTTTTGATGTTTTTGATGCTTTTGATGTTTTTGATGTTTTTGATGTTTTGATGTTTTTGATGTTTTTCATATTTTTGATGTTTTTGATGTATTTGATGTTTTTGATGTTTTTGATGTTTTTGATGGTTTTGATGTTTTTGATGTTTTTGATGTTTTTGATGTTTTTGATATTTTTGATGTTTTTGATGGTTTTGATGTTTTTGATGTTTTTGATTTTATGATGTTTTTGATGTATTTGTTGTTTTTGATGTTTTTATGTTTTGATGTTTTTGATGTTTTTGATGTTTTTGATGTTTTTGATGTTTTTGATGTTTTGATGTTTTTGATGTTTTGATGTTTTTGATGTTATGATGTTTTTGATGTTTTTGGTGTTTTTGATGTTTTTGATGTTTTTGATGCTTTTGATGTTTTTGATGTTTTTGTTGTTTTTGATGTTTTTGATTTTATAATGTTTTAGATTTTTTTTGATTTTATGATGTTTTTTGTGTTATTTATGTTTTTGATGTTTTTGTTGTTTTTGATGTTTTTGATGTTTTTGATGTTTTTGATGTTTTTGAAGTTTTTGATGTTTTTGATGTTTTTGATGTTTTTCTTGTTTTTGATGCTTTTGATGTTTTTGATTTATTGATGTTTTTTGATGTTATTGACTTTTTTGATGTTTTTGATGTATTTGATGTTTTTGATGTTTTTGATGTTTTTGTTGTTTTGTTGTTTTTGATGTTTTTGATTTTATAATGTTTTTGATGTTTTTGATTTTTTTGATTTTATGATGTTTTTGATGTATTTGTTGTTTTTGATGTTTTTGATGTTTTGATGTTTTTGATGTTTTTGATGTTTTGATGTTTTTGATGTTATGATGTTTTTGATGTTTTTGATGTTTTTGATGTTTTTGATGTTTTTGATGTTTTTGATGTTTTTGATGTTTTTGATGTTTTTGATGGTTTTGATGTTTTTGTTGTTTTTGTTGTTTTTGTTGTTTTTGTTGATTTTGTTGTTTTTGTTGTTTTTGTTGTTTTTGTTGTTTTTGTTGTTTTTGATGTTTTTGATGTTTTTGATTTTATAATGTTTTTGATTTTTTTTGATTTTATGATGTTTTTGGTGTTATTTATGTTTTTGATGTTTTTGTTGTTTTTGATGTTTTTGATGTTTTTGATGTTTTTGATGTTTTTGATGTTTTTGATGTTTTTGATGTTTTGATGTTTTGATGTTTTTGATGTTTTTGATGTTTTTGATGTTTTTGATGTTTTGATGTTTTTGATGTTTTTGATGTTTTGATGTTTTTGATGTTTTGATGTTTTTGGTGTTTTTGATGTTTTTCTTGTTTTTGATGTTTTTTTATTTTTTGATGTTTTTGATGTTTTTGATGTTTTGATGTTTTTGATGTTATGATGTTTTTGATGTTTTTGATGTTTTTGATGTTTTTGATGTTTTTGATGTTTTTGATGTTTTTGATGTTTTTGATGTTTTTGATGTTTTTGTTGTTTTTGATGTTTTTGATTTTATAATGTTTTTGATTTTTTTGATTTTATGATGTTTTTGTGTTATTTATATTTTTGATGTTTTTGATGTTTTTGTTGTTTTTGATGTTTTTGATGTTTTTGATGTTTTTGATGTTTTTGATGTTTTTGATATTTTTGATGTTTTTGATGTTTTTGATGTTTTTGATGTTTTTGATGTTTTTGAAGTTTTTGATGTTTTTGATGTTTTTGATGTTTTTGATGTTTTTCTTGTTTTTGATGCTTTTGATGTTTTTGATTTATTGATGTTTTTGATGTTATTGACTTTTTTGATGTTTTTGATGTATTTGATGTTTTTGATGTTTTTGATGTTTTTGATGTTTTTGTTGTTTTGTTGTTTTTGATGTTTTTGATTTTATAATGTTTTTGATGTTTTTGATTTTATGATGTTTTTGATGTATTTGTTGTTTTTGATGTTTTTGATGTTTTGATGTTTTTGATGTTTTTGATGTTTTGATGTTTTTGATGTTATGATGTTTTTGATGTTTTTGATTTTATAATGTTTTTGATTTTTTTGATTTTATGATGTGTTTGATGTATTTGTTGTTTTTGATGTTTTTATGTTTTGATGTTTTTGATGTTTTGATGTTTTTGATGTTTTTGATGTTTTTGATGTTTTTGATGTTTTTGATGTTTTTGATGTTTTTGATGTTTTTGATGTTTTTGATGTTTTTGATGTTTTTGATTTTATAATGTTTTTGATGTTTTTGATTTTATAATACTTTTGATGTTTTTGATTTTTTTGATTTTATGATGTTTTTGATGTATTTGTTGTTTTTGATGTTTTAATTTTTTTGATGTTTTGATGTTTTTGATATTTTTGATGTTTTTGATATTTTTGATGTTTTTGATGTTTTTGATGTTTTTGATGTTTTTGATGTTTTTGATGTTTTTGATGTTTTTGATGTTTTTGATGTTTTTGATGTTTTTGATGTTTTTGATGTTTTTGATGTTTTTGATGTTTTTGATGTTTGTGATGTTTGTGATGTTTTTGATGTTTTTGATGTTTTTGATGTTTTTGATGTTTTTGATGTGTTTGATGTTTTTGATGTTTTTGTTGTTTTGTTGCTTTTGATGTTTTTGATTTTATAATGTTTTTGATGTTTTTAATTTTTTTGATTTTATGATGTTTTTGATGTATTTGTTGTTTTTGATGTTATTATGTTTTGATGTTTTTGATGTTTTTGATGTTTTTGATGGTTTTGATGTTTTTGATGTTATTGACTTTTTTGATGTTTTTGATGTATTTGATGTTTTTGATGTTTTTGATGTTTTTGTTGTTTTGTTGTTTTTGATGTTTTTGATTTTATAATGTTTTTGATGTTTTTGATTTTTTTGATTTTATGATGTTTTTGATGTATTTGTTGTTTTTGATGTTTTTGATGTTTTGATGTTTTTGATGTTTTTGATGTTTTGATGTTTTTGATGTTATGATGTTTTTGATGTTTTTGATGTTTTTGATGTTTTTGATGTTTTTGATGTTTTTGATGTTTTTGATGTTTTTGATGTTTTTGATGTTTTTGATGTTTTTGATGTTTTTGATGTTTTTGATGTTTTTGATGTTTTTGATGTTTTTGATGTTTTTGATGTTTTTGATGGTTTTGATGTTTTTGTTGTTTTTGTTGTTTTTGTTGTTTTTGTTGTTTTTGTTGTTTTTGTTGTTTTTGTTGTTTTTGTTGTTTTTGATGTTTTTGATGTTTTTGATTTTATGATGTTTTTGATTTTATGATGTTTTTGGTGTTATTTATGTTTTTGATGTTTTTGTTGTTTTTGATGTTTTTGATGTTTTTGATGTTTTTGATGTTTTTGTTGTTTTTGATGTTTTTGATGTTTTTGATGTTTTTGATGTTTTTGATGTTTTTGATGTTTTTGATGTTTTTGTTTTGATGTTTTTGATGTTTTTGATGTTTTTGATGTTTTGATGTTTTTGATGTTTTGATGTTTTGATGTTTTTGATGTTTTTGATGTTTTTGATGTTTTTGATGTTTTTGATGTTTTTGATGTTTTTGATGTTTTTGATGTTTTTGATGTTTTTGATGTTTTTGATGTTTTTTGGTGTTTTTGATGTTTTTCTTGTTTTTGATGTTTTTGATGTTTTTTATTTTTTGATGTTTTTGATGTTTTTATGTTTTGATGTTTTTGATGTTATGATGTTTTTGATGTTTTTGATGTTTTTGATGTTTTTGATGTTTTTGATGTTTTTGATGTTTTTGATGTTTTTGATGTTTTTGATGTTTTTGATGTTTTTGATGTTTTTGTTGTTTTTGATGTTTTTGATTTTATAATGTTTTTGATTTTTTTTGATTTTATGATGTTTTTTGTGTTATGTATATTTTTGATGTTTTTGTTGTTTTTGATGTTTTTGATGTTTTTGATGTTTTTGATGTTTTTGATGTTTTTGATGTTTTTGATGTTTTTGATGTTTTTGATGTTTTTGATGTTTTTGATGTTTTTGAAGTTTTTGATGTTTTTGATGTTTTTGATGTTTTTCTTGTTTTTGATGCTTTTGATGTTTTTGATTTATTGATGTTTTTGATGTTATTGACTTTTTTGATGTTTTTGATGTATTTGATGTTTTTGATGTTTTTGATGTTTTTGATGTTTTTGATGTTTTTGTTGTTTTGTTGTTTTTGATGTTTTTGATTTTATAATGTTTTTGATGTTTTTGATTTTATGATGTTTTTGATGTATTTGTTGTTTTGATGTTTTTGATGTTTTGATGTTTTTGATGTTTTTGATGTTTTTGATGTTTTGATGTTTTTGATGTTATGATGTTTTTGATGTTTTTGATTTTATAATGTTTTTGATTTTTTTGATTTTATGATGTGTTTGATGTATTTGTTGTTTTTGATGTTTTTATGTTTTGATGTTTTTGATGTTTTGATGTTTTTGATGTTTTTGATGTTTTTGATGTTTTTGATGTTTTTGATGTTTTTGATGTTTTTGATGTTTTTGATGTTTTGATGTTTTTGATGTTTTTGATGTTTTTGATGTTTTTGATTTTATAATGTTTTTGATGTTTTTGTTGTTTTGTTCTTTTTGATGTTTTTGATTTTATAATACTTTTGATGTTTTTTGATTTTATGATGTTTTTGATGTATTTGTTGTTTTTGATGTTTTAATGTTTTTGATGTTTTGATGTTTTTGATATTTTGATGTTTTTGATATTTTTGATGTTTTTGATGTTTTGATGTTTTTGATGTTTTTGATGTTTTTGATGTTTTTGATGTTTTTGATGTTTTTGATGTTTTTGATGTTTTTGATGTTTGTGATGTTTGTGATGTTTTTGATGTTTTTGATGTTTTTGATGTTTTTGATGTTTTTGATGTGTTTGATGTTTTTGATGTTTTTGATGTTTTTGTTGTTTTGTTGCTTTTGATGTTTTTGATTTTATAATGTTTTTGATGTTTTTAATTTTTTTGATTTTATGATGTTTTTGATGTATTTGTTGTTTTTGATGTTATTATGTTTTGATGTTTTTGATGTTTTTGATGTTTTTGATGTTTTTGATGTTTTTGATGTTTTTGATGTTTTTGATGGTTTTGATGTTTTTGATGTTTTTGATTTTTTGATGTATTTGTTGTTTTTGATGTTTTTATGTTTTGATGTTTATGATGTTTTTGATGTTTTTGATGTTTTTGATGTTTTTGATGTTTTTGATGTTTTTGATGTTTTTGATGTTTTTGATGTTTTTGATGTTTTGATGTTTTGATGTTTTTGATGTTATGATGTTGTTGATGTTTTTGATGTTTTTGGTGTTTTTGATGTTTTTGATGTTTTTGATGTTTTTGATGTTTTTGATGTTTTTGATGTTTTTGATGCTTTTGATGTTTTTGATGTTTTTGATGTTTTTGTTGTTTTTGATGTTTTTGACTTTATAATGTTTTAGATTTTTTTTGATTTTATGATGTTTTGTGTTATTTATGTTTTGATGTTTTTGTTGTTTTTGATGTTTTTGATGTTTTTGATGTTTTTGAAGTTTTGATGTTTTTGATGTTTTTGATGTTTTTCTTGTTTTTGATGCTTTGATGTTTTTGATTTATTGATGTTTTTGATGTTATTGACTTTTTGATGTTTTTGATGTATTTGATGTTTTTGATGTTTTTGTTGTTTTGTTGTTTTTGATGTTTTTGATTTTATAATGTTTTTGATGTTTTTGATTTTTTTGATGTTTTTGATTTTTTGATGTTTTTGATGTTTTTGATGTTATGATGTTTTTGATGTTTTTGATGTTTTTGATGTTTTGATGTTTTTGATGTTTTTGATGTTTTTGATGTTTTGATGTTTTTGATGTTTTTGATGTTTTTGATGTTTTTGATGTTTTTGATGTTTTTGATGTTTTTGATGTTTTTGATGTTTTTGATGTTTTTGTTGTTTTTGTTGTTTTTTGTTGTTTTTGTTGTTTTTGATGTTTTGATGTTTTTGATTTTATAATGTTTTTTGATTTTTTTGATTTTATGATGTTTTTGGTGTTATTTATGTTTTTGATGTTTTTGATGTTTTTGATGTTTTTGATGTTTTTGATGTTTTTTGATGTTTTTGTTGTTTTGTTGTTTTTTGATGTTTTTGATGTTTTTGATGTTTTTGATGTTTTTGATGTTTTTGATGTTTTTGATGTTTTTGATGTTTTTGATGTTTTTGATGTTTTTGATGTTTTTGATGTTTTTGATGTTTTTGATGTTTTTGATTTTATAATGTTTTTGATGTTTTTGTTGTTTTGTTCTTTTGATGTTTTTTGATTTTATAATACTTTTGATGTTTTTTGATTTTATGATGTTTTTGATGTATTTGTTGTTTTTGATGTTTTTATGTTTTGATGTTTTTGATGTTTTGATGTTTTTGATGTTTTTGATGTTTTTTGATGTTTTTGATGTTTTTGATGTTTTTGATGTTTTTGATGTTTTTGATGTTTTTGATGTTTTTGATGTTTTTGATTTTATAATGTTTTTGATGTTTTTGTTGTTTTGTTCTTTTTGATGTTTTTGATTTTATAATACTTTTGATGTTTTTTGATTTTATGATGTTTTTGATGTATTTGTTGTTTTTGATGTTTTAATGTTTTTGATGTTTTGATGTTTTTGATATTTTTGATGTTTTTTGATATTTTTGATGTTTTTGATGTTTTTGATGTTTTTGATGTTTTTGATGTTTTTGATGTTTTTGATGTTTTTGATGTTTGTGATGTTTGTGATGTTTTTGATGTTTTTGATGTTTTTGATGTTTTTGATGTTTTTGATGTGTTTGATGTTTTTGATGCTTTTGATGTTTTTGTTGTTTTGTTGCTTTTGATGTTTTTGATTTTATAATGTTTTTGATGTTTTTAATTTTTTTGATTTTATGATGTTTTTGATGTATTTGTTGTTTTTGATGTTATTATGTTTTGATGTTTTTGATGTTTTTGATGTTTTTGATGTTTTTGATGTTTTTGATGTTTTTGATGTTTTTGATGTTTTTGATGTTTTTGATTTTTTGATGTTTTTATGTTTTGATGTTTATGATGTTTTTGATGTTTTTGATGTTTTTGATGTTTTTGATGTTTTTGATGTTTTTGATGTTTTTGATGTTTTTGATGTTTTTGATGTTTTTGATGTTTTTGATGTTTTGATGTTTTTGATGTTATGATGTTTTTGATGTTTTTGATGTTTTTGGTGTTTTTGATGTTTTTGATGTTTTTGATGTTTTTGATGTTTTTGATGTTTTTGATGTTTTTGATGTTTTTGATGCTTTTGATGTTTTTGATGTTTTTGATGTTTTTGTTGTTTTTGATGTTTTTGACTTTATAATGTTTTAGATTTTTTTTGATTTTATGATGTTTTTGTGTTATTTATGTTTTTGATGTTTTTGTTGTTTTTGATGTTTTTGATGTTTTTGATGTTTTTGATGTTTTTGATGTTTTTGATGTTTTTGATGTTTTTGATGTTTTTGATGTTTTTCTTGTTTTTGATGTTTTTGATGTTTTTGATTTATTGATGTTTTTGATGTTATTGACTTTTTTGATGTTTTTGATGTATTTGATGTTTTTGATGTTTTTGTTGTTTTGTTGTTTTTGATGTTTTTGATTTTATAATGTTTTTGATGTTTTTGATTTTTTGATGTTTTTGATTTTTTGATGTTTTTGATGTTATGATGTTTTTGATGTTTTTGATGTTTTTGATGTTTTTGATGTTTTTGATGTTTTTGATGTTTTTGATGTTTTTGATGTTTTTGATGTTTTTGATGTTTTTGATGGTTTTGATGGTTTTGATGTTTTTGTTGTTTTTGTTGTTTTTGTTGTTTTTGTTGTTTTGTTGTTTTTGATGTTTTTGATGTTTTTGATTTTATAATGTTTTTGATTTTTTTGATTTTATGATGTTTTTGGTGTTTTTTATGTTTTTGATGTTTTGATGTTTTTGATGTTTTTGATGTTTTTGATGTTTTTGATGTTTTTGATGTTTTTGATGTTTTTGTTGTTTTTGTTGTTTTGATGTTTTTGATGTTTTTGATGTTTTTGATGTTTTTGATGTTTTTGATGTTTTTGATGTTTTTGATGTTTTGATGTTTTTGATGTTTTTGATGTTTTTATTGTTTTGATGTTTTTGATGTTTTGATGTTTTTATTTTTGATGTTTTTAATGTTATTGACTTTTTGATGTTTTTGATGTTTTTGATGTTTTTGATGTTTTTGATGTTTTTGATGTTTTTGATGTTTTGATGTTTTTGATGTTATGATGTTTTTGATGTTTTTGATGTTTTTGATGTTTTTGATGTTTTTGATGTTTTTGATGTTTTTGATGTTTTTGATGTTTTTGATGTTTTTGTTGTTTTGATGTTTTTGATTTTATAATGTTTTTGATTTTTTTTTGATTTTATGATGTTTTTTGTGTTATTTATGTTTTTGATGTTTTTGTTGTTTTTGTTGTTTTTGATGTTTTTGATGTTTTTGATGTTTTTGATGTTTTGAAGTTTTTGATGTTTTTGATGTTTTTGATGCTTTTGATGTTTTTGATTTATTGATGTTTTTGATGTTATTGACTTTTTGATGTTTTTGATGTTTTTGATGTTTTTGATGTTTTTGATGTTTTTGTTGTTTTGTTGTTTTTGATGTTTTTGATTTTATAATGTTTTTGATGTTTTTGATTTTTTTGATTTTATGATGTTTTTGATGTATTTGTTGTTTTTGATGTTTTTGATGTTTTGATGTTTTTGATGTTTTTGATGTTTTGATGTTTTTGATGTTATGATGTTTTTGATGTTTTTGGTTTTATAAAGTTTTTGATTTTTTTGATTTTATGATGTTTTTGATGTATTTGTTGTTTTTGATGTTTTTATGTTTTGATGTTTTGATGTTTTTGATGTTTTTGATGTTTTTGATGCTTTTGATGTTTTTGATGTTTTTGATGTTTTTGGTGTTTTTGATGTTTTTGATGTTTTTGATGTTTTTGATGTTTTTGTTTTTATAATGTTTTTGATGTTTTTGTTGTTTTGTTCTTTTGATGTTTTTTGATTTTATAATACTTTTGATGTTTTTGATTTTTTTGATTTTATGATGTTTTTGATGTATTTGTTGTTTTTGATGTATTTGTTGTTTTTGATGTTTTAATGTTTTTAATGTTTTTGATGTTTTGATGTTTTTGATATTTTTGATTTTTTGATGTTGTTGATGTTTTGATGTTTTTGATGTTATGATGTTTTTGATGTTTTTGCTGTTTTTGATGTTTTTGATGTTTTTGATGTTTTTGATGTTTTTGATGTTTTTGATGTTTTTGATGTTTTTGATGTTTTTGATGTTTTTGATGTTTTTGTTGTTTTTGTTGTTTTTGTTGTTTTTGATGTTTTTGATTTTATAATGTTTTTGATGTTTTTGATTTTTTTTGATTTTATGATGTTTTTGGTGTTATTGACTTTTTTGATGTTTTTATGTTTTAATGTCTTTGATGTTTTAATGTTTTTGATATTTTTGATGTTTTGATGTTTTTGATGTTTTTGATGTTTTGATGTTTTTGATGTTATGATGTTTTTGATGTTTTTGCTGTTTTTGATGTTTTTATGTTTTGATGTTTTTGATGTTTTGATGTTTTTGATGTTTTGATGTTTTTGATGTTTTTGCTGTTTTTGATGTTTTTCATGTTTATGTTGTTTTTGTTGTATTTGATGTTTTTGATTTTATGATGTTTTTAATGTTTTTGATGTTTTTGATGTTTTTGGTGTTATTGATGTTTTTGATGTTTTTGATGTTTTTGATGTTTTTGATGTTTTTGATGTTTTTGATGTTTTTGATGTTTTTGATGTTTTGGATGTTTTTGATGTTTTTAATGTTTTTAATGTTTTTGATGTTTTTAATGTTTTTATATTTTTAATCTTTTGATTTTTTGATGTTTTTGATGTTATTGATGTTTTGATGTTTTTGCTGTTTTTGATGTTTTTGATGTTTTTGATGTTTTTGATGTTTTTGATGTTTTTGATGTTTTTGATGTTTTTGATGTTTTTGATGTTTTTGATGTTTTTGATGTTTTTGATGTTTTTGATGTTTTTGATGTTTTTGATGTTTTTGATGTTTTTGATGTTTTTGATGTTTTTGATGTTTTGATGCTTTTGATGTTTTTGAAGTTTTTGATGTTTTTGATGTTTTTGATGTTTTTGATGTTTTTGATGTTTTTGATGTTTTTGATTTTTTGATGTTTTTGATGTTATTGACTTTTTGATGTTTTTGATGTTTTTGATGTTTTTGATGTTTTTGATGTTTTTGTTGTTTTGTTGTTTTTGATGTTTTTGATTTTATAATGTTTTTGATGTTTTTGATTTTTTTGATTTTATGATGTTTTTGATGTATTTGTTGTTTTTGATGTTTTTGATGTTTTGATGTTTTTGATGTTTTTGATGTTTTGATGTTTTTGATGTTATGATGTTTTTGATGTTTTTGATGTTTTTGATGTTTTTGATGTTTTTGATGTTTTTGATGTTTTTGATGTTTTTGATGTTTTTGATGTTTTTGATGTTTTTGTTGTTTTTGTTGTTTTTGTTGTTTTTGTTGTTTTTGTTGTTTTTGTTGTTTTTGTTGTTTTTGTTGTTTTTGTTGTTTTTGATGTTTTTGATGTTTTTGATTTTTTGATGTTTTTGATTTTTTTTGATTTTATGATGTTTTTGTTGTTTTTTATGTTTTGATGTTTTTGTTGTTTTTGATGTTTTGATGTTTTTGATGTTTTTGATGTTTTTGATGTTTTTGATGTTTTTGATGTTTTTGATGTTTTTGATGTTTTTGATGTTTTTGATGTTTTTGATGTTTTTGATGTTTTTGATGTTTTTGATGTTTTGATGTTTTTGATGTTTTTGATGTTTTTGGTGTTTTTGATGTTTTTGATGTTTTTGATGTTTTTTATTTTTGATGTTTTTGATGTTTTTGATGTTTTGATTTTTTTGATGTTATGATGTTTTTGATGTTTTTGATGTTTTTGATGTTTTGATGTTTTTGATGTTTTGATGTTTTTGATGTTTTTGATGTTTTTGATGTTTTTGATGTTTTTGATGTTTTTGATTTTATAATGTTTTTGATTTTTTTGATTTTATGATGTTTTGATGTTTTTGATGTTTTGATGTTTTTGATGTTTTTGATGTTTTTGATGTTTTGATGTTTTTGATGTTTTTGATGTTTTTGATGTTTTTGATGTTTTTGATGTTTTTGATGTTTTTGAAGTTTTGATGTTTTTGATGTTTTTGATGTTTTTGATGTTTTTCTTGTTTTTGATGCTTTGATGTTTTTGATTTATTGATGTTTTTGATGTTATTGACTTTTTGATGTTTTTGATGTATTTGATGTTTTTGATGTTTTGATGTTTTTGATGTTTTTGTTGTTTTGTTGTTTTTGATGTTTTTGATTTTATAATGTTTTTGATCTTTTGATTTTATGATGTTTTTGATGTATTTGTTGTTTTTGATGTTTTTGATGTTTTGATGTTTTTGATGTTTTTGATGTTTTGATGTTTTTGATGTTATGATGTTTTTGATGTTTTTGATTTTATAATGTTTTTGATTTTTTTGATTTTATGATGTGTTTGATGTATTTGTTGTTTTGATGTTTTTATGTTTTGATGTTTTTGATGTTTTGATGTTTTTGATGTTTTGATGTTTTTGATGTTTTTGATGTTTTGATGTTTTTGATGTTTTTGATGTTTTGATGTTTTTGATGTTTTTGATGTTTTTGATTTTATAATGTTTTTGATGTTTTTGATTTTATAATACTTTTGATGTTTTTGATTTTTTGATTTTATGATGTTTTTGATGTATTTGTTGTTTTTGATGTTTTAATTTTTTGATGTTTTGATGTTTTTTGATATTTTTGATGTTTTGATATTTTTGATGTTTTGATGTTTTTGATGTTTTTGATGTTTTGATGTTTTGATGTTTTTGATGTTTTTGATGTTTTTGATGTTTTTGATGTTTTTGATGTTTTTGATGTTTTGATGTTTTTGATGTTTGTGATGTTTGTGATGTTTTTGATGTTTTTGATGTTTTTGATGTTTTTGATGTTTTTGATGTGTTTGATGTTTTTGATGTTTTTGTTGTTTTGTTGCTTTTGATGTTTTTGATTTTATAATGTTTTTGATGTTTTTAATTTTTTTGATTTTATGATGTTTTTGATGTATTTGTTGTTTTTGATGTTATTATGTTTTGATGTTTTGATGTTTTTGATGTTTTTGATGGTTTTGATGTTTTTGATGTTATTGACTTTTTGATGTTTTTGATGTATTTGATGTTTTGATGTTTTTGATGTTTTTGTTGTTTTGTTGTTTTTGATGTTTTTGATTTTATAATGTTTTTGATGTTTTTGATTTTTTTGATTTTATGATGTTTTTGATGTATTTGTTGTTTTTGATGTTTTGATGTTTTGATGTTTTTGATGTTTTTGATGTTTTGATGTTTTTGATGTTATGATGTTTTGATGTTTTTGATGTTTTTGATGTTTTTGATGTTTTTGATGTTTTTGATGTTTTTGATGCTTTGATGTTTTTGATGTTTTTGATGTTTTTGATGTTTTTGATGTTTTTGATGTTTTTGATGTTTTTGATGTTTTTGATGTTTTTGATGGTTTTGATGTTTTTGTTGTTTTGTTGTTTTTTTGTTGTTTTTGTTGTTTTTGTTGTTTTTGTTGTTTTTGTTGTTTTTGTTGTTTTTGTTGTTTTTGATGTTTTTGATGTTTTTGATGTTTTTGATGTTTTTGATGTTTTTGATGTTTTTGATGTTTTTGATGTTTTTTATGTTTTTGATGTTTTTGATGTTTTTGATGTTTTTGATGTTTTTGATGTTTTTGATGTTTTTGATGTTTTTGATGTTTTTGATGTTTTTGATGTTTTTGATGTTTTGATGTTTTGATGTTTTTGATGTTTTGATGTTTTTGATGTTTTTGATGTTTTTGATGTTTTTGATGTTTTGATGTTTTTGATGTTTTTGATGTTTTTGATGTTTTTGATGTTTTGATGTTTTTGATGTTTTTGATGTTTTGATGTTTTTGATGTTTTTGATGTTTTGATGTTTTTGATGTTTTGATGTTTTGATGTTTTTTTGTGTTTTGATGTTTTTCTTGTTTTTGATGTTTTGATGTTTTTTTATTTTGATGTTTTTGATGTTTTTATGTTTTGATGTTTTTGATGTTATGATGTTTTTGATGTTTTTGATGTTTTTGATGTTTTTGATGTTTTTGATGTTTTTGATGTTTTTGATGTTTTTGATGTTTTTGATGTTTTTGATGTTTTTGATGTTTTTGTTGTTTTTGATGTTTTTTGATTTTATAATGTTTTTGATTTTTTTTGATTTTATGATGTTTTTTGTGTTATGTATATTTTTGATGCTTTTGTTGTTTTGATGTTTTTGATGTTTTTGATGTTTTTGATGTTTTTGATGTTTTTGATGTTTTTGATGTTTTGATGTTTTTGATGTTTTTGAAGTTTTTGATGTTTTGATGTTTTGATGTTTTTCTTGTTTTTGATGCTTTTGATGTTTTTGATTTATTGATGTTTTTGATGTTATTGACTTTTTTGATGTTTTTGATGTATTTGATGTTTTGATGTTTTTGATGTTTTTGATGTTTTTGATGTTTTTGTTGTTTTGTTGTTTTTGATGTTTTTGATTTTATAATGTTTTTGATGTTTTTGATTTTATGATGTTTTTGATGTATTTGTTGTTTTTGATGTTTTTGATGTTTTGATGTTTTTGATGTTTTTGATGTTTTTGATGTTTTGATGTTTTTGATGTTATGATGTTTTTTGATGTTTTTGATTTTATAATGTTTTTGATTTTTTTGATTTTATGATGTGTTTGATGTATTTGTTGTTTTTGATGTTTTTATGTTTTGATGTTTTGATGTTTTGATGTTTTTGATGTTTTTGATGTTTTGATGTTTTTGATGTTTTTGATGTTTTGATGTTTTTGATGTTTTTGATGTTTTTGATGTTTTTGATGTTTTTGATGTTTTTGATGTTTTTGATGTTTTTGATTTTATAATGTTTTTGATGTTTTTGTTGTTTTGTTCTTTTTGATGTTTTTGATTTTATAATACTTTTGATGTTTTTTGATTTTATGATGTTTTTGATGTATTTGTTGTTTTTGATGTTTTAATGTTTTTGATGTTTTGATGTTTTTGATATTTTTGATGTTTTTGATATTTTTGATGTTTTTGATGTTTTTGATGTTTTTGATGTTTTTGATGTTTTTGATGTTTTTGATGTTTTTGATGTTTTTGATGTTTTGATGTTTTGATGTTTTTGATGTTTGTGATGTTTGTGATGTTTTTGATGTTTTTGATGTTTTTGATGTTTTGATGTTTTTGATGTGTTTGATGTTTTTGATGTTTTTGATGTTTTGTTGTTTTGTTGCTTTTGATGTTTTTGATTTTATAATGTTTTTGATGTTTTTAATTTTTTTGATTTTATGATGTTTTTGATGTATTTGTTGTTTTTGATGTTATTATGTTTTGATGTTTTTGATGTTTTTGATGTTTTGATGTTTTTGATGTTTTTGATGTTTTTGATGGTTTTGATGTTTTTGATGTTTTTGATTTTTTGATGTATTTGTTGTTTTTGATGTTTTTATGTTTTGATGTTTATGATGTTTTGATGTTTTGATGTTTTTGATGTTTTTGATGTTTTTGATGTTTTTGATGTTTTTGATGTTTTGATGTTTTGATGTTATGATGTTGTTGATGTTTTGATGTTTTTGGTGCTTTTTGATGTTTTTGATGTTTTTGATGTTTTTGATGTTTTTGATGTTTTTGATGTTTTTGATGTTTTTGATGTTTTTGATGTTTTTGATGTTTTTGTTGTTTTTGATGTTTTTGACTTTATAATGTTTTAGATTTTTTTGATTTTATGATGTTTTTGTGTTATTTATGTTTTTGATGTTTTTGTTGTTTTTGATGTTTTTGATGTTTTTGATGTTTTTGAAGTTTTTGATGTTTTTGATGTTTTTGATGTTTTTCTTGTTTTTGATGCTTTTGATGTTTTTGATTTATTGATGTTTTTGATGTTATTGACTTTTTGATGTTTTTGATGTATTTGATGTTTTTGATGTTTTTGTTGTTTTGTTGTTTTGATGTTTTTGATTTTATAATGTTTTTGATGTTTTTGATTTTTTTGATGTTTTTGATTTTTTGATGTTTTTGATGTTTTTGATGTTATGATGTTTTTGATGTTTTTGATGTTTTTGATGTTTTTGATGTTTTTGATGTTTTTGATGTTTTTGATGTTTTTGATGTTTTTGATGTTTTTGATGTTTTTGATGTTTTTGATGTTTTTGATGTTTTTGATGTTTTTGATGTTTTTGATGTTTTTGATGTTTTTGTTGTTTTTGTTGTTTTTGTTGTTTTTGTTGTTTTTGATGTTTTTGATGTTTTTGATGTTTTTGATGTTTTTGATGTTTTTGATGTTTTTGATGTTTTTGATGTTTTTGATGTTTTTGATGTTTTTGATGTTTTTGATGTTTTTGATGTTTTTGATGTTTTTGTTGTTTTGATGTTTTTGATGTTTTTGATGTTTTTGATGTTTTTGATGTTTTGATGTTTTTGATGTTTTTGATGTTTTTGATGTTTTGATGTTTTTGATGTTTTTGATGTTTTTGATGTTTTTTGATGTTTTTGATTTTATAATGTTTTTGATGTTTTGTTGTTTTGTTCTTTTTGATGTTTTTGATTTTATAATACTTTTTGATGTTTTTTGATTTTATGATGTTTTTGATGTTTTTGATGTTTTTGATGTTTTTATGTTTTGATGTTTTTGATGTTTTGATGTTTTTGATGTTTTTGATGTTTTTTGATGTTTTTGATGTTTTTGATGTTTTTGATGTTTTTGATGTTTTTGATGTTTTTGATGTTTTTGATGTTTTTGATTTTATAATGTTTTTGATGTTTTTGTTGTTTTGTTCTTTTTGATGTTTTGATTTTATAATACTTTTGATGTTTTTTGATTTTATGATGTTTTTGATGTATTTGTTGTTTTTGATGTTTTAATGTTTTTGATGTTTTGATGTTTTTGATATTTTTGATGTTTTTTGATATTTTTGATGTTTTTGATGTTTTTGATGTTTTTGATGTTTTGATGTTTTGATGTTTTTGATGTTTTGATGTTTGTGATGTTTGTGATGTTTTTGATGTTTTTGATGTTTTTGATGTTTTTGATGTGTTTGATGTTTTTGATGCTTTTGATGTTTTTGTTGTTTTGTTGCTTTTGATGTTTTTGATTTTATAATGTTTTTGATGTTTTTAATTTTTTTGATTTTATGATGTTTTTGATGTATTTGTTGTTTTTGATGTTATTATGTTTTGATGTTTTTGATGTTTTTGATGTTTTTGATGTTTTTGATGTTTTGATGTTTTTGATGGTTTTGATGTTTTTGATGTTTTTGATTTTTTGATGTTTTTATGTTTTGATGTTTATGATGTTTTTGATGTTTTTGATGTTTTTGATGTTTTGATGTTTTTGATGTTTTTGATGTTTTTGATGTTTTTGATGTTTTTGATGTTTTTGATGTTTTTGATGTTTTGATGTTTTGATGTTATGATGTTTTTGATGTTTTTGATGTTTTTGGTGTTTTTGATGTTTTGATGTTTTGATGTTTTTGATGTTTTTTGATGTTTTTTGATGTTTTTGATGTTTTTTGATGTTTTTTGATGCTTTTGATGTTTTTGATGTTTTTGATGTTTTTGTAGTTTTTGATGTTTTTGACTTTATAATGTTTTAGATTTTTTTTGATTTTATGATTTTTTTGTGTTATTTATGTTTTTGATGTTTTTGTTGTTTTTGATGTTTTTGATGTTTTTGATGTTTTTGATGTTTTTGAAGTTTTTGATGTTTTTGATGTTTTTTGATGTTTTTGATGTTTTTCTTGTTTTTGATGCTTTTGATGTTTTTGATTTATTGATGTTTTTGATGTTATTGACTTTTTTGATGTATTTGATGTTTTTGATGTTTTTGTTGTTTTGTTGTTTTTGATGTTTTTGATTTTATAATGTTTTTGATGTTTTTGATTTTTTGATGTTTTTGATTTTTTGATTTTTTTGATGTTATGATGTTTTTGATGTTTTTGATGTTTTTGATGTTTTTGATGTTTTTGATGTTTTTGATGTTTTTGATGTTTTTGATGTTTTTGATGTTTTTGATGTTTTTGATGTTTTTGATGTTTTTGATGTTTTTGATGTTTTTGTTGTTTTTGTTGTTTTTGTTGTTTTTGTTGTTTTTGTTGTTTTTGATGTTTTTGATGTTTTTGATTTTATAATGTTTTTGATTTTTTTGATTTTATGATGTTTTTGGTGTTATTTATGTTTTTGATGTTTTTGATGTTTTTGATGTTTTTGATGTTTTTGATGTTTTTGATGTTTTTGATGTTTTTGATGTTTTTGATGTTTTTGTTGTTTTTGTTGTTTTGATGTTTTTGATGTTTTGATGTTTTTGATGTTTTTGATGTTTTTGATGTTTTTGATGTTTTTGATGTTTTTGATGTTTTTTGGTGTTTTTGATGTTTTTCTTGTTTTTGATGTTTTTGATGTTTTTGATGTTTTTATTTTTTGATGTTTTTAATGTTATTGACTTTTTTGATGTATTTGATGTTTTTGATGTTTTTGATGTTTTTGATGTTTTTGATGTTTTTGATGTTTTGATGTTTTTGATGTTATGATGTTTTTGATGTTTTTGATGTTTTTGATGTTTTTGATGTTTTTGATGTTTTTGATGTTTTTGATGTTTTTGATGTTTTTGATGTTTTTGTTGTTTTTGATGTTTTGATTTTATAATGTTTTTGATTTTTTTTGATTTTATGATGTTTTTTTGTGTTATTTATGTTTTTGATGTTTTTGTTGTTTTTTTGTTTTTTTGATGTTTTTGATGTTTTTGATGTTTTTGATGTTTTTGAAGTTTTTGATGTTTTTGATGTTTTTGATGCTTTTGATGTTTTTGATTTATTGATGTTTTTGATGTTATTGACTTTTTTGATGTTTTTGATGTATTTGATGTTTTTGATGTTTTTGATGTTTTTGTTGTTTTGTTGTTTTTGATGTTTTTGATTTTATAATGTTTTTGATGTTTTTGATTTTTTTGATTTTATGATGTTTTTGATGTATTTGTTGTTTTTGATGTTTTTGATGTTTTGATGTTTTTGATGTTTTTGATGTTTTGATGTTTTTGATGTTATGATGTTTTTGATGTTTTTGGTTTTATAATGTTTTTGATTTTTTTGATTTTATGATGTTTTTGATGTATTTGTTGTTTTTGATGTTTTTATGTTTTGATGTTTTGATGTTTTTGATGTTTTTGATGTTTTTGATGTTTTTGATGTTTTTGATGTTTTTGATGTTTTTGGTGTTTTTGATGTTTTTGATGTTTTTGATGTTTTTGATGTTTTTGTTTTTATAATGTTTTTGATGTTTTTGTTGTTTTGTTCTTTTTGATGTTTTTGATTTTATAATACTTTTGATGTTTTTGATTTTTTTGATTTTATGATGTTTTTGATGTTTTTGTTGTTTTTGATGTATTTGTTGTTTTTGATGTTTTAATGTTTTTATTGTTTTTGATGTTTTGATGTTTTTGATATTTTTGATTTTTTTGATGTTGTTGATGTTTTGATGTTTTTGATGTTATGATGTTTTTGATGTTTTTGCTGTTTTTGATGTTTTTGATGTTTTTGATGTTTTTGATGTTTTTGATGTTTTGATGTTTTTGATGTTTTGATGTTTTTGATGTTTTTGTTGTTTTTGTTGTTTTTGTTGTTTTTGATGTTTTTGATTTTATAATGTTTTTGATGTTTTGATTTTTTTGATTTTATGATGTTTTTGGTGTTATTGACTTTTTGATGTTTTTATGTTTTAATGTCTTTGATGTTTTTAATGTTTTTGATATTTTGATGTTTTGATGTTTTGATGTTTTTGATGTTTTGATGTTTTTGATGTTATGATGTTTTTGATGTTTTTTGCTGTTTTTGATGTTTTTATGTTTTGATGTTTTTGATTGTTTTGATGTTTTGATGTTTTGATGTTTTGATGTTTTTGCTGTTTTTGATGTTTTTCATGTTTATGTTGTTTTTGTTGTATTTGATGTTTTTGATTTTATGATGTTTTTAATGTTTTTGATGTTTTTGATGTTTTTGGTGTTATTGATGTTTTTGATGTTTTTGATGTTTTTGATGTTTTTGATGTTATTGATGTTTTTGATGTTTTTGATGTTTTTGATGTTTTGGATGTTTTTGATGTTTTTAATGTTTTTAATGTTTTTGATGTTTTTAATGTTTTTATATTTTTAATCTTTTGATTTTTGATGTTTTGATGTTATTGATGTTTTGATGTTTTTGCTGTTTTTGATGTTTTTGATGTTTTTGATGTTTTTGATGTTTTTGATGTTTTTGATGTTTTTGATGTTTTTGATGTTTTTGATGTTTTTGATGTTTTTGATGTTTTTGATGTTTTTGATGTTTTTGATGTTTTTGATGTTTTTGATGTTTTTGATGTTTTTGATGTTTTTGATGTTTTTGATGTTTTTCTTGTTTTTGATGTTTTTGATGTTTTTGATTTTTTGATGTTTTTGATGTTATTGACTTTTTTGATGTTTTTGATGTTTTTGATGTTTTGATGTTTTGATGTTTTTGATGTTTTTGATGTTTTGATGTTTTTGATGTTATGATGTTTTGATGTTTTTGCTGTTTTTGATGTTTTTATGTTTTGATGTTTTTTGATGTTTTGATGTTTTGATGTTTTGATGTTTTGATGTTTTTGATGTTTTGATGTTTTTGATGTTATGATGTTTTGATGTTTTTGCTGTTTTTGATGTTTTTATGTTTTGATGGTTTTTGATGTTTTGATGTTTTGATGTTTTGATGTTTTTGATGTTTTTGTTGTTTTTGATGTTTTTCATGTTTATGTTGTTTTTGTTGTATTTGATGTTTTTGATATTATGATGTTTTTAATGTTTTTGATGTTTTTGATGTTTTGGTGTTATTGATGTTTTTGATGTTTTTGATGTTTTGATGTTTTTGATGTTTTTGATGTTATTGATGTTTTTGATGTTTTTGATGTTTTGGATGTTTTGATGTTTTTAATGTTTTTAATGTTTTTGATGTTTTTAATGTTTTTATATTTTTTTAATGTTTTTGATTTTTTGATGTTTTTGATGTTATTGATGTTTTTGATGTTTTTGATGTTTTTGATGTTTTTGATGTTTTTGATGTTTTTGATGTTTTTGATGTTTTTGATGTTTTTGATGTTTTTGATGTTTTTGATGTTTTGATGTTTTTGATGTTTTTTGATGTTTTTGATGTTTTTGATGTTTTGATATTTTTGATGTTTTTGATGTTTTTCTTGTTTTTGATGTTTTTGATGTTTTTGATTTTTTGATGTTTTTGATGTTATTGACTTTTTTGATGTTTTTGATGTCTTTGATGTTTTGATGTTTTGATGTATTTGATGTTTTTGATGTTTTTGATGTTTTTGATGTTTTTGATGTTTTTGATGTTTTTGATGTTTTTGATGTTTTTGATGTTTTTGTTGTTTTTGATGTTTTTGATATTTTTGATGTTTTTGTTGTTTTGTTGTTTTTGATGTTTTTGATTTTATAATGTTTTAGATGTTTTTGTTTTTTTGATTTTATGATGTTTTTGATGTATTTGTTTTTTTTGATGTTTTTATGTTTTGATGTTTTTGAGGTTTTTGATGTTTTGATGTTTTTGATGTTATGATGTTTTTGATGTTTTTGATGTTTTTGGTGTTTTTGATGTTTTTGAAGTTTTTGATGTTTTTGATGTTTTTGTTGTTTTTATTGTTTTTGTTGTTTTTGATGTTTTTGATTTTATAATGTTTTTGATGTTTTTGATTTTTTTGATCTTATGATGTTTTTGATGTATTTGTTGTTTTTGATGTTTTTATATTTTGATGTTTATGATGTTTTGATGTTCTTGATGTTCTTGATGTTTTTAATGTTTTTGATGTTGTTGATGTTGTTGATGTTTTTAATATTTTGATGTTTTTTCTGTTTTTATTGTTTTTGATGGTTTTGATATTTTTGATGTTTTTGATGATTTTGATTTTATAATGTTTTTGATGTATTTGTTGTTTATGATGTTTTTATGTTTTTGATGTTTTGATGTTCTTGATGTTTTTGATGTTTTTGATGTTTTGATGTTTTTGATGTTTTTGATGTTTTTGATGTTTTTGATGTTTTTGATGTTTTGATGTTTTAATATTTTGATGTTTTGATGTTTTTGATGTTTTTGATGTTTTTGATGTTTTGATTTTTAATTTTTGATGTTTTTGATGTTTTTGATGTTTTGTATGTTTTTGATGTTTTGTTTTTTGATGTTTTTGATGTTTTGATGTTTTTGATGTTTTTGATGTTTTATGATGTTTTTGATGTTTTTGATGTTTTTGATGTTTTTGATGTTTTTGATGTTTTTGATGTTTTGATGTTTTTGATGTTTTTGATGTTTTTGATGTTTTTGATGTTTTTGATGTTTTTGATGTTTTGATGTTTTTGATGTTTTTGATGTTTTTGATGTTTTTGATGTTTTTGATGTTTTTGATGTTTTTGATGTTTTTGATGTTTTTGATGTTTTTGATGTTTTTGATGTTTTTGATGTTTTTGATGTTTTTGATGTTTTTGATGTTTTTGATGTTTTTGATGTTTTTGATGTTTTTGATGTTTTTGATGTTTTTGATGTTTTGATGTTTTTGATGTTTTTGATGTTTTTTGATGTTTTTGATGTTTTTGATGTTTTTGATGTTTTTGATGTTTTTGATGTTTTTGATGTTTTTGATGTTTTTGATGTTTTTGATGTTTTTGATGTTTTGATGTTTTTGATGTTTTTGATGTTTTTGATGTTTTTGATGTTTTTGATGTTTTTGATGTTTTTGATGTTTTTGATGTTTTTGATGTTTTTGATGTTTTTGATGTTTTTGATGTTTTTGATGTTTTTGATGTTTTTGATGTTTTTGATGTTTTTGATGTTTTTGATGTTTTTGATGTTTTTGATGTTTTTGATGTTTTTGATGTTTTTGATGTTTTTGATGTTTTTGATGCTTTTGATGTTTTTTGATGTTTTTGATGTTTTTGATGTTTTTGATGTTTTTGATGTTTTGATGTTTTTGATGTTTTTGATGTTTTTGATGTTTTTGATGTTTTTGATGTTTTTGATGTTTTTGATGTTTTGATGTTTTTGATGTTTTTGATGTTTTTGATGTTTTTGATGTTTTTGATGTTTTTGATGTTTTTGATGTTTTTGATGTTTTTGATGTTTTTGATGTTTTTGATGTTTTTGATGTTTTTGATGTTTTTGATGTTTTTGATGTTTTTGATGTTTTTGATGTTTTTGATGTTTTTGATGTTTTTGATGTTTTTTGATGTTTTTGATGTTTTTGATGTTTTTGATGTTTTGATGTTTTTGATGTTTTTTGATGTTTTTGATGTTTTTGATGTTTTGATGTTTTTGATGTTTTTTGATGTTTTTGATGTTTTTTGATGTTTTTGATGTTTTGATGTTTTTGATGTTTTTGATGTTTTTGATGTTTTTGATTTTTTGATGTTTTGATGTTTTTGATGTTTTTGATGTTTTGATGTTTTGATGTTTTTGATGTTTTGATGTTTTGATGTTTTTGATGTTTTGATGTTTTTGATGTTTTTGATGTTTTTGATGTTTTTGATGTTTTGATGTTTTTGATGTTTTTGATGTTTTGATGTTTTTGATGTTTTTGATGTTTTTGATGTTTTTGATGTTTTTGATGTTTTGATGTTTTTGATGTTTTTGATGTTTTGATGTTTTTGATGTTTTTGATGTTTTGATGTTTTTGATGTTTATGATGTTTTTGATGTTTTTGATGTTTTTGATGTTTTTGATGTTTTTGATGTTTTTGATGTTTTTGATGTTTTTGATGTTTTTGATGTTTTTTGTTTTTGATGTTTTTGATGTTTTTGATTTTTTGATGTTTTTGTTGTTTTTGATCTTTTTGATGTTTTTGATGTTTTTGATGTTTTGATGTTTTTGATGTTTTTGATGTTTTTGATGTTTTTGATGTTTTGATGTTTTGATGTTTTTGATGTTTTTTTGATGTTTTTGATTTTTTGATGTTTTGATGTTTTTGATGTTTTGATGTTTTGATGTTTTTGATGTTTTGATGTTTTTGATGTTTTTGATGTTTTTGATGTTTTGATGTTTTTGATGTTTTTGATTGTTTTTGATGTTATTGATGTTTTTGATGTTTTGATGTTTTTGATGTTTTTGATGTTTTGATGTTTTTGATGTTTTTTGATGCTTTTTGATGCTTTTCATGTTTTGTTGCCTCCTTTGACGTTTTTGATGTTTTTGATGTTTTTTTGATGTTTTTTATGTTTTTGATGTTTTTTGATGTTTTTGATGTTTTTGATGTTTTTGATGTTTTTGATGTTTTTGATGTTTTTGATGTTTTGATGTTTTGATGTTTTTGATGTTTTTGATGCTTTTGATGTTTTTGATGTTTTGATGTTTTTGATGTTTTTGATGTTTTTGATGTTTTTGATGTTTTTTAATGTTTTTGATGTTTTTGATGTTTTTGATGTTTTTGATGTTTTGATGTTTTTGATGTTTTGATGTTTTTGATGTTTTTGATGTTTTTGATGTTTTTGATGTTTTTGATGTTTTTGATGTTTTTGATGTTTTTGATGTTTTTTGATGTTTTTTGATGTTTTTGATGTTTTGATGTTTTTGATGTTTTTGATATTTTGATGTTTTTGATGTTTTTGATGTTTTTGATGTTTTTGATGTTTTGATGTTTTTGATGTTTATTGATTTTTTGATGTTTTTGATGTTTTTGATGTTTTTGATGTTTTTGATGTTTTTGATGTTTTTGATGTTTTTTGATGTTTTTGATGTTTTTGATGTTTTTGATGTTTTTGATGTTTTTGATGTTTTTGATGTTTTTGATGTTTTTGATGTTTTTGATGTTTTTGATGTTTTGTTGTTTTTGATGTTTTTGATTTTATAATGTTTTTGATGTTTTTGATGTTTTTGATGTTTTTGATGTTTTTGATGTATTTTGTTTTTTTTGATGTTTTTGATGTTTTTGATGTTTTTGATGTTTTTGATGTTTTTGATGTTTTTGATGTTTTTGATGTTTTTGATGTTTTTGATGTTTTTGATGTTTTTGATGTTTTTGATGTTTTTTGATGTTTTTGATGTTTTTGATGTTTTTGATGTTTTTGTTGTTTTTGATGTTTTTGATTTTATAATGTTTTTGATGTTTTTAGATTTTTTTGATCTTATGATGTTTTTTGATGTATTTGTTGTTTTTGATGTTTTTTATTTTTGATGTTTTTGATGTTTTTGATGTTTTTGATGTTCTTGATGTTTTTGATGTTTTTGATGTTTTGATGTTCTTGATGTTTTTGATATTTTTGATGTTTTTTCTGTTTTTTATTGTTTTTGATGTTTTTGATGTTTTTGATGTTTTTGATGTTTTTGATTTTATAATGTTTTTGATGTTTTTGATGTTTTTGATGTTTTTTATGTTTTTGATGTTTTGATGTTTTTGATGTTTTGATGTTTTGATGTTTTTGATGTTTTTTGATGTTTTTGATGTTTTTGATGTTTTTTGATGTTTTGATGTTTTTGATGTTTTTGATGTTTTGATGTTTTTGATGTTTTTGATGTTTTTGATGTTTTTGATGTTTTGATGTTTTTGATGTTTTTGATGTTTTTGATGTTTTTGATGTTTTTGATGTTTTTGATGTTTTTGATGTTTTTGTTTTGTTGTTTTTGATGTTTTTGATGTTTTGATGTTTTTGATGTTTTTGATGTTTTTGATTTTTTGATGTTTTTGATGTTTTTGTTGTTTTTTGATGTTTTTGATGTTTTTGATGTTTTTGATGTTTTTGATGTTTTTGATGTTTTTGATGCTTTTGATGTTTTTGATGTTTTTGATGTTTTTGATGTTTTTGATGTTTTGATGTTTTTGATGTTTTGATGTTTTGATGTTTTTGATGTTTTTGATGTTTTGATTGCCTTTGATGTTCTTTGATGTTTTTGATGTTTTTGATGTTTTTGATGTTTTGATGTTTTTGTGATGTTTTGATGTTTTTGATGTTTTTGATTTTTTTGATGTTTTGATGTTTTGATGTTTTTGATGTTTTTGATGTTTTGATGTTTTTTGATGTTTTTTGATGTTTTTGATATTTTTGATGTTTTTGATGTTTTTTGATGTTTTGATGTTTTTGATGTTTTTTGATGTTTTTGATGTTTTTGATGTTTTGATGTTTTTGATGTTTTTTGATGTTTTTGATGTTTTTGATGTTTTTGATGTTTTTGATTGTTTTTGATGTTTTTTGATGTTTTTGATGTTTTGATGTTTTTGATGTTTTGATGTTTTTGATGTTTTTGATGTTTTTGATTTTTTGATGTTTTTGATGTTTTTGATGTTTTTGATGTTTTTGATGTTTTTTGATGTTTTTGATGTTTTTGATGTTTTTGATAACTTTGATGTTTTTGATGTTTTTGATGTTTTTTGATGTTTTTGATGTTTTGATGTTTTGATGTTTTTGATGTTTTTGATGTTTTGATGTTTTTGATGTTTTGATGTTTTTGATGTTTTTTGATGTTTTGATGTTTTTGATGTTTTTGATGTTTTTGATGTTTTTGATGTTTTTTGATGTTTTTGATGTTTTGATGTTTTGATGTTTTTGATGTTTTTGATGTTTTTGATGTTTTTGATGTTTTTGATGTTTTTGATGTTTTTTGATGTTTTGTGATGTTTTTGATGTTTTTATTTTGATGTTTTGATGTTTTTGATGTTTTTGATGTTTTGATGTTTTTGATTATTTTGATGTTTTTGATGTTTTTTGATGTTTTTGATGTTTTTGATGTTTTTGATGTTTTTGATGTTTTTGACGTTTTGATGTTTTTGATGTTTTTTTATGTTTTTGATGTTTTTGATGTTTTTGATGTTTTTGATGTTTTTGATGTTTTTGATGTTTTTGATGTTTTTGATGTTTTTGATGTTTTTGATGTTTTTGATGTTTTTGATGTTTTTGATGTTTTTGATGTTTTTGATGTTTTTGATGTTTTTTGATGTTTTTGATGTTTTTGATGTTTTTGATGTTTTTGATGTTTTTGATGTTTTTGATGTTTTTGATGTTTTTGATTTTTTTGATTTTTTGATGTTTTTGATGTTTTTGATGTTTTTGATGTTTTTGATGTTTTTGATGTTTTTGATGTTTTTGATGTTTTTGATGTTTTTGATGTTTTTGATGTTTTTGATGTTTTTGATGTTTTTGAGGTTTTTGATGTTTTTGATGTTTTTGATGTTTTTGATGTTTTTGATGTTTTTGATGTTTTTGATGTTTCTGATGTTTTTGATGTTTTTGATGTTTTTGATGTTTTTGATGTTTTTGATGCTTTTGATGTTTTTGATGTTTTTGATGTTTTTGATGTTTTTGATGTTTTTGATGTTTTTGATGTTTTTGATGTTTTTGATGTTTTTGATGTTTTTGATGTTTTGATGTTTTTGATTGTTTTGATGTTTTTGATGTTTTGATGTTTTAATGTTTTTGATGTTTTTGATGTTTTTTGATGTTTTTGATGTTTTGATGTTTTTGATGTTTTTGATGTTTTTGATGTTTTTGATGTTTTTGATGTTTTTGATGTTTTTGATGTTTTTGATGTTTTTGATGTTTTTGATGTTTTTGATGTTTTTGATGTTTTTGATGTTTTTGATGTTTTGATATTTTTGATGTTTTTGATGTTTTTGATGTTTTTGATGTTTTTGATGTTTTTGATGTTTTTGATGTTTTTGATGTTTTGATGTTTTTGATGGTTTTGATGTTTTTGATGTTTTTGTTTTGATGTTTTTGATGTTTTTGATGTTTTTGATGTTTTTGATGTTTTTGATGTTTTTGATGTTTTTTGATGTTTTGATGTTTTTGATGTTTTTGATAGTTTTTGATGTTTTTGATGTTTTGATGTTTTTGATGTTTTTGATGTTTTTGATGTTTTTGATGTTTTTGATGTTTTTGATGTTTTTGATGTTTTTTGATGTTTTTGATGTTTTTTTGATGTTTTTAATGTTTTTGATGTTTTTTGATGTTTTGATGTTTTTGATGTTTTTTGATGTTTTTGATGTTTTTGATGTTTTTGATGTTTTTGATGTTTTTGATTTTTTGATGTTTTTGATGTTTTTGATGTTTTTGATGTTTTTTTTGATGTTTTTGATGTTTTTGATGTTTTTGATGTTTTGATGTTTTTGATGTTTTTGATGTTTTTTGATGTTTTTGATGTTTTTGATGTTTTTGTTTTTGATGTTTTTGATGTTTTTTTGATGTTTTGATGTTTTTGATGTTTTGATGTTTTTGATTTTGTTTTTTGATGTTTTTGATGTTTTTGATGTTTTTGATGTTTTTGATGTTTTTGATGTTTTGATGTTTTTGATGTTTTTGATGTTTTTTTGATGTTTTTGATGTTTTTGATGTTTTTGATGTTTTTGATGTTTTTTTGATGTTTTTGATGTTTTTGATGTTTTTGATGTTTTTGATGTTTTTGATGTTTTTGATGTTTTTGATGTTTTGATGTTTTTGATGTTTTTGATGTTTTTGATGTTTTTGATGTTTTTGATGTTTTGATGTTTTTGATGTTTTTGATGTTTTTGATGTTTTTGATGTTTTTGATGTTTTTGATGTTTTTGATGTTTTTGATGTTTTTTGATGTTTTTGATGTTTTTTGATGTTTTTGATGTTTTATGATGTTTTGATGTTTTTGATGTTTTTGATGTTTTTGATGTTTTTTGATGTTTTTGATGTTTTTGATGTTTTTGATGTTTTTGATGTTTTTGATGTTTTTGATGTTTTTTGATGTTTTTGATGTTTTTGATGTTTTTGATGTTTTTGATGTTTTGATGTTTTTGATGTTTTTGATGTTTTTGATGTTTTTGATGTTTTTGATGTTTTGATGTTTTGATGTTTTTGATGTTTTGATGTTTTTTGATGTTTTTGATGTTTTGATGTTTTTGATGTTTTTGATGTTTTGATGTTTTTGATGTTTTTGATGTTTTTGATGTTTTTTGATGTTTTTGATGTTTTTGATGTTTTTGATGTTTTTGATGTTTTTGATGTTTTTGATGTTTTTGATGTTTTTGATGTTTTTGATGTTTTTGATGTTTTTGATGTTTTTGATGTTTTTGATGTTTTTTTGATGTTTTTGATGTTTTTGATGTTTTTGATGTTTTTGATGTTTTTGATGTTTTTGATGTTTTTTGATGTTTTGATGTTTTTGATGTTTTTGATGTTTTTATGATGTTTTTGATGTTTTTGATGTTTTTGATGTTTTTGATGTTTTTGATGTTTTTGATGTTTTTGATGTTTTTGATGTTTTTGATGTTTTTGATGTTTTTGATGTTTTTGATGTTTTGATGTTTTTGATGTTTTTGATGTTTTTGATGTTTTTGATGTTTTTTGATGTTTTGATGTTTTTGATGTTTTTTGATGTTTTTTGATGTTTTTTGATGTTTTTGATGTTTTGATGTTTTTGATGTTTTTGATGTTTTTGATGTTTTTTGATGTTTTTGATGTTTTTGATGTTTTTGATGTTTTGATGTTTTTGATGTTTTTGATGTTTTTGATGTTTTTGATGTTTTGATGTTTTTTGATGTTTTTGATGTTTTTGATGTTTTTGATTTTTTGATGTTTTTGATTTTTTGATGTTTTTGATGTTTTTGATGTTTTTTGATGTTTTTGATGTTTTTGATGTTTTTGATGTTTTTGATGTTTTTGATGTTTTTGATGTTTTTGATGTTTTTGATGTTTTTGATGTTTTGATGTTTTTGATGTTTTTGATGTTTTTGATGTTTTTGATGTTTTTGATTGTTTTTGATGTTTTTGATGTTTTTGATGTTTTTGATGTTTTTGATGTTTTTGATGTTTTTGATGTTTTTGATGTTTTTGATGTTTTTGATGTTTTTTGATGTTTTTGATGTTTTTGATGTTTTTGATGTTTTTGATGTTTTTGATGTTTTTGTGTTTTTGATGTTTTTGATGTTTTTGATGTTTTTGATGTTTTTGATGTTTTGATGTTTTTGATGTTTTTGATGTTTTTGATGTTTTGATGTTTTTGATGTTTTTGATGTTTTTGATGTTTTTGATGTTTTGATGTTTTTGATGTTTTTGATGTTTTGATGTTTTTGATGTTTTTGATGTTTTTGATGTTTTTGATGTTTTTGATGTTTTATGATGTTTTTGATGTTTTTTGATGTTTTTGATGTTTTTGATGTTTTTGATGTTTTGATGTTTTTGATGTTTTTGATGTTTTTGATGTTTTGATGTTTTTGATGTTTTTGATGTTTTTGATGTTTTTGATGTTTTTGATGTTTTTGATGTTTTTGATGTTTTTGATGTTTTTGATGTTTTGATGTTTTTTGATGTTTTTGATGTTTTGATGTTTTTGATGTTTTTGATGTTTTTGATGTTTTTTGATGTTTTTGATGTTTTTGATGTTTTTGATGTTTTTGATGTTTTTGATGTTTTTGATGTTTTTGATGTTTTTGATGTTTTTGATGTTTTTGATGTTTTTGATGTTTTTGATGTTTTGATGTTTTTGATGTTTTTGATGTTTTTTGATGTTTTTGATGTTTTTGATGTTTTTGATGTTTTTGATGTTTTTGATGTTTTTGATGTTTTTGATGTTTTTGATGTTTTTGATGTTTTTGATGTTATTGATGTTTTTGATGTTTTTGATGTTTTTGATGTTTTTGATGTTTTGATGTTTTTGATGTTTTTGATTTTTTGATGTTTTTGATTTTTTTGATGTTTTTGATGTTTTTGATGTTTTTGATGTTTTTGATGTTTTGATGTTTTTGATGTTTTGATGTTTTTGATGTTTTTTGATGTTTTGATGTTTTGATGTTTTTGATGTTTTTGATGTTTTGATGTTTTTGATGTTTTTGATGTTTTTGATGTTTTTGATGTTTTTGATGTTTTTGATGTTTTTGATGTTTTTGATGTTTTTGATGTTTTTTGATGTTTTTGATGTTTTTGATGTTTTTGATGTTTTTGATGTTTTTGATGTTTTTGATGTTTTTTGATGTTTTTGATGTTTTTGATGTTTTTGATGTTTTTGATGTTTTTGATGTTTTTGATGTTTTTTGATGTTTTTGATGTTTTTGATGTTTTTGATGTTTTTGATGTTTTTTGATGTTTTTTGATTTTTGATGTTTTTGATGTTTTGATGTTTTTGATGTTTTTGATGTTTTTGATGTTTTTGTTGTTTTTGATGTTTTTGATGTTTTTGATGTTTTATGATGTTTTTGATGTTTCTTTGATGTTTTTGATGTTTTGATGTTTTTGATGTTTTTGATGTTTTTTGATGTTTTTTGATGTTTTTGATGTTTTGATGTTTTTGATGTTTTTTGATGTTTTTGATGTTTTTGATGTTTTTGATGTTTTGATGTTTTTGATGTTTTTGATGTTTTGATTTTTTGATGTTTTGATGTTTTGATGTTTTTGATGTTTTTGATGTTTTGATGTTTTTGATGTTTTTTGATGTTTTTTGATGTTTTTGATGTTTTTGATGTTTTGATGTTTTTGATGTTTTTGATGTTTTTTGATGTTTTTGATGTTTTTGATGTTTTGATGTTTTTGATGTTTTTGATGTTTTGATGTTTTTGATGTTTTTGATGTTTTTGATGTTTTTGATGTTTTTGATGTTTTTGATGTTTTTGATGTTTTTGATGTTTTTGATGTTTTTGATGTTTTTGATGTTTTTGATGTTTTTGATGTTTTGATGTTTTTGATGTTTTTGATGTTTTTGATGTTTTTGATGTTTTTGATGTTTTTGATGTTTTTGATGTTTTTGATGTTTTTGATGTTTTGATGTTTTTGATGTTTTTGATTTTTTGATGTTTTTGATGTTTTTGATTTTTTGATGTTTTTGATGTTTTTGATGTTTTTGATGTTTTTGTTGTTTTGATGTTTTTGATGTTTTTGATGTTTTTGATGTTTTTGATGTTTTTGATGTTTTTGATGTTTTTGATGTTTTTGATGTTTTTGATGTTTTTGATGTTTTGATGTTTTTGATGTTTTGATGTTTTTGATGTTTTTGATGTTTTTGATGTTTTTGATGTTTTTGATGTTTTTGATGTTTTTGATGTTTTTGATGTTTTTGATGTTTTTGATGTTTTTGATTTTTTAATGTTTTTGATGTTTTTGATGTTTTTTGATGTTTTTGATGTTTTTGATGTTTTTGATGTTTTTGATGTTTTTGATGTTTTTGATGTTTTTGATGTTTTTGATGTTTTTGATGTTTTTGATGTTTTTGATGTTTTGATGTTTTTGATGTTTTTGATGTTTTGATTTTTTGATGTTTTGATGTGTTTTGATGTTTTTGATGTTTTTGATGTTTTTGATGTTTTTGATGTTTTTGATGTTTTTGATGTTTTTTGATGTTTTTGATGTTTTTGATGTTTTTGATGTTTTTGATGTTTTGATGTTTTTGATGTTTTTGATGTTTTTGATGTTTTTTGATGATTTGTTGTTTATGATGTTTTTGATGTTTTGATGTTTTTGATTTTATGATGTTTTTGATGTTTTTGATGTTTTTGATGTTTTGATGTTTTGATGTTTTGATGTTTTTGATGTTTTGATGTTTTTGATGTTTTTGTTGTTTTTGATGTTTTGATGTTTTTGATGTTTTTGATGTTTTTTGATTTTTTGATTTTTTGATGTTTTTGATGTTTTTGATTTTTTGATGTTTTGTGATGTTTTTGTGATGTTTTTGATGTTTTTTGTTTTTTATGTTTTTTGATTTTTTGATGTTTATGATGTTTTGATGTTTTTGATTTTTTTGATGTTTTTGATGTTTTTGATGTTTTTGATGTTTTGTTGTTTTTGATGTTTTGATGTTTTTGATGTTTTTCTTATTTTTGATGTTTTTGATGTTTTGATTTTTTGATTTTTTGATGTTTTTGATGTTTTTGATGTTTTGATGTTTTTGATGTTTTTGATTTTTTGTTGTTTTGATGTTTTTGATGTTTTTGATTTTTTGATGGTTTTTGATGTTTTTGATTTTTTGATGTTTTGATGTTTTTGATGTTTTGATGTTTTTGATGTTTTTGATGTTTTTGATGTTTTTGATGTTTTGATTTTTTTTGATTTTTTGATGTTTTTGATGTTTTTGATGTTTTGTTGTTTTTTGATGTTTTTGATTTTATGATGTTTTGATGTTTTTGATGTTTGTTTTATGTTTTGATGTTTTTGATGTTTTGATGTTTTTGATGTTTTGATGTTTTGATGTTTTTGATGTTTTGATGTTTTTGATGTTTTTGATGTTTTGATGTTTTTGATGTTTTGATGTTTTGATGTTTTTGATGTTTTTGATTTTTTGATGTTTTTGTGTTTTGATGTTTTTGATGTTTTTGATGTTTTTGATGTTTTTGATGTTTTGATGTTTTTTGATTTTTTGATGTTTTTGATGTTTTTGATGTTTTGATGTTTTGTTGTTTTTGATGTTTTTGATTTTATAATGTTTTTGATGTTTTTGATGTTTTTGATGTTTTTGATGTTTTGATGTTTTTGTTGTTTTGATGTTTTGATGTTTTTGATGTTTTTGATGTTTTTGATGTTTTTGATGTTTTTGATGTTTTGATGTTTTGATGTTTTATGATTTTTTTGATGTTTTTGATGTTTTTGATGTTTTTGATGTTTTTGATGTTTTTTTGTTGTTTTGATGTTTTTGATTTTTTGATGTTTTTGATGTTTTGATTTTTTGATGTTTTTGATGTTTTTGATGTTTTTGATGTTTGATATTTTTGATGTTTTTGATTTTTTGATGTTTTTGATTTTTTTTATTTTTTGATGTTTTTTGATGTTTTTGATGTTTTGATGTTTTTGATGTTTTGATGTTTTTGATGTTTTTGATGTTTTTGATGTTTTTGATTTTTTGATGTTTTTGATGTTTTTGATATTTTGATGTTTTTGATGTTTTGATTTTTTGTTTTGATGTTTTTGATGTTTTTTTTTTGATTTTATGATGTTTTGTGTTTTTATGTTTTTGTGTTTTTGATGTTTTTGATGTTTTTGATGTTTTTATGTTTTTGATGTTTTGATGTTTTTGATGTTTTTGTTTTTGTTTTTGATGTTTTTGATGTTTTGATTTTTTGATGTTTTGATGTTTTGATGTTTTTGATGTTTTTTGATTTTTTGATGTTTTTGATGTTTTTGATGTTTTTGATGTTTTTATGTTTTTGATGTTTTGATGTTTTGATGTTTTTGATGTTTTTGATTTTTTGATGTTTTGATGTTTTTGATGTTTTTGATGTTTTGATGTTTTGATGTTTTTGATGTTTTGATGTTTTTGATGTTTTGATGTTTTGATGTTTTTGATTTTTGATGTTTTTGATTTTTTGATGTTTTTGATGTTTTTGATGTTTTTTGATTTTGATGTTTTGATGTTTTTTTTGTTTTTTGATGTTTTTGATTGTTTTTGATGTTTTTGATGTTTTTGTTGTTTTTGATGTTTTTGATGTTTTTGATTTTTGATGTTTTTGATGTTTTGATGTTTTGATGTTTTTGATGTTTTGATGTTTTTGATGTTTTTATGTTTTTGATGTTTTTGATGTTTTGATGTTTTTGATGTTTTTGATGTTTTTGATGTTTTGATGTTTTTGATGTTTTTGATGTTTTTGATGTTTTTGATGTTTTTGATGTTTTTTGATGTTTTGATTTTTTTTTGTTTTTTGTTTTTGATGTTTTTGATTTTATAATGATTTTTGATTTTTTTTGATTTTTTGATTTTTGTTTTTATGTTTTTGATGTTTTTGATGTTTTTGATGTTTTTGATGTTTTTGATGTTTTGATGTTTTTGATGTTTTTGAAGTTTTTGATGTTTTTGATGTTTTCTTGTTTTTGATGTTTTTGATGTTTTTGATTTATTGATGTTTTGATGTTATTGATCTTTTTGATGTTTTGATGTTTTTGATGTTTTTGATGTTTTTGTTGTTTTGTTGTTTTTCATGTTTTTGATTTTATAATGTTTTTGATTTTTGATTTTTGATGTTTTTGATGTATTTGATGTTTTTGATGTTTTGATGTTTTTGATGTTTTTGATGTTTTTGATGTTTTTGATGTTTTTGATGTTTTTGATGTTTTTGATGTTTTTGATGTTTTTGATGTTTTGATGTTTTGATGTTTTTGATGTTTTGATTTTTTTGATGTTTTTGATGTTTTTGATGTTTTTGATGTTTTTGATGTTTTTGTTGTTTTTGATGTTTTTGTTTTGTTTTTTGATGTTTTTGATTTTATATGATGTTTTGATGTTTTTGATTGTTTTGATTTTATGATGTTTTTGATGTTTTTGTTGTTTTTGTTGTGTTTTTGATGTTTTTGATTTTTTGATGTTTTTGATGTTTTTGATTTTTTGATCTTATGATGTTTTTGATGTATTTGTTGTTTTTGATGTTTTTGATGTTTTGATGTTTTTGATGTTTTTGATGTTCTTGATGTTTTTGATGTTGTTGATGTTTTTGATATTTTAATGTTTTTTATGTTTTGTTGTTTTTGATGTTTTGATGTTTTTGATGTTTTTGATGTTTTTAATGTTTTTGATGTTTTTGATGTTTTTGATTTTTTGATGTTTTTGATGTTTTTGTTGTTTATGATGTTTTTATGTTTTGATGTTTTTGATGTTTTGATGTTTTGATGTTTTTTGATGTTTTTGATGTTTTGATGTTTTTTAATATTTTGATGTTTTTTCTGTTTTTGATGTTTTTTGATGTTTTTGATTTAATAATGTTTTTGATTTTTATGTTTTGATGTTTTTGTGTTTTGATGTTTTTGATGTTTTTGATGTTTTTGATTTTTGATGTTTTGTTGTTTTTGTTGTTTTTGATGTTTTTGATTTTATAATGTTTTTGATTTTTTTGATTTTATGATGTTTTTTGATGTTATTTATGTTTTTGATGTTTTTGTTGTTTTTGATGTTTTTGATGTTTTGATGTTTTGATGTTTTTGATGTTTTTGATGTTTTTGTTGTTTTTGATGTTTTTGATGTTTTGATTTTATTGATTTTTTTAATGTTTTTGATGTTTTTGATGTTTTTGATGTATTTGATGTTTTTGTTGTTTTTTGTTGTTTTTCATGTTTTTGATTTTATGATGTTTTGATGTTTTTGATTTTTTTTGATGTTTTGATGTTTTGATGTTTTTGATGTTTTGATGTTTTTGATGTTTTGATGTTTTTGATGTTTTTGATGTTTTTGATGTTTTGATGTTTTTGATGTTTTTGATGTTTTTGATGTTTTTTTGTTTTGTTTTTTGATGTTTTGTTGTTTTGATGTTTTGATGTTTTTGATTTTTTGATGTTTTTGATGTTTTGATGTTTTTGATGTTTTTGATGTTTTGATGTTTTTGATGTTTTTGATGTTTTTGATGTTTTTGATGTTTTGATGTTTTTGATGTTTTTGATGTTTTTGATGTTTTTGATGTTTTTGATGTTTTTGATGTTTTTGATGTTTTTGATGTTTTTGATGTTTTTGTTTTTGATGTTTTTGATGTTTTTGATGTTTTTGATGTTTTTGATGTTTTTTGATGTTTTTGATGTTTTTGATGTTTTGATGTTTTTGATGTTTTTGATGTTTTTGATGTTTTGATGTTTTTGATGTTTTTGATGTTTTTTGATGTTTTGATGTTTTTGATGTTTTGATTTTTTGATGTTTTTGATGTTTTTTGATTTTTTGATGTTTTTGATGTTTTTGATGTTTTTGATGTTTTTGATGTTTTTGATGTTTTGATGTTTTTTTGTTTTTGATGTTTTTGATGTTTTGATGTTTTTGATGTTTTTTTGATGTTTTTGATGTTTTTGATGTTTTGATGTTTTGATGTTTTTGATGTTTTTGATTTTTTGATGTTTTTGATGTTTTGATGTTTTTGATGTTTTTGATGTTTTTGATGTTTTTGATGTTTTTGATGTTTTTGATGTTTTGATGTTTTTGTTTTTGATGTTTTTGATGTTTTTGATGTTTTTGATTTTTGATGTTTTTGATGTTTTTGATGTTTTTTTTTGATGTTTTTGATTTTTGATGTTTTGATGTTTTGATGTTTTTGATGTTTTTGATGTTTTTGATGTTTTTGATGTTTTTGATGTTTTTGATGTTTTTGATGTTTTTGATGTTTTGATGTTTTTCTTGTTTTTGATGTTTTGATTTATTGATGTTTTTGATGTTATTGACTTTTTTGATGTTTTTGATGTATTTGATGTTTTTGATGTTTTTGCTGTTTTGTTGTTTTTGATGTTTTTGATTTTATAATGTTTTTGATGTTTTTGATTTTATGATGTTTTTGATGTTTTTGTTGTTTTTGTTGTTTTTGATGTTTTTGATTTTATAATGTTTTTGATGTTTTTGATTTTTTTGATCTTATGATGTTTTTGATGTATTTGTTGTTTTTGATGTTTTTATGTTTTGATGTTTATGATGTTTTGATGTTCTTGATGTTTTTGATGTTGTTGATGTTTTTAATATTTTGATGTTTTTCTGTTTTTGTTGTTTTTGATGTTTTTGATGTTTTTGATGTTTTTGATGTTTTTGATTTTATAATGTTTTTGATGTTTTTGATGTTTTTGATTTTTTGATGTTTTTGATGTATTTGTTGTTTATGATGTTTTTATGTTTTGATGTTTTGATGTTTTTGATGTTTTTGATGTTTTGATGTTTTTGATGTTTTTGATGTTTTTGATGTTTTTGATGTTTTGATGTTTTTTATGTTTTTGATGTTTTTGATGTTTTTGATGTTTTGATGTTTTTGATGTTTTTGATGTTTTTGATGTTTTTATGTTTTTGATGTTTTTGATTTTTGATGTTTTTGATGTTTTGATGTTTTTGATGTTTTTGATGTTTTTGATGTTTTTGATGTTTTTGATGTTTTTGATGTTTTTGATGTTTTTGATGTTTTTGATGTTTTTGATGTTTTTGATGTTTTTGATATTTTTGAAGTTTTTGATGTTTTTGATGTTTTTCTTGTTTTTGATGTTTTTGATGTTTTTGATTTATTGATGTTTTTGATGTTATTGACTTTTTTGATGTTTTTGATGTATTTGATGTTTTGTTTTTGATTTTATGATGTTTTTGATGTTTTTTATTTTTGATGTTTTTGATGTTTTTGATGTTTTTGATGTTTTTGATGTTTTTGATGTTTTTGATGTTTTTGATGTTTTTGATGTTTTTGATGTTTTTGATGTTTTTGATGTTTTTGATGTTTTTGATGTTTTTGATGTTTTTGATTTTTTGATGTTTTTGATGTTTTTGATGTTTTTGATGTTTATGATGTTTTTGATGTTTTTGATGTTTTTGTTTTTTTTGTTGTTTTTGATGTTTTTGATGTTTTTGATGTTTTTGATGTTTTTGATGTTTTTGATGTTTTTGATGTTTTTGATGTTTTTGATGTTTTTATGTTTTGATGTTTTTGATGTTTTTGATGTTTTTGATGTTTTTGATGTTGTTGATGTTTTTATTTGATGTTTTGATGTTTTGATGTTTTTTGTTTGTTTTTGATGTTTTTGATATTTTGATGTTTTTGATGTTTTTTGATTTTATAATGTTTTTGATGTTTTTGATTTTTTTAGATTTTATGATGTTTTTGATGTATTTGATGTTTATGATGTTTTTATGTTTTGATGTTTTTGATGTTTTTGATGTTCTTGATGTTTTTGATGTTTTTGATGTTTTTGATGTTTTTGATGTTTTTAATATTTTGATGTTTTTGATGTTTTTGATGTTTTTGATGTTTTTGATGTTTTTTATGTTTTTGTTGTTTTTGTTGTTTTTGATGTTTTGTTGTTTTTGATGTTTTTGATGTTTTTGATGTTTTTGATTTTTTTGATTTTATGATGTTTTTGATGTTATTTATGTTTTTGATGTTTTTGTTGTATTTGATGTTTTGATGTTTTTGATGTTTTGATGTTTTTTTTTTGTTTTGTTGTTTTTGATGTTTTTGATGTTTTTTGATTTTTTAATGTTTTTGATTTTTTGATTTTATGATGTTTTGATGTATTTGTTGTTTATGATGTTTTTATGTTTTGATGTTTTGATGTTTTTGATGTTTTTGATGTTTTTGATGTTTTTGATATTCTTGATGTTTTTGATTTTTTTTATGTTTTTGATGTTTTTGATTTTATAATATTTTTGATGTTTTTGATGTTTTTGATGTTTTGATGTTTTTGATGTTTTTGATGTTTTTGATGTTTTTGATGTTTTTGATGTTTTTGATGTTTTTGATGTTTTTGATGTTTTTGATGTTTTTGATGTTTTTGATGTTTTTGATGTTTTGGATGTTTTTGATGTTTTTGTTGTTTTTGTTGTTTTCGATGTTTTTGATTTTATAATGTTTTTGATTTTATTTGATCTTATGATGTTTTTGATGTATTTGTTGTTTTTGATGTTTTTGATGTTTTTGATTTTATAATGTTTTTGATTTTTTTTGATTTTATGATGTTTTTGATGTTTTTGATGTATTTGTTGTTTTTGATGTTTTGATGTTTTTGATGTTTTGATGTTTTTAATGTTTTTGATGTTTTTGATGTTGTTGATGTTTTTAATATTTTGATGTTTTTTCTGTTTTTGTTGTTTTTGATGTTTTTGATATTTTTGATGTTTTTGATGTTTTTGATTTTTTGATGTTTTTGTTGTTTTTGATTTTTTTGATTTTTTGATGTTTTTGATGTTTTTGATGTTTATGATGTTTTTATGTTTTTGATGTTTTTGATGTTTTGATGTTCTTGATGTTTTTGATGTTTTTGATGTTTTTGATGTTTTTGATGTTTTTGATGTTTTTGATGTTTTTGATGTTTTTGATGTTTTTGATGTTTTTGATGTTGTTGATGTTTTTAATATTTTGATGTTTTTTCTGTTTTTGTTGTTTTTGATGTTTTTGATGTTTTTGATTTTTTGATGTTTTTGTTGTTTTTGTTGTTTTTGATGTTTTTGATTTTATAATGTTTTTGATGTTTTTGATTTTTTTGATTTTATGATGTTTTTGGTGTTATTTATGTTTTTGATGTTTTTTGTTGTTTTTGATGTTTTTGATATTTTGATGTTTTTTCTGTTTTTGTTGTTTTTGATGTTTTTGATGTTTGTGAGGTTTTTGATGTTTTTGATGTTTTTGATTTTATAATGTTTTTGATTTTTTTGATTTTATGATGTTTTTGATGTATTTGTTGTTTATGATGTTTTTATGTTTTGATGTTTTTGATGTTTTTGATGTTTTTGATATTTTTGATATTTTTGATGTTTTTGATTTTTTTATGTTTTTGATGTTTTTGTTGTTGTTGATGTTTTTGATTTTATAATATTTTTGATGTTTTTGATGTTTTTGATGTTTTGATGTTTTTGATGTTTTTGATGTTTTTGATGTTTTTGATGTTTTTGATGTTTTTGATGTTTTTGATGTTTTTGATGTTTTTGATGTTTTTGATGTTTTTGATGTTTTTGATGTTTTTGATGTTTTTGTTGTTTTTGTTGTTTTCGATGTTTTTGATTTTATAATGTTTTTGATTTTATTTGATTTTATGATGTTTTTGATGTTTTTGATGTTTTTGATATTTTTGATGTTTTTGATTTTTTTATGTGTTTGATGTTTTTGTTGTTGTTGATGTTTTTGATTTTATAATATTTTTGATGTTTTTTGTTGTTTTTGATGTTTTTGATGTTTTTGATATTTTGATGTTTTTGATATTTTTGATGTTTTTGATTTTTATGTTTTTGATGTTTTTTTGTTGTTGTTGATGTTTTTGATTTTATAATATTTTTGATGTTTTTGATGTTTTTGATGTTTTGATGTTTTTGATGTTTTTGATGTTTTTGATGTTTTTGATGTTTTTGATGTTTTTGATGTTTTTGATGTTTTTGATGTTTTTGATGTTTTTGATGTTTTTGATGTTTTTGATGTTTTTGATGTTTTTGATGTTTTTGATGTTTTGATGTTTTTGATGTTTTTGATGTTTTTGATGTTTTTGTTGTTTTTTGTTGTTTTTGATTTTTTTGATTTTTTAATGTTTTTGATTTTATTTGATTTTATGATGTTTTTGATGTTTTTGATTTTTTTGTTTTTGATGTTTTGATGTTTTTGATGTTTTTGATGTTTTGATGTTTTTGATGTTTTTGATGTTTTTGATGTTTTTGATGTTTTCTGTTTTTGTTGTTTTTGATGTTTTTGATGTTTTTGATGTTTTTGATGTTTTTGATGTTTTTGGTGTTTTTGATGTTTTTGATGTTTTTGATGTTTTTGATGTTTTTGATTTTTTTGATGTTTTTGATGTTTTTGTTGTTTTGTTGCTTTTGATGTTTTTGATTTTATAATGTTTTTTTATGGTTTTGATTTTTTGATTTTATGATGTTTTTGATGTATTTGTTGTTTTTATGTTTTTGATGTTTTTGATGTTATTGACTTTTTTGATGTTTTTGATGTATTTGATGTTTTGATGTTTTTGATATTTTGATGTTTTTGATGTTTTTGATGTTATGATGTTTTTGATGTATTTGTTGTTTTTGATGTTTTGATGTTTTTGATGTTTTGATGTTCTTGATGTTTTTGATGTTTTTGATGTTGTTGATGTTTTTAATATTTTGATGTTTTTTCTGTTTTTGTTGTTTTTGATGTTTTTGATATTTTTGATGTTTTTGATTTTTTTGATTTTTTTGATGTTTTTGATGTTTTTGATGTTTTTGATGTGTTTGATGTTTTTGATGTTTTTGATGTTTTTGATGTTTTTGATGTTTTTGATGTTTTTGATTTTTTTGATGTTTTTGATGTTTTTTATGTTTTGTTGTTTTTAATGTTTTTGATTTTATAATACTTTTGATGTTTTTGATTTTTTTGATTTTATGATGTTTTTGATGTATATGATGTATATGATGTTTTGATGTTTTTGATATTTTGATGTTTTTGATGTTTTTAATGTTTTTGATGTTTTTGATGTTTTTGATATTTTTGATGTTTTTGTTGTTTTTGATCTTTTTGATTTTATAATGTTTTTGATGTTTTTGATGTTTTTGTTGTTTTGTTGTTTTTGATGTTTTTGATTTTATAATGTTTTTGATGTTTTTGATGATTTTGATGTTTTTGATGTTTTCGATGTTTTTGTTGTTTTTGATGTTTTTGATTTTATAATGCTTTTGATTTATTTGATTTTATGATGTTTTTGATGCATTTGTTGTTTTTGATGTTTTTATGTTTTGATGTTTTTGATGTTTTGATGTTTTTGATGTTTTGACGTTTTTGATGTTATGATGTTTTTGATGTTTTTGGTGTTTTTGATGTTTTTGATGTTTTTGATGTTTTTGATGTTTTTGATGTTTTTGATGTTTTTTTGTTGTTTTTGATCTTATTGTTGTTTTTGATGTTTTTGTTGTTTTTGATGTTTTTATGTTTTTGATGTTTTGATGTTTTTGATGTTATTGATGTTTTGATGTTTTTGACTTTTTTGATGTTTTTGATGTTTTTCTTGTTTTCGATGTTTTTGATGTTTTTGAGTTTTGATGTTTTTGATGTTATTGACTTTTTTGATGTTTTTGATGTTTTTGATGATTTTGATGTTTTTGATGTTTTTGATGTTTTTGATGTTTTTGTTGTTTTGTTGTTTTTGATGTTTTTGATTTTATAATGTTTTTGATTTTTTTGATTTTATGATGTTTTTGATGTATTTGTTGTTTTTGTTGTTTTTGATGTTTTTGATGTTTTTGATGTTATTGACTTTTTTGATGTTTTTGATGTTTTTCTTGTTTTCGATGTTTTTGATTTTTTTTGATTTTATGATGTATTTGGTGTTATTTATGTTTTTGATGTTTTTGTTGTTTTTGATGTTTTTGATGTTTTTGATGTTTTTGATGTTATTGACTTTTTTTATGTTTTTGATGTTTTTCTTGTTTTCGATGTTTTTGATGTTTTTGATTTTTTGATGTTATTGACTTTTTTGATGTTTTTGATGTTTTTGATGATATTGATGTTTTTGATGTTTTTGATGTTTTTGTTGTTTTGTTGTTTTTGATGTTTTTGATTTTATAATGTTTTTGATTTTTTTGATTTTATGATGTATTTGTTGTTTTTGTTGTTTTTGATGTTTTTATGTTTTGATGTTTTTGATGTTATTGATGTTTTGATGTTTTTGATGTTATGATGTTTTTGATGTTTTTGAGGTTTTTGGTGTTTTTGATGTTTTTGATGTTTTTGATGTTTTTGATGTTTTTGATGTTTTTGATGTTTTTGATGTTTTTGATGTTTTTGATGTTTTTGATGTTTTTGACGTTTTTGATGTTTTTGATGTTTTTGACGTTTTTGATGTTTTTGATGTTTTTGATGTTTTTGATGTTTTTGATGTTTTTGATGTTTTTGATGTTTTTGATGTTTTTGATGTTTTTGATTTTTTTGATGTTTTTGATGTTTTTGATGTTTTTGTTGTTTTTTTTGATGTTTTTGATTTTATAATGTTTTTGATTTTTTTGATTTTATGATGTTTTTGATGTTTTTGTTGTTTTTGATGTTTTTATGTTTTGATGTTTTTGATGTTTTGATGATTTTGATGTTTTTGATGTTTTTGATATTTTTGATGTTTTTGTTGTTTTTGATTTTATAATGTTTTTGATGTTTTTGATGTTTTTGATGTTTTTGTTGTTTTTGTTGTTTTTGATGTTTTTGATTTTATAATGTTTTTGATGTTTTTTGTTGTTTTGTTGTTTTTGATGTTTTTTGATTTTATAATGTTTTTGATGTTTTTGATGTTTTTTGATGTTTTTGATGTTTTTGTTGTTTTGTTGTTTTTGATGTTTTTGATTTTATAATGTTTTTGATGTTTTTGATTTTATGATGTTTTTGGTGTTATTTATGTTTTTGATGTTTTTGATGTTTTTGATGTTTTTGATGTTTTTGATGTTTTGATGTTTTTGATGTTTTTGATGTTTTGACGTTTTTGATGTTTTTGATGTTTTTGATGTTTTTGATGTTTTTGATGTTTTTGAAGTTTTTGATGTTTTTGATGTTTTTGATTTTTTGATGTTATTGACTTTTTTGATGTTTTTGATGTTTTTGATGATTTTGATGTTTTTGATGTTTTTGATGTTTTTGTTGTTTTGTTGTTTTTGATGTTTTTGATTTTATAATGTTTTTGATTTTTTTGATTTTATGATGTTTTTGATGTATTTTTTGTTTTTGTTGTTTTTGATGTTTTTATGTTTTGATGTTTTTGATGTTTTGATGTTTTTGATGTTATGATGTTTTTGATGTTTTTGAGGTTTTTGGTGTTTTTGATGTTTTTTGATGTTTTTGATGTTTTTGATGTTTTGACGTTTTTGATGTTTTTGATGTTTTTGATGTTTTTGACGTTTTTGATGTTTTTGATGTTTTTGATGTTTTTGATGTTTTTGATGTTTTTGATGTTTTTGATGTTTTTGATGTTTTTTTTGTTTTGTTGTTTTTGATGTTTTTGATTTTATAATGTTTTTGATTTTTTTGATTTTATGATGTTTTTGATGTATTTGTTGTTTTTGATGTTTTTATGTTTTGATGTTTTTGATGTTTTGATGTTTTTGATGTTTTTGATGTTTTTGATGTTTTTGATATTTTTGATGTTTTTGTTGTTTTTGATTTTATAATGTTTTTGATGTTTTTGATGTTTTTGTTGTTCTGTTGTTTTTGATGTTTTTGATTTTATAATGTTTTTGATGTTTTTGATGTTTTTGTTGTTTTGTTGTTTTGTTGTTTTTGATGTTTTTGATTTTATAATGTTTTTGATGTTTTTGATGATTTTGATGTTTTTGATGTTTTTGATGTTTTTGTTGTTTTGTTGTTTTTGAGGTTTTTGATTTTATAATGTTTTTGATTTTTTTGATTTTATGATGTTTTTGATGCATTTGTTGTTTTTGATGTTTTTATGTTTTGATGTTTTTGATGTTTTTGATGTTTTGACGTTTTTGATGTTATAATGTTTTTGATGTTTTTGGTGTTTTTGATGTTTTTGATGTTTTTGATGTTTTTGATGTTTTTGATGTTTTTGATGTTTTTGATGTTTTTGATGTTTTTGATGTTTTTGATGTTTTTGATGTTTTTGATGTTTTTGATGTTTTTGTTGTTTTTGATCTTATTGTTGTTTTTGATGTTTTTGATTTAATAATGTTTTTGATGTTTTTTGATTTTATGATGTTTTTGGTGTTATTTATGTTTTTGATGTTTTTGTTGTTTTTGATGTTTTTGATGTTTTTGATGTTTTTGATGTTATTGACTTTTTTAATGTTTTTGATGTTTTTGATGATTTTGATGTTTTTGATGTTTTTGATGTTTTTGTTGTCTTGTTGTTTTTGATGTTTTTGATTTTATAATGTTTTTGATTTTTTTGATTTTATGATGTTTTTGATGTATTTGTTATTTTTGTTGTTTTTATGTTTTTGATGTTTTGATGTTTTTGATGTTATGTTGTTTTTGATGTTTTTGAGGTTTTTGGTGTTTTTGATGTTTTTGATGTTTTTGATGTTTTTGATGTTTTTGATGTTTTTGATGTTTTTGATGTTTTTGATGTTTTTGATGTTTTTGAAGTTTTTGATGTTTTTGATGTTTTTGATGTTTTTGATGTTTTTGATGTTTTTGATGTTTTTGATGTTTTTGATGTTTTTGATGTTTTTCTTGTTTTTGATGTTTTTGAGGTTTTTGATGTTTTTGATTTTTTGATGTTTTTGATGTTATTGACTTTTTTGATGTATTTGATGTTTTGATGTTTTTGATATTTTGATGTTTTTGATGTTATGATGTTTTTGATGTATTTGTTGTTTTTGATGTTTTGATGTTTTTGATGTTCTGATGTTCTTGATGTTTTTGATGTTGTTGATGTTTTTAATATTTTGATGTTTTTTCTGTTTTTGTTGTTTTTGATGTTTTTGATATTTTTGATGTTTTTGATGTTTTTGATGTTTTTGATGTTTTTGATGTTTTTGATTTTTTGATGTTTTTGATGTTTTTGACGTTTTTGATGTTTTTGATGTTTTTTTTGTTTTGTTGTTTTTGATGTTTTTGATTTTATAATGTTTTTGATGTTTTTGATTTTTTTGATGTATTTGATGTTTTGATGTTTTTATGTTTTTGATATTTTGATGTTTTTGATGTTTTTGATATTTTTGATGTTTTTGTTGTTTTGTTGTTTTTGATGTTTTTGATTTTATAATGTTTTTGATGTTTTTGATGGTTTTGATGTTTTTGTTGTTTTGTTGTTTTTGATGTTTTTGATTTTATAATGTTTTTGATGGTTTTGATGTTTTTGATGTTTTTGATGATTTTGATGTTTTTGATGTTTTTGATGTTTTTGATGTTTTTGTTGTTTTGTTGTTTTTGATGATTTTGATTTTATAATGTTTTTGATTTTTTTGATTTTATGATGTTTTTGATGTATTTGTTGTTTTTGTTGTTTTTGATGTTTTTATGTTTTTGATGTTTTTGATGTTTTGATGTTTTTGATGTTTTTGATGTTATTGATGTTTTGATCTTTTTGATGTTATGATGTTTTTGATGTTTTTGAGGTTTTTGATGTTTTTGATGTTTTTGATGTTTTTGATGTTTTTGATGTTTTTGATGTTTTTGACGTTTTTGATGTTTTTGATGTTTTTGACGTTTTTGATGTTTTTGATGTTTTTGATGTTTTTGATGTTTTTGATGTTTTTGATTTTGATTTTGATGTTTTTGATGTTTTTTTTGTTTTGTTGTTTTTGATGTTTTTGATTTTATAATGTTTTTGATTTTTTTGATTTTATGATGTTTTTGATGTATTTGTTGTTTTTGATGTTTTTATGTTTTGATGTTTTTGATGTTTTGATGATTTTGATGTTTTTGATGTTTTTGATATTTTTGATGTTTTTGTTGTTTTTGATTTTATAATGTTTTTGATGTTTTTGATGTTTTTGATGTTTTTGTTGTTCTGTTGTTTTTGATGTTTTTGATTTTATAATGTTTTTGATGTTTTTGATGTTTTTGTTGTTTTGTTGTTTTTGATGTTTTTGATTTTATAATGTTTTTGATGTTTTTGATGATTTTGATGTTTTTGATGTTTTTGTTGTTTTGTTGTTTTTGATGTTTTTGATTTTATAATGTTTTTGATTTTTTTGATTTTATGATTTTTTTGATGCATTTGTTGTTTTTGATGTTTTTATGTTTTGATGTTTTTGATGTTTTTGATGTTTTGACGTTTTTGATGTTATGATGTTTTTGATGTTTTTGGTGTTTTTGATGTTTTTGATGTTTTTGATGTTTTTGATGTTTTTGTTGTTTTCGATCTTATTGTTGTTTTTGATGTTTTTGATTTAATAATGTTTTTGATGTTTTTTGATTTTATGATGTTTTTGGTGTTATTTATGTTTTTGATGTTTTTGTTGTTTTTGATGTTTTTGATGTTTTTGATGTTTTTGATGTTATTGACTTTTTTGATGTTTTTGATGTTTTTGATGATTTTGATGTTTTTGATGTTTTTGATGTTTTTGTTGTTTTGTTGTTTTTGATGTTTTTGATTTTATAATGTTTTTGATTTTTTTGATTTTATGATGTTTTTGATGTATTTGTTATTTTTGTTGTTTTTGATGTTTTTATGTTTTTGATGTTTTGATGTTTTTGATGTTATTGATGTTTTGATGTTTTTGATGTTATGATGTTTTTGATGTTTTTGAGGTTTTTGGTGTTTTTGATGTTTTTGATGTTTTTGATGTTTTTGATGTTTTTGATGTTTTTGATGTTTTTGATGTTTTGATGTTTTGAAGTTTTTGAAGTTTTTGATGTTTTTGATGTTTTTGATTTTGTTTTTGATGTTTTTCTTGTGTTTTGATGTTTTTGATGTTTTTGATGTTTTTGATGTTTTTGATGTTTTTGATGTTTTGATGTTTTTCTTGTTTTTGATGTTTTTGATGTTTTTGATGTTTTGATTTTTTGATGTTTTTGATGTTATTGATGTTTTTGATGTATTTGATATTTTGATGTTTTTGATGTTTTTGATGTTATGATGTTTTTGATGTATTTGTTGTTTTTGATGTTTTGATGTTTTTGATGTTTTGATGTTCTTGATGTTTTTGATGTTTTTGATGTTGTTGATGTTTTTAATATTTTGATGTTTTTTCTGTTTTTGTTGTTTTTGATGTTTTTGATATTTTTGATGTTTTTGATGGTTTTGATGTTTTTGATGTTTTTGATTTTTTTGATGTTTTTGATGTTTATGACGTTTTTGATGTTTTTGATGTTTTTTTTTGTTTTGTTGTTTTTGATGTTTTCGATTTTATAATGTTTTTGATGTTTTTGATTTTATAATGTTTTTGATGTTTTTGATTTTTTTGATGTATTTGATGTTTTGATGTTTTTATGTTTTTGATATTTTGATGTTTTTGATGTTTTTGATATTTTTGATGTTTTTGTTGTTTTTGATGTTTTTGATTTTATAATGTTTTTGATGTTTTTGATGGTTTTGATGTTTTTGTTGTTTTGTTGTTTTTGATGTTTTTGATTTTATAATGTTTTTGATGTTTTTGATGTTTTTGATGTTTTTGATGTTTTTGATGTTTTTGATGTTTTTGATGTTTTTGTTTTGTTGTTTTTGATGATTTTGATTTTATAATGTTTTTGATTTTTTTGATTTTATGATGTTTCTGATGTTTTTGATGTTTTTGATGTTTTTGTTGTTTTTGATGTTATTGTTGTTTTTGTTGTTTTTGTTGTTTTTGTTGTTTTTGATGTTTTTGATTTTTTTTTGATTTTATGATGTTTTTGGTGTTTTTTATGTTTTTGATGTTTTTGTTGTTTTTGATGTTTTTGATGTTTTTGATGTTTTTGATGTTTTTGATGTTTTTCTTGTTTTTGATGTTTTTGATGTTTTTGATTTTTTCATGTTTTTGATGTTATTGTTTTTTTGATGTTTTTGATGTTTTTGATGTTTTGATGTTTTTGATGTTTTGATTTTTGATGTTTTTGATGTTTTTGATGTTTTTGATGTTTTTGATGTTTTTGATGTTTTTGATGTTTTGATGTTTTTGATGTTTTTGATGTTTTTGATGTTTTTGATGTTTTGATGTTTTTTTTTTGTTTTTTGATTTTTGATTGTTGTTTTGATGTTTTGATTTTATAATGTTTTTGATGTTTTTGATTTTTGATGTTTTTGTTATTTGATGTTTTGATGTTTTTGATGTTTTTGATGTTTTTGATGTTTTTGATGTTTTTGAAGTTTTTGATGTTTTGATGTTTTTGATGTTTTTGATGTTATTGACTTTTTGATGTTTTTGATGTTTTTGATGATTTTGATGTTTTTGATGTTTTTGATGTTTTTGTTGTCTTGTTGTTTTTGATGTTTTTGATTTTATAATGTTTTTGATTTTTTTGATTTTATGATGTTTTTGATGTATTTGTTATTTTTGTTGTTTTTGATGTTTTTATGTTTTTGATGTTTTGATGTTTTTGATGTTTTTGATGTTTTGATGTTTTTGATGTTATGATGTTTTTGATGTTTTTGATGTTTTTGGTGTTTTTGATGTTATTGATGTTTTTGATGTTTTTGATGTTTTTGATGTTTTTGATGTTTTTGATGTTTTTGATGTTTTTGATGTTTTTTGAAGTTTTGATGTTTTTGATGTTTTTGATGTTTTTGATGTTTTTGATGTTTTTGATGTTTTTGATGTTTTTGATGTTTTTGATGTTTTTGATGTTTTTGATGTTTTTGATGTTTTTGATTTTTTGATGTTTTTGATGTTTTTGATGTTTTTGATGTTTTTGATGTTTTGATGTTTTTGATATTTTGATGTTTTGATGTTTTTGATGTTTTTGATGTTTTGATGTTTTTGTTGTTTTTGATGTTTTGATGTTTTTTTTTTTGATGTTTTGATGTTTTTGATGTTTTTGATGTTTTTGATGTTTTTGATGTTTTTTCTGTTTTTGTTGTTTTTGATGTTTTTGTTGTTTTTGATGTTTTTGATGTTTTTGATGTTTTTGATGTTTTTGATGTTTTTGATGTTTTTGATGTTTTTGATGTTTTTGATGTTTTTGATGTTTTTGATGTTTTTGATGTTTTTTTGTTTTGTTGTTTTTGATGTTTTTGATTTTATAATGTTTTTGATGTTTTTGATGTTTTTGATGTTTTTGATGTTTTTGATGTTTTTGATGTTTTTGATGTTTTTGATGTTTTTGATGTTTTTGATATTTTTGATGTTTTTGTTGTTTTGATGTTTTTGATGTTTTTGATGTTTTTGATGTTTTTGATGGTTTTGATGTTTTTGATTGTTTTGATGTTTTTGATGTTTTTGATGTTTTTGATGTTTTTGATGTTTTTGATGTTTTTGATGTTTTTGATGTTTTTGATGTTTTTGATGTTTTTGATGTTTTTGATGTTTTTGATGTTTTTGTTTTTTTGATTTTTTGATGTTTTTGATTTTTTGATGTTTTTGATTTTTGATTTTTGATTTTTTGATGTTTTGATGTTTTTGATGTTTTTGATGTTTTTGATGTTTTGATGTTTTTGATGTTTTTGTTGTTTTTGATGTTTTTGTTGTTTTTGTTGTTTTTGTTGTTTTTGATGTTTTTGATGTTTTTGATGTTTTTGATGTTTTTGATGTTTTTGATGTTTTTGATGTTTTTGATGTTTTTGATGTTTTTGATGTTTTGATGTTTTTGATGTTTTTGATGTTTTTGATGTTTTTGATGTTTTTGATGTTTTTGATGTTTTTGATGTTTTTGATGTTTTTGATGTTTTTGATGTTTTTGATATTTTTGATTTTTTGTTTTGTTTTTGATGTTTTGATGTTTTTGTTGTTTTTGATGTTTTTGATTTTATGATGTTTTTGATGTTTTTGATTTTTTGATGTTTTTGATGTTTTGATGTTTTTGATGTTTTTGATATTTTGATGTTTTGATGTTTTTGATATTTTTGATGTTTTTGATGTTTTGTTGTTTTTGATGTTTTTGATTTTTAATGTTTTTTGATGTTTTGATGGTTTTGATGTTTTTGATGTTTTTGTTGTTTTTGATGTTTTTTGATTTTATAATGTTTTTGATGTTTTTGATGTTTTTGATGTTTTTGATGTTTTTGATGTTTTGATGATTTTGATGTTTTTGATGTTTTTGATGTTTTTGATGTTTTTGATGTTTTTGTTGTTTTGTTGTTTTTGATGATTTTGATTTTATAATGTTTTGATGTTTTTGATTTTTTGATGTTTTTGATGTTTTGATGTTTTTGATGTTTTTGATGTTTTTGATGTTTTTGATGTTTTTGTTGTTTTTGATGTTTTTGTTGTTTTTGTTGTTTTGATGTTTTTTGTTTTGTTTTTGATGTTTTTGATTTTTTTGATTTTTTGATGTTTTTGATGTTTTTTATGTTTTTGATGTTTTTGATGTTTTTGATGTTTTTGATGTTTTTGATGTTTTTGATGTTTTTGATGTTTTTGATGTTTTTGATGTTTTTGAAGTTTTTGATGTTTTTGATGTTTTTCTTGTTTTCGATGTTTTTGATGTTTTTGATTTTTTCATGTTTTTGATGTTATTGACTTTTTTGATGTTTTTGATGTATTTGATGTTTTGATGTTTTTGATGTTTTGATGTTTTTGATGTTTTTGATGTTTTGACGTTTTTGATGTTATGATGTTTTTGATGTTTTTGATATTTTTGATGTTTTTGTTGTTTTGTTGTTTTTGATGTTTTTGATTTTATAATGTTTTTGATGTTTTTGATTTTTTTGATCTTATGATGTTTTTGATGTATTTGTTGTTTTTGATGTTTTTATGTTTTGATGTTTTGATGTTTTTGAGGTTTTTGATATTTTGATGTTTTTGATGTTATGATGTTTTTGATGTTTTTGATGTTTTTGGTGTTTTTGATGTTTTTGAAGTTTTATGTTATTGATGTTTTTGATTTTATAATGTTTTTGATGTTTTTGATTTTTTTGATCTTATGATGTTTTTGATGTATTTGTTGTTTTTGATGTTTTTATGTTTTGATGTTTATGATGTTTTGATGTTCTTGATGTTTTTGATGTTTTTGATGTTTCTGGTGTTTTTGATGTTGTTGATGTTTTTAATATTTTGATGTTTTTTCTGTATTTAATGTTTTTGATGTTTTTGATATTTTTGATGTTTTTGATGTTTTTGATTTTATAATTTTTTTGATGTTTTTGATTTTTTTGATTTTATGATGCTTTTGATGTATTTGTTGTTTTTGGTGTTTTTGATGTTTTTGATGTTTTTGATGTTTTTGATGTTTTTGATGTTTTTGATGTTTTTGATGTTTTTGATGTTTTTGATGTTTTTGATGTTTTTGATGTTTTTGATGTTTTTGATGTTTTTGATGTTTTTGATGTTTTTGATGTTTTTGATGTTTTTGATGTTTTTGATGTTTTTCTTGTTTTTGATGTTTTTGATGTTTTTGATGTTTTTGATTTTTTGATGTTTTTAATGTTATTGACTTTTTTGATGTTATTGATGTATTTGATGTTTTTGATGTTTTTGTTGTTTTATTGTTTTTGATGTGTTTGATTTTATAATGTTTTTGATGTTTTTGATTTTATGATGTTTTTGATGTATCTGTTGTTTTTGATGTTTTTATGTTTTTGATGTTTTGAAATTTTTGATGTTTTTGATGATTTTGATGTTTTGATTTTTTGATGTTTTTGATGTTTTTGATGTTTTTGATGTTTTTGATGTTTTTGATGTTTTTGATGTTTTTGATGTTTTTGATGTTTTTTGATGTTTTTTGTTTTGATGTTTTTGATGTTTTGATGTTTTTGATGTTTTGATGTTTTGATGTTTTTGATGTTTTTGATGTTTTTATGTTTTGATGTTTTTGATGTTTTGATGTTTTTGATGTTTTTGTTGTTTTGTTGTTTTTGATGTTTTTGATGTTTTTAAATTTTTGATGTTTTTGATTTTATGATGTTTTGATGTATCTGATGTTTTTGATGTTTTTGATGTTTTTTTGATGTTTTTGATGTTTTGATGTTTTTGATGTTTTTGATGTTTTGATGTTTTTGATGTTTTTGATGTTTTGATGTTTTGATGTTTTTGATGTTTTTTTGATGTTTTTGATGTTTTGATGTTTTGATGTTTTTGATGTTTTTGATGTTTTTGATGTTTTTGTTGTTTTTGTTGTTTTTGATGTTTTTGATTTTATAATTTTTGATGTTTTTGATGTTTTTTGATTTTTTTGATTTTTATGATGTTTTTGATGTTTTTGATGTTTTTGATGTTTTTGATGTTTTTGATGTTTTTGATGTTTTTGATGTTTTTGATGTTTTTGATGTTTTTGTTGTTTTTGATCTTATTGTTGTTTTTGATGTTTTTGATTTAATAATGTTTTTGATGTTTTTTGATTTTATGATGTTTTTGGTGTTATTTATGTTTTTGATGTTTTTGTTGTTTTTGATGTTTTTGATGTTTTTGATGTTATTGACTTTTTTGATGTTTTTGATGTTTTTGATGATTTTGATGTTTTTGATGTTTTTGATGTTTTTGTTGTTTTGTTGTTTTTGATGTTTTTGATTTTATAATGTTTTTGATTTTTTTGATTTTATGATGTTTTTGATGTATTTGTTATTTTTGTTGTTTTTGATGTTTTTATGTTTTTGATGTTTTGATGTTTTTGATGTTATTGATGTTTTGATGTTTTTGATGTTATGATGTTTTTGATGTTTTTGAGGTTTTGTTTTTGATGTTTTTGATGTTTTTGTTTGTTTTTGATGTTTTGATGTTTTGATGTTTTTGATGTTTTGATGTTTTTGATGTTTTTGATGTTTTTGATGTTTTTGATGTTTTTGATGTTTTTGATGTTTTTGATGTTTTTGAAGTTTTTGATGTTTTTGATGTTTTTGATGTTTTTCTTGTTTTTGATGTTTTTGAGGTTTTTGATGTTTTTGATTTTTTGATGTTTTTGATGTTATTGACTTTTTTGATGTATTTGATGTTTTGATGTTTTTGATATTTTTATGTTTTTGATGTTTTTGATGTTATGATGTTTTTGATGTATTTGTTGTTTTTGATGTTTTGATGTTTTTGATGTTTTGATGTTCTTGATGTTTTTGATGTTTTTGATGTTGTTGATGTTTTTAATATTTTGATGTTTTTTTGATGTTTTTGATGTTTTTGATGTTTTTGATGTTTTTGATGTTTTTGATGTTTTTGATGTTTTGATTGTTTTGATTTTTTTGTTGTTTTTGATGTTTTTGATGTTTTTGATGTTTTTGATGTTTTTGATGTTTTTGATTTTATAATACTTTTGATGTTTTTGATTTTATAATGTTTTTGATGTTTTTGATTTTTTTTTATGTATTTGATGTTTTGATGTTTTTGATATTTTGATGTTTTTGATGTTTTTGATGTTTTTGATATTTTTGATGTTTTTGTTGTTTTGTTGTTTTTGATGTTTTTGATTTTATAATGTTTTTGATGGTTTTGATGTTTTTGTTGTTTTGTTGTTTTTGATTTTATAATGTTTTTGATGTTTTTGATGATTTTGATGTTTTTGATGTTTTTGATGTTTTTGTTGTTTTGTTGTTTTTGATGTTTTTGATTTTATAATGTTTTTGATTTTTTTGATTTTTTTGATTTTATGATGTTTTTGATGTTTTTGTTGTTTTTGATGTTATTGTTGTTTTTGTTGTTTTTGTTGTTTTTGATGTTTTTGATTTAATAATGTTTTTGATGTTTTTGATTTTTTTTTGATTTTATGATGTTTTTGGTGTTATTTATGTTTTTGATGTTTTTGTTGTTTTTGATGTTTTTGATGTTTTTGATGTTTTTGAAGTTTTTGATGTTTTTGATGTTTTTCTTGTTTTCGATGTTTTTGATGTTTTTGATTTTTTCATGTTTTTGATGTTATTGACTTTTTTGATGTTTTTGATGTATTTGATGTTTTGATGTTTTTGATATTTTGATGTTTTTGTTGTTTTTGATGTTTTTATGTTTTGATGTTTTTGATGTTTTGATGTTTTTGATGTTTTTGATGTTTTGACGTTTTTGATGTTATGATGTTTTTGATGTTTTTGATATTTTTGATGTTTTTGTTGTTTTTGTTGTTTTGTTGTTTTTGATGTTTTTGATTTTATAATGTTTTTGATGTTTTTGATTTTTTTGATCTTATGATGTTTTGATGTTTGATTTGTTGTTTTTGAAGTTTTTATGTTTTGATGTTTTGATGTTTTTGAGGTTTTTGATGTTTTGATGTTTTGATGTTATGATGTTATTGACTTTTTGATGTTTTTGATGTATTTGATGTTTTGATGTTTTTGATATTTTGATGTTTTTGTTGTTTTTGATGTTTTTATGTTTTGATGTTTTTGATGTTTTGATGTTTTTGATGTTTTTGATGTTTTGACGTTTTTGATGTTATGATGTTTTTGATGTTTTTGATATTTTTGATGTTTTTGTTGTTTTTGTTGTTTTGTTGTTTTTGATGTTTTTGATTTTATAATGTTTTTGATGTTTTTGATTTTTTTGATCTTATGATGTTTTTGATGTATTTGTTGTTTTTGATGTTTTTATGTTTTGATGTTTATGATGTTTTGATGTTCTTGATGTTTTTGATGTTTTTGATGTTTCTGGTGTTTTTGATGTTGTTGATGTTTTTAATATTTTGATGTTTTTTCTGTATTTGTTGTTTTTGATATTTTTGATGTTTTTGATGTTTTTGATTTTGTAATTTTTTTGATGTTTTTGATTTTTTTGATTTTATGATGCTTTTGATGTATTTGTTGTTTATGATGTTTTTATGTTTTGATGTTTTTGATGTTTTTTCTGTTTTTGATGTTTTGATGTTTTTGATGTTTTTGATGTTTTTGATGTTTTTGATGTTTTTGATGTTTTTGATGTTTTTGATGTTTTTGATGTTTTTGATGTTTTTGATGTTTTTGATGTTTTTGATGTTTTTGATGTTTTTGTTGTTTTGTTGTTTTTGATTTTATAATGTTTTTGATGTTTTTGATTTTTTTGATTTTATGATGTTTTTGATGTATTTGTTGTTTTTGATGTTTTTATGTTTTGATGTTTTTGATGTTTTGATGTTTTTGATGTTTTTGATGTTTTTGATGTTTTTGATGTTTTTGATGTTTGATGTTTTTGATGTTTTTGGTGTTTTTGATGTTTTTAATGTTTTTGATATTTTTGATGTTTTTGTTGATTTTATTGTTTTTGTTGTTTTTGTTGTTTTTGTTGTTTTTGATGTTTTTGATTTTATGATGTTTTTGGTGTTATTTATGTTTTTGATGTTTTTGTTGTTTTTGATGTTTATGATGTTTTTGATGTTTTTGATGTTTTTGATGTTTTTGATGTTTTTGATGTTTTTGATGTTTTTGATGTTTTTGATGTTTTTGAAGTTTTTGATGTTTTTGATGTTTTTGATGTTTTTGATGTTTTTCTTGTTTTTGATGTTTTTGAAGTTTTTGATGTTTTTGATTTTTTGATGTTTTTGATGTTATTGACTTTTTTGATGTTATTGATGTATTTGATGTTTTTGATGTTTTTGTTGTTTTGTTGTTTTTGATGTTTTTATGTTTTGATGTTTTTGATGTTTTTTCTGTTTTTGATGTTTTGATGTTTTTGATGTTTTTGATGTTTTTGATGTTTTTGATGTTTTTGATGTTTTTGATGTTTTTGTTGTTTTGTTGTTTTTGATTTTATAATGTTTTTGATGTTTTTGATTTTTTTGATTTTATGATGTTTTTGATGTATTTGTTGTTTTTGATGTTTTTATGTTTTGATGTTTTTGATGTTTTTGATGTTTTGATGTTTTTGATGTTTTTGATGTTTTTGATGTTTTGATGTTTTTGATGTTTTTGATGTTTTTGATGTTTTTGTTGTTTTTGTTGTTTTTGTTGTTTTTTTGTTTTTTTGTTTTTGTTGTTTTTGATGTTTTTGATGTTTTTGATGTTTTTGATGTTTTTGATTTTTTTGATTTTATGATGTTTTTGTGTTTTTTATGTTTTTGATGTTTTTGTTGTTTTTGATGTTTTTGATGTTTTTGATGTTTTTGATGTTTTTGATGTTTTTGTTGTTTTTGTTGTTTTTGATGTTTTTGATTTTATAATGTTTATAATGTTTTTGATTTTTTGATGTTTTTGATGTTTTTGATGTTTTTGATGTTTTTGATGTTTTTGATGTTTTTGATGTTTTTGATGTTTTTGATGTTTTTGATGTTTTTGATGTTTTTGATGTTTTTGAAGTTTTTGATGTTTTTGATGTTTTTGATGTTTTTGATGTTTTTGATGTTTTTGATGTTTTTGATGTTTTTGTTGTTTTTGATGTTTTGATGTTTTTGATTTTTTTGTTATTGTTTTTGATGTTTTTGATGTTTTGATGTTTTTGATGTTTTGATTTTGATGTTTTTGATGTTTTTGATGTTTTGATGTTTTTGATGTTTTTGATGTTTTTGATGTTTTTGATGTTTTTGATGTTTTTGATGTTTTTTGTTGTTTTGATGTTTTTGATGTTTTGATTTTTGATGTTTTTGATGTTTTTGATGTTTTTGATGTTTTTGATTTTTTTGATGTTTTTGATGTTTTTGATGTTTTTTATGTTTTTTGATGTTTTTAATGTTTTTGATGTTTTTGATTTTTTTGATGTTTTTGATGTTTTTGATGTTTTTGATGTTTTTGATGTTTTTGATGTTTTTGATGTTTTTTGATGTTATGATGTTTTTGATGTTTTTGATGTTTTTGATGTTTTTATGTTTTGATGTTTTTGATGTTTTTGATGTTTTTGATGTTTTGATGTTTTTGATGTTTTTGATGTTTTTGATGTTTTGATGTTTTTTATGTTTTTGTTGTTTTTGATGTTTTTGATATTTTTTGATGTTTTTGATGTTTTTGATGTTTTTGATGTTTTTGATGTTTTTGATGTTTTTGATGTTTTTGATGTTTTTGATGTTTTTGATGTTTTTGATGTTTTTGATGTTTTGATGTTTTTGATGTTTTTGTTGTTTTTGATGTTTTTATGTTTTGATGTTTTGATGTTTTGATGTTTTTGATGTTTTTGATGTTTTGATGTTTTTTTGTTTTTGTTGTTTTTGTTGTTTTTGATGTTTTTGATGTTTTTGATGTTTTTGATGTTTTTGATGTTTTTGATGTTTTTGATGTTTTTGATGTTTTTGATGTTTTTGATGTTTTTGATGTTTTTGATGTTTTTGATGTTTTTGATGTTTTTGATGTTTTTGATGTTTTTGATGTTTTTGATGTTTTGATGTTTTTTGATGTTTTTGATGTTTTTGATCGTTTTTTTGTTTTTTGATTTTTTTGATTTTTTGATGTTTTGATGTATTTGTTGTTTTATGTTTTTGATGTTTTGATGTTTTTGATGTTTTGATGTTTTTGATGTTTTGATGTTTTTGATGTTTTTGATGTTTTTGATGTTTTTGATGTTTTTGATGTTTTTGATGTTTTTGATGTTTTGATGTTTTTGATGTTTTTGATGTTTTGATGTTTTTGATGATGTTTTTTTGATGTTTTTGATGTTTTTGATTTTATGATGTTTTTGATTTTTTTGATTTTATGATGTTTTTGATGTTTTTGATGTTTTTGATGTTTTTGTTGTTTTTGATGTTTTTGATGTTTTTGATGTTTTTGATGTTTTTGATGTTTTTGTTGTTTTGTTGTTTTTGATGTTTTTGATGTTTTTAATGTTTTTGATGTTTTTGATGTTTTTGTTGTTTTGTTGTTTTTGATGTTTTTGATTTTATAAAGTTTTTGATGTTTTTGATTTTTTGATTTTTTTGATTTTATGATGTTTTTGATGTTTTTATGTTTTGATGTTTTGATGTTTTGATGTTTTTGATGTTTTTGATGTTTTGATGTTTTTGATGTTTTGATGTTTTTGATGTTTTTGATGTTTTTGGATGTTTTTGATGTTTTTGATGTTTTTGATGTTTTTGATGTTTTTGATGTTATTGTTGTTTTTGTTGTTTTTGATGTTTTTGATTTTTTTGATGTTTTTGATGAATTTTTGGTGTTATTTATGTTTTTGATGTTTTTGTTGTTTTTGATGTTTTTGATGTTTTTGATGTTTTTGATGTTTTTGATGTTTTTGATGTTTTTGATGTTTTTGTTGTTTTTGATGTTTTTGATGTTTATGATTTTTTGATGTTTTGATGTTATTGATTTTTGATGTTTTTGATGTATTTGATGTTTTGATGTTTTGATGTTTTGATATTTTGATGTTTTTGATGTTTTTGTTGTTTTTGATGTTTTTGATGTTTTGATGTTTTTGATGTTTTGATGTTTTGATGTTTTTGATGTTTTTGATGTTTTTGATGTTTTTGATGTTTTGATGTTTTTGATGTTTTTGATGTTTTTGATCGTTTTTGTTGTTTTTTTTGATTTTTTTGATTTTATGATGTTTTTGATGTATTTGTTTTTTTTTGATGTTTTGATGTTTTGATGTTTTTGATGTTTTTGATGTTTTTGATGTTTTGATGTTTTTGATGTTTTTGATGTTTTTGATGTTTTTGATGTTTTTGATGTTTTTGATGTTTTTGATGTTTTTGTTGTTTTTGATGTTTTTGATTTTTGATGTTTTTTGATTTGTTTGATTTTATGATGTTTTTGATGTTTTTGATATTTTTGATGTTTTTGATGTTTTTGATGTTTTTGATGTTTTTGATGTTTTTGATGTTTTTGATGTTTTTGATGTTTTTTGATGTTTTTGATGTTTTTGATGTTTTTGATGTTTTTGATGTTTTTGATGTTTTTGATGTTTTTGATGTTTTTGATGTTTTTGATGTTTTTGATGTTCTTGATCAGTTTTTGTTGTTTTTTTGATTTTTTTGATTTTATGATGTTTTTGATGTATTTGTTGTTTTATGTTTTTATGTTTTGATGTTTTTGATGTTTTGATGTTTTTGATGTTTGTGATGTTTTGATGTTTTTGATGTTATTGATGTTTTTGATGTTTTTGATGTTTTTGATGTTTTTGATGTTTTTGATGTTTTTGATGTTTTTTTGTTTGTGATGTTTTTGATTTTATAATGTTTTTGATTTTTTTGATTTTATGATGTTTTTGATGTTTTTGATATTTTTGATGTTTTTGTTGTTTTGTTTTTTTTGATGTTTTTGATTTTATGATGTTTTTGATGTTTTTGTTGTTTTGTTGTTTTTGATGTTTTTGATTTTATAATGTTTTTGATGTTTTTGATGTTTTTGATGTTTTTGTTGTTTTGTTGTTTTTGATGTTTTTGATTTTATAATGTTTTTGATGTTTTTGATTTTTTTGATTTTTTTGATTTTATGATGTTTTTGATGTTTTTATGTTTTGATGTTTTTGATGTTTTGATGTTTTTGATGTTTTTGATGTTTTGACGTTTTTGATGTTATGATGTTTTTGATGTTTTTGGTGTTTTTGATGTTTTTGATATTTTTGATGTTTTTGATGTTATTGTTGTTTTTGTTGTTTTTGATGTTTTTGATTTTTTTTGATTTTATGAATTTTTTGGTGTTATTTATGTTTTTGATGTTTTTGTTGTTTTTGATGTTTTTGATGTTTTTGATGTTTTTGAAGTTTTTGATGTTTTTGATGTTTTTGATGTTTTTCTTGTTTTCGATGTTTTTGATGTTTATGATTTTTTGATGTTTTTGATGTTATTGACTTTTTTGATGTTTTTGATGTATTTGATGTTTTGATGTTTTGATGTTTTTGATATTTTGATGTTTTTGATGTTTTTGTTGTTTTTGATGTTTTTGATGTTTTGATGTTTTGATGTTTTTGATGTTTTGATGTTTTTGATGTTTTTGATGTTTTGACGTTTTTGATGTTATGATGTTTTTGATGTTTTTGATGTTTTTGATATTTTTGATGTTTTTGTTGTTTTGTTGTTTTTGATGTTTTTGATTTTATAATGTTTTTGATGTTTTTGATTTTTTTGATCTTATGATGTTTTTGAAGTATTTGTTGTTTTTGATGTTTTTATGTTTTGATGTTTTGATGTTTTTGAGGTTTTTGATGTTTTGGTGTTTTTGATGTTATTATGTTTTTGATGTTTTTGATGTTTTTGATGTTTTTGGTGTTTTTGATGTTTTTGATTTTATAATGTTTTTGATGTTTTTGATTTTTTTGATCTTATGATGTTTTTGATGTTTTTGTTGTTTTTGATGTTTTTATGTTTTGATGTTTATGATGTTTTGATGTTCTTGATGTTTTTGATGTTTCTGGTGTTTTTGATGTTGTTGATGTTTTTAATATTTTGATGTTTTTCTGTATTTGATGTTTTTGATGTTTTTGATATTTTTGATATTTTTGATGTTTTTGATTTTATAATTTTTTGATGTTTTTGATTTTTTTGATTTTATGATGCTTTTGATGTATTTGTTGTTTTATGATGTTTTTGATGTTTTGATGTTTTTGATGTTTTTGATGTTTTGATGTTTTTGATGTTTTGATGTTTTTGATGTTTTTTGATGTTTTTGATTTATTGATGTTTTTGATGTTTTTGATGTTTTTGATGTTTTTGATGTTTTTGATGTTTTTGATGTTTTTGATTTTATAATGTTTTTGATTGTTTTTGATTTTTTGATGTTTTTTGATGTTATTTATGTTTTTGATGTTTTTGTTGTTTTTGATGTTTTTTTGATGTTTTTGATGTTTTTGATGTTTTGATGTTTTTGATGTTTTTGATGTTTTTTTCTTGTTTTGATGTTTTTGATGTTTTTGATTTTTTGATGTTTTTGATGTTATTGATGTTTTTGATGTATTTGATGTTTTTGATGTTTTTGATGTTTTGTTGTTTTTGATGTTTTTGATTTTATAATGTTTTTGATGTTTTTGATTTTTTTGATTTTATGATGTTTTTGATGTTTTTGTTGTTTTTGTTGTTTTTGATGTTTTTGATTTTATAATGTTTTTGATGTTTTTGATTTTTTTTGATCTTTTGATGTTTTTGATGTTTTTGATGTTTTTGATGTTTTTGATGTTTTGATGTTTTTGATGTTTTGATGTTTTTGATGTTTTTGATGTTGTTGATGTTTTTGATATTTTGATGTTTTTTTCTGTTTTTGTTGTTTTTGATGTTTTTGATGTTTTTGATGTTTTTGATGTTTTTGATGTTTTTGATGTTTTTATGTTTTGATGTTTTTGTTGTTTTTGATGTTTTTTGATTTTTTTGATGTTTTTGATGTTTTTGATGTTTTTGATGTTTTTGATGTTTTTGATGTTTTTGATGTTTTTGATGTTTATGATGTTTTTGATGTTTTTGATGTTTTTGACTTTTTTGATGTTTTTGATGTTTTTGATGTTTTTGATGTTTTGATGTTTTTGATGTTTTGATGTTTTTGATGTTTTTGTTGTTTTTGATGTTTTTGATGTTTTGATGTTTTGATGTTTTGATGTTTTGATGTTTTTGATGTTTTTGATGTTTTGATGTTTTTGATGTTATGATGTTTTTGATGTTTTTGATGTTTTTGATGTTTTTGATGTTTTTGTTGTTTTGTTGTTTTTGATGTTTTTGATTTTATAATGTTTTTGATGTTTTTGATTTTTTTGATCTTATGATGTTTTTGATGTTTTTGTTGTTTTTGATGTTTTTATGTTTTGATGTTTTGATGTTTTTGATGTTTTTGATGTTTTTGATGTTTTTGATGTTTTTATGTTTTTGATGTTTTTGATGTTTTTGATGTTTTTGATGTTTTTGATGTTTTTGATTTTATAATGTTTTTGATTTTTTTGATTTTTTTGATGTTTTGATGTTTTTGATGTTTTTGTTGTTTTTGATGTTTTTGATGTTTTTGATGTTTTTGATGTTTTGATGTTTTGATGTTTTTGATGTTTTTGATGTTTTTGATGTTGTTGATGTTTTTGATGTTTTGATGTTTTTTCTGTATTTGATGTTTTTGATGTTTTTGATATTTTTGATGTTTTTGATGTTTTTGATTTTATTTGATTTTTTGATGTTTTTGATTTTTTTGATTTTTTGATTTTTTGATGTTTTTGATGTATTTGTTGTTTATGATGTTTTTGATGTTTTGATGTTTTTGATGTTTTTGATGTTTTGATGTTTTTGATGTTTTTGATGTTTTTGATGTTTTTGATGTTTTTGATTTTTGATGTTTTGATGTTTTGACTTTTTGATGTTTTTGATGTTTTGATGTTTTTGATGTTTTTGATTTTATAATGTTTTTGATGTTTTTTTTATTTTATGATGTTTTTGATGTTTTTGATGTTTTGATGTTTTTGTTGTTTTTGATGTTTTTGATGTTTTTGATGTTTTTGATGTTTTTGATGTTTTTGATGTTTTTGATGTTTTTGATGTTTTTTGATGTTTTTGATGTTTTTGATTTATTGATGTTTTTGATGTTTTTGATGTTTTTGATGTTTTGATGTTTTTGATGTTTTTGATGTTTTGTTGTTTTTTGATGTTTTTGATTTTATAATGTTTTTGATGTTTTTGATTTTTTTGATTTTATGATGTTTTTGATGTTTTTGTTGTTTTTGTTGTTTTTGATGTTTTTGATTTTATAATGTTTTTGATGTTTTTTGATTTTTTTGATCTTTTGATGTTTTGATGTATTTGTTGTTTTTGATGTTTTTATGTTTTGATGTTTATGATGTTTTGATGTTTTTGATGTTTTTGATGTTTTTGATGTTTTAATATTTTTGATGTTTTTTCTGTTTTTGTTGTTTTTGATGTTTTTGATGTTTTTGATGTTTTTGATTTTATAATGTTTTTGATGTTTTTGATTTTTTGATTTTTTGATGTTTTTGATGTATTTGTTGTTTTGATGTTTTTATGTTTTGATGTTTTTGATGTATTTGATGTTTTTGATGTTTTTGTTGTTTTGTTGTTTTTGATGTTTTTGATTTTATAATGTTTTTGATGTTTTTGATGTTTTTTGATTTTATGATGTTTTTGATGTTTTTGTTGTTTTTGTTGTTTTTGATGTTTTTGATTTTTAATGTTGTTTTGATGTTTTTGATTTTTTTTGATTTTATGATGTTTTTGATGTTTTTATGTTTTTGATGTTTTTGTTGTTTTTGATGTTTTTGATGTTTTTGATGTTTTTGATGTTTTTGATGTTTTTGATGTTTTTGATGTTTTTGATGTTTTTGATGTTTTTGATGTTTTTGATGTTTTTGATGTTTTTGATGTTTTGATTTTTTGATGTTTTTGATGTTTTTGATGTTTTGATGTTTTGATGTTTTTGATATTTTGATGTTTTTGATGTTTTTGTTGTTTTTGATGTTTTGATGTTTTGATGTTTTGATGTTTTGATGTTTTTGATGTTTTTGATGTTTTTGATTGTTTTGATGTTTTTGATGTTTTGATGTTTTTGATGTTTTTGATGTTTTTGATATTTTTGATGTTTTTGTTGTTTTGTTGTTTTTGATGTTTTTGATTTTATAATGTTTTTGATGTTTTTGATTTTTTTGATCTTATGATGTTTTTGATGTATTTGTTGTTTTTGATGTTTTTATGTTTTGATGTTTTGATGTTTTTGAGGTTTTTGATGTTTTGATGTTTTTGATGTTATTGATGTTTTTGATGTTTTTGATGTTTTTGATGTTTTTTGTTTTTGTTTTTTGATGTTTTTGATTTTATAATGTTTTTGATGTTTTTGATTTTTTTGATCTTATGATGTTTTTGATGTATTTGTTGTTTTTGATGTTTTTATGTTTTGATGTTTATGATGTTTTGATGTTCTTGATGTTTTTGATGTTTCTGGTGTTTTTGATGTTGTTGATGTTTTTAATATTTTGATGTTTTTTCTGTATTTGATGTTTTTGATGTTTTTGATATTTTTGATATTTTTGATGTTTTTGATTTTATAATTTTTTTGATGTTTTTGATTTTTTTGATTTTATGATATTTTTGATGTATTTGTTGTTTATGATGTTTTTGATGTTTTGATGTTTTTGATGTTTTTGATGTTTTGATGTTTTTGATGTTTTGATGTTTTTGATGTTTTTGATGTTTTTGATTTATTGATGTTTTTGATGTTTTTGATGTTTTTGATGTTTTTGATGTTTTTGATGTTTTTGATGTTTTTGATGTTTTTGATTTTTTGATGTTTTTGATTTTTTTTATTTTTTGATGTTTTTGATGTTTTTGATGTTTTTGATGTTTTTGATGTTTTTGATGTTTTTGATGTTTTTGATGTTTTTGATGTTTTTGATGTTTTTGATGTTTTTGATGTTTTTCTTGTTTTTGATGTTTTTGATGTTTTTGATTTATTGATGTTTTTGATGTTATTGACTTTTTTGATGTATTTGATGTTTTTGATGTTTTTGCTGTTTTGTTGTTTTTGATGTTTTTGATTTTATAATGTTTTTGATGTTTTTGATTTTTTTGATTTTATGATGTTTTTGATGTTTTTGTTGTTTTTGTTGTTTTTGATGTTTTTGATTTTATAATGTTTTTGATGTTTTTGATTTTTTGATCTTTTGATGTTTTTGATGTATTTGTTGTTTTTGATGTTTTTATGTTTTGATGTTTATGATGTTTTGATGTTCTTGATGTTTTTGATGTTGTTGATGTTCTTAATATTTTAATGTTTTTTTCTGTTTTTGTTGTTTTTGATGTTTTTGATATTTTTGATGTTTTTGATTTTATAATGTTTTTGATGTTTTTGATTTTTTTGATTTTATGATGTTTTTGATGTATTTGTTGTTTATGATGTTCTTATGTTTTGATGTTTTTGATGTATTTGATGTTTTTGATGTTTTTGCTGTTTTGTTGTTTTTGATGTTTTTGATTTTATAATGTTTTTGATGTTTTTGATTTTTTTGATTTTATGATGTTTTTGATGTTTTTGTTGTTTTTGTTGTTTTTGATGTTTTTGATTTTATAATGTTTTTGATGTTTTTGATTTTTTTGATCTTATGATGTTTTTGATGTATTTGTTGTTTTTGATGTTTTTATGTTTTGATGTTTATGATGTTTTGATGTGCTTGATGTTTTTGATGTTGTTGATGTTTTTAATATTTTAATGTTTTTTCTGTTTTTGTTGTTTTTGATGTTTTTGATATTTTTGATGTTTTTGATTTTATAATGTTTTTGATTTTTTTGATTTTATGATGTTTTTGATGTATTTGTTGTTTATGATGTTTTTGTTGTTCTTGTTGTCTTTGATGTTTTTGATTTTATAATGTTTTTGATTTTTTTTGATTTTATGATGTTTTTTGTGTTATTTATGTTTTTGATGTTCTTGTTGTTTTTGATGTTTTTGATGTATTTGTTGTTTTTGATGTTTTTATGTTTTAATGTTTTTGATGTTTTGATGTTCTTGATGTTTTTGATGTTTTTGATGTTTTGATGTTTTTGATGTTTTTGATGTTTTTGATGTTTTTGATGTTTTTGATGTTTTTGATGTTTTTGATGTTTTTGATGTTGTTGATGTTTTTAATATTTTGATGTTTTTTCTGTTTTTGTTGTTTTTGATGTTGTTGATGTTTTTGATTTTATAATGTTTTTGATTTTTTTTTTTTATGATGTTTTTTGTGTTATTTATGTTTTTGATGTTTATTGTTTTTGATGTTTTTGTTGTTCTTGTTGTTTTTGATGTTTTTGATTTTATAATGTTTTTGATTTTTTTTGATTTTATGATGTTTTTTGTGTTATTTATGTTTTTGATGTTTTTGTTGTTTTTGATGTTTTTGATGTTTTTGAAGTTTTTGATGTTTTTGATGTTTTTCTTGTTTTTGATGTTTTTGATGTTTTTGATTTATTGATGTTTTTGATGGTTTTGACTTTTTTGATGTTTTTGATGTATTTGATGTTTTTGATGTTTTTGTTGTTTTGTTGTTTTTCATGTTTTTGATTTTATAATGGTTTTGATGTTTTTGATTTTTTTGATTTTTTGATGTTTTTGATGTTTTGATGTTTTTGATGTTTTTGATGTTTTGATGTTTTTGATGTTTTGATGTTTTTGATGTTTTTGATGTTTTTGATGTTTTTGATGTTTGTGATGTTTTTGATGTTTTTGATGTTTTTCATGTTTTTGATGTTTTTCATGTTTTTGATGTCTTTGATGTTTTTGATGTTTTTGATGTTTTTGCTGTTTTTGATGTTTTTGATGGTTATGATGTTTTTGATGTTTTCGATGTTTTTGATGTTTTTGATGTTTTGTTGTTTTTGATGTTTTTGATTTTATAATGTTTTTGATGTTTTTGATTTTTTTGATTTTATGATGTTTTTGTTGTTTTTGATGTTTTTATGTTTTTGATGTTTTGATGTTTTTGATGTTTTTGATGTTTTTGATGTTTTTGATGTTTTTGATGTTTTTGATGTTTTTGATGTTTTTGATGTTTTTGATGTTTTTGATGTTTTTGATGTTTTTCATGTTTTTGATGTTTTTGATGTTTTTGATGTTTTTGATGTTTTTGATGTTTTTGATGTTTTTGATGTTTTGATGTTTTTGATGTTTTTGATGTTTTTGATGTTTTTGATGTTTTTGATGTTTTTGATGTTTTTGATGTTTTTGATGTTTTTTGATTTCATAATGTTTTTGATGTTTTTTGTTTTTTTTTTTATTTTATGATGTTTTTGATGTATTTGTTGTTTTTGATGTTTTTGCTGTTTTGTTGTTTTTGATGTTTTTGATTTTATAATGTTTTTGATGTTTTTGATTTTTTGATGTTTTTGATGTTTTGATGTTTTTGATGTTTTTGGTGTTTTGATGTTTTTGATGTTATGATGTTTTTGATGTTTTTGGTGTTTTTGATGTTTGTGATGTTTTTGATGTTTTTGATGTTTTTGATGTTTTTGATGTTTTTGATGTTTTTGATGTTTTTGTTGTTTTGTTGCTTTTGATGTTTTTGATTTTATAATGTTTTTGATGTTTTTGATTTTTTTGGTTTTATGATGTATTTGTTGTTTTTATGTTTTTGATGTTTTGATGTTTTGATGTTTTTGATGTTTTTGATGTTTTTGATGTTTTTGATGTTTTTGATGTTTTTGATGTTTTTGATGTTTTTGATGTTTTTGATGTTTTTGATGTTTTTGATGTTTTTGACGTTTTTCATGTTTTTCATGTTTTTGATGTCTTTGATGTTTTTGATGTTTTTGATGTTTTTGATGTTTTTGACGTTTTTGATGTTTTTGATGTTTTGATGTTTTTGATGGTTTTGATGTTTTTGATGTTTTTGATGTTTTTGATGTTTTGTTGTTTTTGATGTTTTTGATTTTATAATGTTTTTGATGTTTTTGATTTTTTTTGATTTTATGATGTTTTTGATGTATTTGTTGTTTTTGATGTTTTTGCTGTTTTGTTGTTTTTGATGTTTTTGATTTTATAATGTTTTTGATGTTTTTGATTTTTTTGATTTTATGATGTTTTTGATGTTTTTGTTGTTTTTGTTGTTTTTGATGTTTTTGATTTTATAATGTTTTTGATGTTTTTGATTTTTTTGATCTTATGATGTTTTTGATGTATTTGTTGTTTTTGATGTTTTTATGTTTTGATGTTTATGATGTTTTGATGTTCTTGATGTTTTTGATGTTTTTGATGTTTTTGATGTTTTTGATGTTTTTGATGTTGTTGATGTTTTTAATATTTTGATGATTTTTCTGTTTTTGTTGTTTTTGATGTTTTTGATGTTTTCGATTTTATAATGTTTTTGATTTTTTTTGATTTTATGATGTTTTTTGTGTTATTTATGTTTTTGATGTTTTTTTGTTTTTGATGTTTTTGTTGTTTTTGTTGTTTTTGATGTTTTTGATTTTATAATGTTTTTGATTTTTTTTGATTTTATGATGTTTTTTGTGTTTTTGATGTTTTTGAAGTTTTTGATGTTTTTGATGTTTTTGATGTTTTTCTTGTTTTTGATGTTTTTGATGTTTTTGATTTATTGATGTTTTTGATGTTTTTGATTTATTGATGTTTTTGATGTTATTGACTTTTTTGATGTTTTTGATGTATTTGATGTTTTTGATGTTTTTGTTGTTTTGTTGTTTTTCATGATTTTGATTTTATAATGGTTTTGATGTTTTTGATTTTTTTGATTTTTTGATGTTTTTGATGTTTTGATGTTTTTGATGTTTTTGATGTTTTGATGTTTTTGATGTTATGATGTTTTTGATGTTTTTGGTGTTTTTGATGTTTGTGATGTTTTTGATGTTTTTGATGTTTTTGATGTTTTTGATGTTTTTGATGTTTTTGATGTTTTTGATGTTTTTGATGTTTTTGATGTTTTTGATGTTTTTGATGTTTTTGATGTTTTTGATGTTTTTGATGTTTTTGATGTTTTTGATGTCTTTGATGTTTTTGATGTTTTTGATGTTTTTGATGTTTTTGATGTTTTTGATGTTTTTGATGTTTTTGATGTTTTTGATGTTTTTGATGTTTTTCATGTTTTTGATGTCTTTGTTGTTTTTGATGTTTTTGATTTTATAATGTTTTTGATGTTTTTGATTTTTTTGATTTTATGATGTTTTTGATGTATTTGTTGTTTTTGATGTTTTTATGTTTTGATGTTTTTGATGTTTTGATGTTTTTGATGTTTTTGATGTTTTGATGTTTTTGATGTTTTGATGTTTTTGATGTTTTTGATGTTTTGATGTTTTTGATGTTTTTGATGTTTTTGATGTTTTTGATGTTTTTGATGTTTTTGATGTTTTTGATGTTTTTGATGTTTTTGTTGTTTTTGTTGTTTTTGATGTTTTTCTTGTTTTTGATGTTTTTGATGTTTTTGATTTATTGATGTTTTTGATGTTATTGACTTTTTTGATGTTTTTGATGTATTTGATGTATTTGATTTTATAATGTTTTTGATTTTTTTTATTTTATGATGTTTTTTGTGTAATTTATGTTTTTGATGTTTTTGGTGTTTTTGATGTTTTTGATGTTTTTTATGTTTTTGAAGTTTTTGATTTTTTGATGTTTTTGATGTTTTTTTTGTTTTTGATTTATTGATGTTTTTTGATGTTATTGACTTTTTGATGTTTGTGATGTATTTGATGTTTTTGATGTTTTTGTTGTTTTTTGATATTTTTTGATTTTATAATGTTTTTGATGTTTTTGATTTTTTTGATTTTATGATGTTTTTGATGTTTTTGTTGTTTTTGTTGTTTTTGATGTTTTTGATTTTATAATGTTTTTGATGTTTTTGATTTTTTTGATCTTATGATGTTTTTGATGTATTTGTTGTTTTTGATGTTTTTATGTTTTGATGTTTATGATGTTTTGATGTTCTTGATGTTTTTGATGTTGTTGATGTTTTTAATATTTTGATGTTTTTTCTGTTTTTGTTGTTTTTGATGTTTTTGATATTTTTGATGTTTTTGATGTTTTTGATTTTTTTGATGTTTTTGTTGTTTTTGTTGTTTTTGATTTTTTTGATTTTATGATGTTTTTGATGTATTTGTTGTTTATGATGTTTTTATGTTTTGATGTTTTTGATGTTTTGATGTTCTTGATGTTTTTGATGTTTTTGATGTTTTTGATGTTGTTGATGTTTTTAATATTTTGATGTTTTTTCTGTTTTTGTTGTTTTTGATGTTTTTGATGTTTTTGATTTTTGATGTTTTTGTTGTTTTTGTTTTTTTTGATGTTTTTGATTTTATAATGTTTTTGATGTTTTTGATTTTTTTGATTTTATGATGTTTTTGGTGTTATTTATGTTTTTGATGTTTTTTGTTGTTTTTGATGTTTTTGATGTTTTTGATATTTTGATGTTTTTTCTGTTTTTGTTGTTTTTGATGTTTTTGATGTTGTTGATGTTTTTAATATTTTGATGTTTTTTCTGTTTTTGTTGTTTTTGATGTTTTTGATATTTTTGATGTTTTTGATGTTTTTGATTTTTTTGATGTTTTTGTTGTTTTTGTTGTTTTTGATTTTTTTTGATTTTATGATGTTTTTGATGTATTTGTTGTTTATGATGTTTTTATGTTTTGATGTTTTTGATGTTTTGATGTTCTTGATGTTTTTGATGTTTTTGATGTTTTGATGTTGTTGATGTTTTTAATATTTTGATGTTTTTTCTGTTTTTGTTGTTTTTGATGTTTTTGATGTTTTTGATTTTTTTGATGTTTTTGTTGTTTTTGTTGTTTTTGATGTTTTTGATTTTATAATGTTTTTGATGTTTTTGATTTTTTTTGATTTTATGATGTTTTTGGTGTTATTTATGTTTTTGATGTTATTGATGTTTTTGATATTTTGATGTTTTTCTGTTTTTGTTGTTTTTGATGTTTTTGATGTTTGTGAGGTTTTTGATGTTTTTGATGTTTTTGATTTTATAATGTTTTTGATTTTTTTGATTTTATGATGTTTTTGATTTATTTGTTGTTTATGATGTTTTTATGTTTTGATGTTTTTGATGTTTTTGATGTTTTTGATGTTTTCGATTTTATAATGTTTTTGATTTTTTTTGATTTTATGATGGTTTTTGTGTTATTTATGTTTTTGATGTTTTTTTGTTTTTGATGTTTTTGTTGTTTTTGATGTTTTTGATTTTATAATGTTTTTGATTTTTTTTGATTTTATGATGTTTTTTGTGTTATTTATGTTTTTGTTGTTTTTGATGTTTTTGATGTTTTTGATGTTTTTGATGTTTTTGATGTTTTTGATGTTTTTGATGTTTTTGATGTTTTTGATTTATTGATGTTTTTGATGTTATTGAATTTTTTGATGTTTTTGATGTATTTGATGTTTTTGATGTTTTTGTTGTTTTGTTGTTTTTCATGATTTTGATTTTATAATGGTTTTGATGTTTTTGATTTTTTTGATTTTTTGATGTTTTTGATGTTTTGATGTTTTTGATGTTTTTGATGTTTTGATGTTTTTGATGTTATGATGTTTTTGATGTTTTTGGTGTTTTTGATGTTTTTGATGTTTTTGATGTTTTTGATGTTTTTGATGTTTTTGATGTTTTTGATGTTTTTGTTGTTTTGTTGCTTTTGATGTTTTTGATTTTATAATGTTTTTGATGTTTTTGATTTTTTTGGTTTTATGATGTATTTGTTGTTTTTGATGTTTTTATGTTTTTGATGTTTGATGTTTTTGATGTTTTGATGTTTTTGATGTTTTTGATGTTTTTGATGTTTTTGATGTTTTTGATGTTTTTGATGTTTTTGATGTTTTTGATGTTTTTGATGTTTTTGATGTTTTTGATGTTTTTGATGTTTTTGATGTTTTGATGGTTTTGATGTTTTTGATGTTTTTGATGTTTTTGATGTTTTTGATGTTTTTGATGTTTTGTTGTTTTTGATGTTTTTGATTTTATAATGTTTTTGATGTTTTTGATTTTTTTGATTTTATGATGTTTTTGATGTATTTGTTGTTTTTGATGTTTTTATGATTTGATGTTTTTGATGTTTTGATGTTTTTGATGTTTTTGATGTTTTGATGTTTTGATGTTTTGATGTTTTGATGTTTTGATGTTTTTGATGTTTTTGATGTTTTTGATGTTTTTGATGTTTTTGATGTTTTTGATGTTTTTGATGTTTTTTATGTTTTTGTTGTTTTTGTTGTTTTTGATGTTTTTCTTGTTTTTGATGTTTTTGATTTATTGATGTTTTTGATGTTATTGACTTTTTTGATGTTTTTGATGTATTTGATGTATTTGATTTTATAATGTTTTTGATTTTTTTTATTTTATGATGTTTTTTGTGTTATTTATGTTTTTGATGTTTTTGGTGTTTTTGATGTTTTTGATGTTTTTGATGTTTTTGATGTTTTTGATGTTTTTGATGTTTTTGATGTTTTTGATGTTTTTCTTGTTTTTGATGTTTTTGATTTATTGATGTTTTTGATGTTATTGACTTTTTTGATGTTTGTGATGTATTTGATGTTTTTGATGTTTTTGCTGTTTTGTTGTTTTTGATATTTTTGATTTTATAATGTTTTTGATTTTTTTTGATCTTATGATGTTTTTGATGTATTTGTTGTTTTTGATGTTTTTATGTTTTGATGTTTATGATGTTTTGATGTTCTTGATGTTTTTGATGTTGTTGATGTTTTTAATATTTTGATGTTTTTTCTGTTTTTGTTGTTTTTGATGTTTTTGATATTTTTGATGTTTTTGATGTTTTTGATTTTTTTGATGTTTTTGTTGTTTTTGTTGTTTTTGATTTTTTTGATTTTATGATGTTTTTGATGTATTTGTTGTTTATGATGTTTTTATGTTTTGATGTTTTTGATGTTTTGATGTTCTTGATGTTTTTGATGTTTTTGATGTTTTTGATGTTTTTGATGTTGTTGATGTTTTTAATATTTTGATGTTTTTTCTGTTTTTGTTGTTTTTGATGTATTTGATGTTTTTGATTTTTTTGATGTTTTTGTTGTTTTTGTTGTTTTTGATGTTTTTGATTTTATAATGTTTTTGATGTTTTTGATTTTTTTTGATTTTATGATGTTTTTGGTGTTATTTATGTTTTTGATGTTTTTTGTTGTTTTTGATGTTTTGATGTTTTTGATATTTTGATGTTTTTTCTGTTTTTGTTGTTTTTGATGTTTTTGATGTTGTTGATGTTTTTAATATTTTGATGTTTTTTCTGTTTTTGTTGTTTTTGATGTTTTTGATGTTTTTGATGTTTTTGATGTTTTTGATTTTTTTGATGTTTTTGTTGTTTTTTGATTTTTTTGATTTTATGATGTTTTGATGTTTTTGTTGTTTATGATGTTTTTATGTTTTTATGTTTTGATGTTTTTGATGTTTTGATGTTCTTGATGTTTTTGATGTTTTTGATGTTTTTGATGTTTTTGATGTTTTTGATGTTTTTAATATTTTTGATGTTTTTTTTTTTTTGTTGTTTTTGATGTTTTTGATGTTTTTGATTTTTTTAATGTTTTTGTTGTTTTTGTTGTTTTTGATGTTTTAGATTTTATAATGTTTTTGATGTTTTTGATTTTTTTTGATTTTATAATGTTTTTGGTGTTATTTATGTTTTTGATGTTTTTGATATTTTGATGTTTTTTCTGTTTTTGTTGTTTTTGATATTTTTGATGTTTGTGAGGTTTTTGATGTTTTTGATGTTTTTGATTTTATAATGTTTTTGATTTTTTTGATTTTATGATGTTTTTGATGTATTTGTTGTTTATGATGTTTTTATGTTTTGATGTTTTTGATGTTTGTGAGGTTTTTGATGTTTTTGATGTTTTTGATTTTATAATGTTTTTAATTTTTTTGATTTTATGATGTTTTTGATGTATTTGTTGTTTATGATGTTTTTATGTTTTTGATGTTTTTGATGTTTTTGATGTTTTTGATGTTTTTGATGTTTTTGATGTTTTTGATGTTTTTGATGTTTTTGATTTTTTTATGTTTTTGATGTTTTTGTTGTTTTTGATGTTTTTGATTTTATAATGTTTTTGATGTTTTTGATGTTTTGATGTTTTTTCTGTTTTTGTTGTTTTTGATGTTTTTGATATTTTTGATGTTTTTGATGTTTTTGATGTTTTTGATGTTTTTGATGTTTTTGATGTTTTTGATGTTTTTGATGTTTTTGATGTTTTTGATGTTTTTGATGTTTTTGATGTTTTTGATGTTTTTGTTGTTTTTGTTGTTTTTGATGTTTTTGATTTTATGATGTTTTTGATTTTATGTTGTTTTTGATATATTTGTTGTTTTTTGATGTTTTTGATTTTATAATGTTTTTGATTTTTTTGATTTTATGATGTTTTTGATGTTTTGTTTTTTGATGTTTTTATGTTTTTGATGTTTTTGATGTTTTTGATGTTTTGATGTTTTTGATGTTTTTGATGTTTTTAATATTTTGATGTTTTTTCTGTTTTTGTTGTTTTTGATGTTTTTGATGTTTTTGATGTTTTTGATGTTTTTGATGTTTTTGATGTTTTTTGATGTTTTTGATGTTTTTGATGTTTTTGATGTTTTTGATGTTTTTGTTGTTTTGTTGCTTTTGATGTTTTTGATTTTATAATGTTTTTGATGGTTTTGATTTTTTTGATTTTATGATGTTTTTGATGTATTTGTTGTGTTTATGTTTTTGATGTTTTTGATGTTATTGACTTTTTTGATGTTTTTGATGTATTTGATGTTTTGATGTTTTTGATATTTTGATGTTTTTGATGTTTTGATGTTTTTGATGTTTTGGTTGTTTTTGATGTTTTTGATGTTTTGATGTTTTCGATGTTTTTGATGTTTTGATGTTTTTGATGTTTTTAATATTTTGATGTTTTTTTGTGTTTTTATGTTTTTGATGTTTTGATTTTTTGATATTTTGATTTTTGATGTTTTTGATGTTTTTGATGTTTTTGATGTTTTTGATGTTTTTGATGTTTTTGATGTTTTTGATGTTTTTGATGTTTTTGATGTTTTTGATGTTTTTGATTTTTTTGATGTTTTTGATGTTTTTGATGTTTTTGTCTGTTTTGTTTTGTTTTTGATGTTTTTGATTTTATAATGCTTTTGATGTTTTTGATTTATTTGATTTTATGATGTTTTTGATGTTTTTGATGTATATGATGTATATGATGTTTTGATGTTTTTGATATTTTGATGTTTTTGATGTTTTTAATGTTTTTGATGTTTTTGATGTTTTTGATATTTTGATGTTTTTGTTGTTTTGTTGTTTTTGATGTTTTTGATTTTATAATGTTTTTGATGTTTTTGATGTTTTTGTTGTTTTGTTGTTTTTGATGTTTTTGATTTTATAATGTTTTTGATGATTTTGATGTTTTTGATGTTTTCGATGTTTTTGTTGTTTTGTTGTTTTTGATGTTTTTGATTTTATAATGCTTTTGATTTATTTGATTTTATGATGTTTTTGATGCATTTGTTGTTTTTGATGTTTTTATGTTTTGATGTTTTTGATGTTTTTGATGTTTTTGATGTTTTTGATGTTTTGGCGTTTTTGATGTTTTGATGTTTTTGATGTTTTTGTTGTTTTTGATGTTTTTGATGTTTTTGATGTTTTTGATGTTTTTGATGTTTTTGATGTTTTTGATGTTTTTGTTGTTTTTGATCTTATTGTTGTTTTTGATGTTTTTGTTGTTTTTGATGTTTTTATGTTTTTGATGTTTTGATGTTTTGATGTTATTGATGTTTTGATGTTTTTGATCTTTTTTGATATTTTTGATGTTTTTCTTGTTTTTGATGTTTTTGATGTTTTTGAGTTTTTGATGTTTTTGATGTTATTGACTTTTTGATGTTTTTGATGTTTTTGATGTTTTTGATGTTTTTGATGTTTTTGATGTTTTTGTTGTTTTGTTGTTTTGTTGTTTTTGATGTTTTTGATTTTATAATGTTTTTGATTTTTTTGATTTTATGATGTTTTTGATGTATTTGTTGTTTTTGTTGTTTTTGATGTTTTTGATGTTTTTGATGTTTTTGATGTTATTGACTTTTTGATGTTTTTGATGTTTTTCTTGTTTTCGAAGTTTTTGATTTTTTGATTTTATGATGTTTTTGGTGTTTTTTATGTTTTGATGTTTTTGATGTTTTTTGATGTTTTTGATGTTTTGATGTTTTTGATGTTATTGACTTTTTTGATGTTTTTCTTGTTTTCGATGTTTTTGATGTTTTTGATGTTTTTGATGTTATTGACTTTTTGATGTTTTTGATGTTTTTGATGTTTTTGATGTTTTTGATATTTTGTTGTTTTTGATGTTTTTGATTTTATAATGTTTTTGATTTTTTTGATTTTATGATGTTTTTGATGTATTTGTTGTTTTTGATGTTTTTGATGTTTTGATGTTTTTGATGTTTTGATGTTTTTGATGTTTTTGATGTTTTTGATATTTTGATGTTTTTGATGTTTTGTTGTTTTTGATGTTTTTGATATTTTTGATGTTTTTGATGTTTTGATGTTTTTGATGTTTTTGATGTTTTTGATGTGTTTTTGATGTTTTTGATGTTTTTGTTGTTTTGTTGTTTTTGATGTTTTGATTTTTTGATGTTTTTGATGGTTTTGATGTTTTTGATGTTTTTGATGTTTTTGATGTTTTGATGTTTTTATGTTTTTGATGTTTTTGATGTTTTGACTTTTGATGTTTTTGATGTTTTTGATGTTTTGATGTTTTTGATATTTTGATGTTTTTGATGTTTTGATGTTTTGATGTTTTTGATGTTTTGATGTTTTTGATGTTTTGATGTTTTTGATGTTTTGATGTTTTTGATGTTTTTGATGTTTTTTGATGTTTTTGATATTTTGATGTTTTTGATGTTTTTGTTGTTTTTGATGTTTTTGATATTTTTGATGTTTTTTTTTTGATGTTTTGATTTTTGATGTTTTGATGTTTTTGATGTTTTTGATGTTTTTGATGTTTTTGATGTTTTGATTTTTTTGATGTTTTTGATGTTTTTGATGTTTTTTCTGTTTTGTTGTTTTTGATGTTTTTGATTTTATAATACTTTTGATGTTTTGATTTTTTTGATTTTATGATGTTTTTGATGTTTTTGATGTTTTGATGTTTTTGATGTATTTGATGTTTTTTGATGTTTTGATGTTTTTGATGTTTTGATGTTTTTGATGTTTTTGATGTTTTTGATGTTTTGATGTTTTTAATTTTTGATGTTTTTTATGTTTTTGATGTTTTTGATGTTTTTGATTTTTGATGTTTTTGATTTTTTGATGTTTTTGATGTTTTTTGATGTTTTTGATGTTTTTGATGTTTTTGATGTTTTTGATGTTTTTGATGTTTTTGATGTTTTTGATGTTTTTGATGTTTTTGATGTTTTGATGTTTTTGATGTTTTTGATTTGATTTTATAATGTTTTGATGTTTTTGATTTATTTGATTTTATGATGTTTTGATGTTTTGATGTTTTTGATGTTTATGATGTTTTGATGTTTTTGATATTTTGATGTTTTGATGTTTTTAATGTTTTTGATGTTTTTGATGTTTTGATATTTTTTGATGTTTTTGTTGTTTTGTTGTTTTTGATGTTTTTGATTTTATGATGTTTTTGATTTTTTTGATTTTTATGATGTTTTTGATGTATTTGTTGTTTTTGTTGTTTTTGATGTTTTTGATGTTTTTGATGTTTTTGATGTTTTGATGTTTTTGATGTTTTTGATGTTTTGATGTTTTGATTTTTGATGTTTTTGATTTTTTTGATTTTTTGATGTTTTTGATGTTTTTGATGTTTTTGATGTTTTTGTTGTTTTTGATGATTTTGATGTTTTTGATGTTTTTGATGTTTTTGATGTTTTGATGTTTTGATGTTTTTGATGTTTTTGATTTTTTAATGTTTTTGATTTTTTTGATTTTATGATGTTTTTGATGTATTTGTTGTTTTTGATGTTTTTGATGTTTTTGATGTTTTTGATGTTTTTGATGTTTTTGATGTTTTTGATGTTTTTGATGTTTTTGATGTTTTTGATGTTTTTGATTTTTTTGATTTTTTGATGTTTTTGATGTTATTTATGTTTTGATGTTTTTGATGTTTTTGATGTTTTGATTTTTTGATGTTTTTGATGTTTTTGATTTTTTGATGTTTTTGTTGTTTTCGATGTTTTTGATGTTTTTGATTTTTTGATGTTATTGATGTTTTTGATGTTTTTTTGATGTTTTTGATGTTTTGATGTTTTTGATGTTTTGATGTTTTTGATGTTTTTGATTTTTTAATGTTTTTGATTTTTTTGATGTTTTTGATGTTTTTGATGTTTTTGATGTTTTTGATGTTTTTTATGTTTTGATGTTTTTGATGTTTTTGATGTTTTTGATGTTTTTGATGTTTTTGATGTTTTTGATGTTTTTGATGTTTTGATGTTTTTGATGTTTTTGATATTTTGATGTTTTTGATGTTTTTGATGTTTTTGATGTTTTTGATGTTTTTGATGTTTTTGATGTTTTTGATGTTTTGTTGTTTTGTTGTTTTTGATGTTTTTGATTTTTGATTTTTGATGGTTTTGATGTTTTTGATTTTTGATGTTTTTGATGTTTTTGTGTTTATGTTTTTGATGTTTTTGATGTTTTTGATGTTTTTGATGTTTTTGATGTTTTTGATGTTTTGATGTTTTTGATGTTTTGATGTTTTTGATGTTTTTGATGTTTTTGATGTTTTGTTGTTTTTGATGTTTTGATGTTTTTGATGTTTTTTGATGTTTTTGATGTTTTTGATGTTTTTGATGTTTTGATGTTTTTGATGTTTTTGATGTTTTTGATGTTTTTGATTGTTTGATGTTTTGATGTTTTTGATGTTTTGATGTTTTTGATGTTTTTGATTTTTTGATGTTTTTGATGTTTTTGATGTTTTTGATGTTTTTGATGTTTTTGATGTTTTTGATTTTTTGATGTTTTTGATGTTTTTGATGTTTTTGTTTTTTTTGATGTTTTTGATGTTTTATAATGTTTTTGATGTTTTTGATTTTTTGATTGTTTTGATGTTTTGATGTTTTTGATGTTTTTATGATGTTTTTGATGTTTTTGTTGTTTTTGATGTTTTGATTTTTTTTGATGTTTTTGATGTTTTGATGTTTTTGATGTTTTGATGTTTTTGATGTTTTTGATTTTTTGATGTTTTTTTGGTTTTGATGTTGTTTTTGATGTTTTTGATATTTTGATGTTTTTTGATTTTTTTGATGTTTTTGATGTTTTGATGTTTTTGATGTTTTTGATGTTTTTGATGTTTTTGATGTTTTTGATTTTTTTGATGTTTTTGATGTTTTTGATGTTTTTTCTGTTTTGTTGTTTTTGATGTTTTTGATTTTATAATGTTTTTGATGTTTTGATTTTTTGATTTTTGATGTTTTTGATGTTTTTGATGTTTATGATGTTTTTGATGTTTTGATGTTTTTGATATTTTGATGTTTTTGATGTTTTTGATGTTTTTGATGTTTTTGATGTTTTTGATATTTTGATGTTTTTGTTGTTTTGTTGTTTTTGATGTTTTTGATTTTATAATGTTTTTGATTTTTTGATTTTATGATGTTTTTGATGTATTTGTTGTTTTTGTTGTTTTTGATGTTTTTGATGTTTTTGATGTTTTTGATGTTATTGACTTTTTGATGTTTTTGATGTTTTTCTTGTTTTCGAAGTTTTTGATTTTTTTGATTTTTTGATGTTTTGATGTTATTTATGTTTTGATGTTTTTGATGTTTTTGATGTTTTTGATGTTTTTGATGTTTTTGATGTTTTTGATGTTTTTGATGTTTTTGATGTTTTTGATTTTTTTGATGTTTTTGTTGTTTTTGATGTTTTTTTTTTTTTGTTGTTTTTGTTGTTTTTGTTTTTTTAATTTTTGATGTTTTTGATGTTTTTGATGTTTTTGATGTTTTTGATGTTTTTGATGTATATGTTTGTATATGATGTTTTGATGTTTTTGATATTTTGATGTTTTTGATGTTTTTGATGTTTTTGATGTTTTTGATGTTTTTGATGTTTTTGATTTTTTTGATGTTTTTGATGTTTTTGATGTTTTTTCTGTTTTGTTGTTTTTGATGTTTTTGATTTTATAATACTTTTGATGTTTTTGATTTATTTGATTTTATGATGTTTTTGATGTTTTTGATGTATATGATGTTTTTGATGTTTTGATGTTTTTGATATTTTGATGTTTTTGATGTTTTTAATGTTTTTGATGTTTTTGATGTTTTTGATATTTTTGATGTTTTTGTTGTTTTGTTGTTTTTGATGTTTTTGATTTTATAATGTTTTTGATGTTTTTGATGTTTTTGTTGTTTTGTTGTTTTTGATGTTTTTGATTTTATAATGTTTTTGATGTTTTTGATGTTTTTGATGATTTTGATGTTTTTGATGTTTTTGATGTTTTTGTTGTTTTGTTGTTTTTGATGTTTTTGATTTTATAATGCTTTTGATTTATTTGATTTTATGATGTTTTTGATGTTTTTTGATGTTTTGATGTTTTGTTTTGATGTTTTGATGTTTTGATGTTTTTGATGTTTTGATGTTTTTGATGTTTTTGATGTTTTGATGTTTTTGATGTTTTTGATGTTTTTGATGTTTTGGTGTTTTTGATGTTTTTGATGTTTTGATGTTTTTGATGTTTTGATGTTTTTGATGTTTTTGATGTTTTGATGTTTTGATGTTTTTGATGTTTTGATGTTTTGATGTTTTTTGATGTTTTGATGTTTTGATGTTTTGATGTTTTTGATGTTTTTGATGTTTTTGATGTTTTTGATGTTTTGATGTTTTGTTGTTTTTTGATTTTTTTGTTGTTTTTTGATGTTTTTGTTGTTTTTGATGTTTTTATGTTTTTGATGTTTTGATGTCTTTGATGTTATTGATGTTTTGATGTTTTTGATTTTTTTGATGTTTTTGATGTTTTGATGTTTTTGATGTTTTTGATGTTTTTGATGTTTTTGATGTTTTTGATGTTTTTGATGTTTTTGATGTTTTTGATGTTTTTGATGTTTTTGATGTTTTTGTTGTTTTTGATCTTATTGTTGTTTTTGATGTTTTTGTTGTTTTTGATGTTTTTATGTTTTTGATGTTTTGATGTCTTTGATGTTATTGATGTTTTGATGTTTTTGACTTTTTTGATATTTTTGATGTTTTTCTTGTTTTCGATGTTTTTGATGTTTTTGAGTTTTTGATGTTTTTGATGTTATTGACTTTTTTGATGTTTTTGATGTTTTTGATGATTTTGATGTTTTTGATGTTTTTGATGTTTTTGTTGTTTTGTTGTTTTGTTGTTTTTGATGTTTTTGATTTTATAATGTTTTTGATTTTTTTGATTTTATGATGTTTTTGATGTATTTGTTGTTTTTGTTGTTTTTGATGTTTTTGATGTTTTTGATGTTATTGACTTTTTTGATGTTTTTGATGTTTTTCTTGTTTTCGAAGTTTTTGATTTTTTTGATTTTATGATGTTTTTGGTGTTATTTATGTTTTTGATGTTTTTGTTGTTTTTGATGTTTTTGATGTTTTTGATGTTTTTGATGTTATTGACTTTTTTGATGTTTTTCTTGTTTTCGATGTTTTTGATGTTTTTGATTTTTTGATGTTAGTGACTTTTTTGATGTTTTTGATGTTTTTGATGTTTTTGATGTTTTTGTTGTTTTGTTGTTTTTGATGTTTTTGATTTTATAATGTTTTTGATCTTTTTGATTTTATGATGTTTTTGATTTATTTGTTGTATTTGTTGTTTTTGATGTTTTTGATATTATTGATGTTTTGATGTTTTTGATGTTATGATGTTATGATGTTATGATGTTTTTGATGTTTTTGATGTTTTTGAGGTTTTTGATGTTTTTGACGTTTTTGATGTTTTTGATGTTTTTGATGTTTTTGATGTTTTTGATGTTTTTGATGTTTTTGATGTTTTTGATGTTTTTGATGTTTTTGATGTTTTTGATGTTTTTGATGTTTTTGATGTTTTTGATGTTTTTGATGTTTTTGATGTTTTTGATGTTTTTGATGTTTTTTTTGTTTTGTTGTTTTTGATGTTTTTGATTTTATAATGTTTTTGATTTTTTTGATTTTATGATGTTTTTGATGTATTTGTTGTTTTTGATGTTTTTATGTTTTGATGTTTTTGATGTTTTGATGTTTTTGATGTTTTTGATGTTTTTGATATTTTTGATGTTTTTGTTGTTTTTGATTTTATAATGTTTTTGATGTTTTTGATGTTTTTTTTGTTGTGTTGTCTTTGATGTTTTTGATTTTATAATGTTTTTGATTTTTTTGATGTTTTTGATGTATTTGTTGTTTTTGATGATTTTGATGTTTTGATGTTTTTGATGTTTCGATGCTTTGATGTTTTTGATGTTTTGATGTTTTTGATGTTTTTGATGTTTTGATGTTTTGATGTGTTGATGTTTTTGATGTTATGATGTTTTTGATGTTTTTGAGGTTTTTGGTGTTTTGGATGTTTTTGATGTTTTTGATGTTTTTGATGTTTTTGATGTTTTTGATGTTTTTGATGTTTTTGATGTTTTTGATGTTTTTGATGTTTTTGATGTTTTTGATGTTTTTGATGTTTTTGATGTTTTTGATGTTTTTGTTGTTTTTGTTTTTTTTGATGTTTTTGATTTTATAATGTTATTGATGTTTTTGATTTTCTTTGATTTTATGATGTTTTTGGTGTTATTTATGTTTTTGATGTTTTTGATAATTTTGTTGTTTTTGATGTTTTTGATGTTTTTGAAGTTTTTGATGTTTTTGATGTTTTTGATGTTTTTCTTGTTTTTGATGTTTTTGATGTTTTTGATGTTATTGATGTTTTTGATGTTATTGACTTTTTTGATGTTTTTGATGTATTTGATGTTTTGATGTTTTTGATATTTTGATGTTTTTGATGTTTTTGATGTTATGATGTTTTTGATGTATTTGTTGTTTTTGATGTTTTGATGTTCTTGATGTTTTTGATGTTTTTGATGTTGTTGATGTTTTTAATATTTTGATGTTTTTCTGTTTTTGTTGTTTTTGATGTTTTTGATATTTTTGATGATTTGATATTTTTGATTTTTTTGATGTTTTTGATGTTTTTGATGTTTTTCTGTTTTGTTGTTTTTGATGTTTTTGATTTTATAATACTTTTGATGTTTTTGATTTTTTTGATTTTATGATGTTTTTGATGTTTTTGATGTATATGATGTATATGATGTTTTGATGTTTTTAATATTTTGATGTTTTTGATGTTTTTAATGTTTTTGATGTTTTTGATGTTTTTGATATTTTTGATGTTTTTGTTGTTCTGTTGTTTTTGATGTTTTTGATTTTATAATGTTTTTGATGTTTTTGTTGTGTTGTTGTTTGTGATGTTTTTGATTTTATAATGTTTTTGATGTTTTTGATGTTTTTGATGATTTTGATGTTTTTGATGTTTTTGATGTTTTTGTTGTTTTGTTGTTTTTGATGTTTTTGATTTAATAATGTTTTTGATGTTTTTTGATTTTATGATGTTTTTGGTGTTATTTATGTTTTTGATGTTTTTGTTGTTTTTGATGTTTTTGATGTTTTTGATGTTATTGACTTTTTTGATGTTTTTGATGTTTTTGATGATTTTGATGTTTTTGATGTTTTTGTTTTTGATGTTTTTGTTGTTTTGTTGTTTTTGATGTTTTTGATTTTATAATGTTTTTGATTTTTTTGATTTTATGATGTTTTTGATGTATTTGTTATTTTTGTTGTTTTTGATGTTTTTATGTTTTTGATGTTTTGATGTTTTTGATGTTATTGATGTTTTGATGTTTTTGATGTTATGATGTTTTTGATGTTTTTGAGGTTTTTGGTGTTTTTGATGTTTTTGATGTTTTTGATGTTTTTGATGTTTTTGATGTTTTTGATGTTTTTGATGTTTTTGATGTTTTTGATGTTTTTGATGTTTTTGATGTTTTTGATGTTTTTGATGTTTTTGAAGTTTTTGATGTTTTTGATGTTTTTGATGTTTTTGAAGATTTTGATGTTTTTGATGTTTTTGATGTTTTTGATGTTTTTCTTGTTTTTGATGTTTTTGAGGTTTTTGATGTTTTCGATTTTTTGATGTTTTTGATGTTATTGACTTTTTTGATGTATTTGATGTTTTGATGTTTTTGATATTTTGATGTTTTTGATGTTTTTGATGTTATGATGTTTTTGATGTATTTGTTGTTTTTGATGTTTTGATGTTTTTGATGTTTTGATGTTCTTGATGTTTTTGATGTTTTTGATGTTGTTGATGTTTTTAATATTTTGATGTTTTTTCTGTTTTTGTTGTTTTTGATGTTTTTGATGTTTTTGATGTTTTTGATGTTTTTGATTTTTTTGATGTTTTTGATGTTGTTGACGTTTTTGATGTTTTTGATGTTATTTTTTGTTTTGTTGTTTTTGATGTTTTTGATTTTATAATACTTTTGATGTTTTTGATTTTATAATGTTTTTGATGTTTTTGATTTTTTTGATGTATTTGATGTTTTTATGTTTTTGATATTTTGATGTTTTTGATGTTTTTGATATTTTTGATGTTTTTGTTGTTTTGTTGTTTTTGATGTTTTTGATTTTATAATGTTTTTGATGTTTTTGATGCTTTTGATGTTTTTGATGATTTTGATGTTTTTGATGTTTTTGATGTTTTTGATGTTTTTGATGTTTTGTTGTTTTTGTTGTTTTTTGATTTTTTTTGATTTTATAATGTTTTTGATTTTTTTGATTTTATGATGTTTTTGATGTTTTTGATGTTTTTGATGTTTTTGATGTTTTTGATGTTTTTGATGTTTTTGATGTTTTTGTTGTTTTTGATGTTATTGTTGTTTTTGTTGTTTTTGATGTTTTTGATTTAATAATGTTTTTGATGTTTTTGATTTTTTTTGATTTTATGATGTTTTTGGTGTTATGTATGTTTCTGATGTTTTTGTTGTTTTTGATGTTTTTGATGTTTTTGATGTTTTTGAAGTTTTTGATGTTTTTGATGTTTTTCTTGTTTTCGATGTTTTTGATGTTTTTGATTTTTTCATGTTTTTGATGTTATGGACTTTTTTGATGTTTTTGATGTATTTGATGTTTTGATGTTTTTGATATTTTGATGTTTTTGATGTTTTTGTTGTTTTTGATGTTTTTATGTTTTGATGTTTTTGATGTTTTGATGTTTTTGATGTTTTTGATGTTTTTGATGTTTTGACGTTTTTGATGTTATGATGTTTTTGATGTTTTTGATATTTTTGTTGTTTTGTTGTTTTTGATGTTTTTGATTTTATAATGTTTTTGATTTTTTTGATCTTATGATGTTTTTGATGTATTTGTTGTTTTTGATGTTTTTATGTTTTGATGTTTTGATGTTTTTGAGGTTTTTGATGTTTTGATGTTTTTGATGTTATGATGTTTTTGATGTTTTTGATGTTTTTTGATGTTTTGGTGTTTTTTTGATGTTTTGAAGTTTTATGTTATTGATGTTTTGATTTTATAATGTTTTTGATGTTTTTGATTTTTTTGATCTTATGAGGTTTTTGATGTATTTGTTGTTTTTGATGTTTTTATGTTTTGATGTTTATGATGTTTTGATGATCTTGATGTTTTTGATGTTTTTGATGTTTCTGGTGTTTTTGATGTTGTTGATGTTTTTAATATTTTGATGTTTTTTCTGTATTTGTTGTTTTGATGTTTTGATATTTTTGATGTTTTTGATTTTATAATTTTTTTGATGTTTTTGATTTTTTTGATTTTATGATCTGTTGATTTGTTGTTTATGATGTTTTTTTGATGTTTTGATGTTTTGATGTTTTTGATGTTTTTTCTGTTTTTGATGTTTTGATGTGTTTTGATGTTTTTGATGTTTTTGATGTTTTGATGTTTTTGATGTTTTTGATGTTTTGATGTTTTTGATGTTTTGATGTTTTTGATGTTTTTGTTGTTTTGTTGTTTTTGATTTTATAATGTTTTTGATGTTTTTGATTATTTTGATTTTATGATGTTTTTGATGTATTTGTTGTTTTTGATGTTTTTATGTTTTGATGTTTTGATGATTTGATGTTTTTTGATGTTTTTGATGTATTTGTTGTTTTGATGTTTTGATGTTTTTATGTTTTGATGTTTTTGATGTTTTGATGTTTTGATGTTTTGATGTTTTTGATGTTTTTGATGTTTGATGTTTTTGGTGTTTTGATGTTTGATGTTTTGATGTTTTTGATGTTTTGTTGTTTTTGTTGTTTTGTTGTTTTTTGTTTTTGTTGTTTTTGTTGTTTTTGTTGTTTTTTGATGTTTTTTGATTTTATAATGTTTTTGATGTTTTTGATTTTTTTTGATTTTATGATGTTTTTGGTGTTATTTATATTTTTGATGTTTTTGTTGTTTTTGATGTTTTTGATGTTTTTGATGTTATTGAAGTTTTTGATGTTTTTGATGTTTTTCTTGTTTTCGATGTTTTTGATGTTTTTGATTTTTTCATGTTTTTGATGTTATTGACTTTTTTGATGTTTTTGATGTATTTGATGTTTTGATGTTTTTGATATTTTGATGTTTTTGATGTTTTTGTTGTTTTTGATGTTTTTATGTTTTGATGTTTTTGATGTTTTGATGTTTTTGATGTTTTTGATGTTTTGACGTTTTTGATGTTATGATGTTTTTGATGTTTTTAATACTTTTGATGTTTTTGTTATTTTTGATGTTTTTGATTTTATAATGTTTTTGATGTTTTTGATGTTATTGACTTTTTTGATGTTTTTGATGTTTTCGTTGTTTTTGATG
>JAECWR010000418.1:0-15510 GCA_018150935.1 Drosophila pruinosa
TTTTAGTGAACAAGTAATGTTTAGCGATATGTTATGTGGTTTATTGAACAAATAAAGTTTAGCAGTGCGTTATGTATTCAATAAATTTGGTATAGCGGTGTGTTATGATGGTTTACTAAACATCGAAAGTTTAGCAGTGTGATATATGGTTTAGTGACCAAATAATGTTTAGCGGTATGTTATGTGGTTTATTGAACAAATAAAGTTTAGCAGTGCGTTATGTATTGAACAAATTTGGTATAGCGGTGTATTATGATGGTTTACTAAACATAGAAAGTTTAGCAGTGTGATATATGGTTTAGTGAACAAGTAATGTTTAGCGATATGTTATGTGGTTTATTGAACAAATAAAGTTTAGCAGTGCATTATGTATTGAACAAATTTGGTATAGCGGTGTGTTATGATGGTTTACTTAACATATGAAGTGTAGCAGTGTGATATATGGTTTAGTGAACAAATAATGTTTAGCGGTATGTTATGGTTTATTGAACAAATAAAGTATAGCAGTGCGTTATGTATTGAGCAAATTTGGTATAGCGGTGTATTATGATGGTTTACTAAACATAGATGCGATATTTGTGTTTGCATCCATTCGTTCTCGTCTCGCATTGTGACTGGTTGTGTTTTTGACTGTGCTCAGTGTTTTTCGTTAATTTATCTTGTTTTTTACATTCTAACTTTGTTTAATTTTGTCTAATTTGATCAATAACTTGCGGGCTTTATCATAATATTAATCTTTTTATTATTTTGTGTCTGTGTGGTGCAAATCAATTGCAATTTATTTGCTTATTGATTTGATTAACTCTGTGCTAGTGCATTTTGTTGTTGTCAGTTTTTTGCGTTCATTGTTCAGCCTGTGCTTAGCTTTGTCTTGCTTATCGTTCGTTCTCCGTTTTAGCTCTGTGCAAGTGTATTTTGTTGTTGCCCGTTTTTTGTTTCGGCGCATTTGTCTGTGCAGTGCTTGTGTTAGATTTGTGCATTCTCTGTTCCGTTTTGTAGTTAACTGTAGTTGCCTAATTTTGTTTGTGTTTAACCTAGCGTTGTTTTCTTTCTCTATTTTCTTATTTTAAAGTGCAGTGTTCTCTTTTGTGCCCTACATTTTTTTCGTTACTCAATTATTAAATCATGTTTGTCTGCTCAATGAAAAATTGTAAGTGTCAGTCCGATCCTAAGGCTGAATTTATTGACTGTTGGTTGTGTGATAACGTTGCGCATGTGAAGTGCGCTGGTTATACGCAACGCATCAAAGATTGTTTATCTAATAAGTCCGGTCTTAGATGGAGCTGTTTGTCTTGTCGCCAGTCTGAAGTGGACATTCAAATGTTCATGAGACAGACAAGGGAGGGCTTTTGTGCATTAGAGATCTTTTAATAAGCTACTATCAGAGTTTGAGACCATGGAGTCTCAGTTCAATAATTTGGAAGTTATTGAATGCGCCATCGGTGACTATTGACGTTCCGTCATCTTCTAATGTGGTACAACCCTTGTGCCCATTATTGTTGCCTACCCAGTTACCCCGATTAATAGTGCTCGCCCAGAGGCTCAACTCATGGGCTTCAACACTCCGGCCCCTCCGTCATGTTCTCCTTCTGTGGCAATCGAAACATTGCCAGTTATCTCTTGTACCCCTCCTCCAGGTTCAGTGACAACTAACTTGGTTGCAAAACTCTTTCTGCTGTTCCCTTAAAGAAACAGCTTTTTGTCTCTCGTCTTAATCCAGACACGTCATCTGAAGATGTTAAATCATATATACAATCGAATCTTCCCGATCATGTTAGTGTTACTGTCGAGAAATTTAAATTTAATTATGCCAGGGAGATCTCCTCTTTTAAAATTGGTTGTTCGGCTGAAGTTTTTAAGTCTATTGCTTTGGCTACTTTTTGGCCGCAACACCTTATTGTAAAAGAGTATGTATCAAAAAAAGAATCGGTCTCCGATTGCACTGCCTCCTATCACTGGTATTACCTCTTCCTCTAATGTTAACCCAAAAACTAACTCCATCCTTCCTTCTAGCGTATCAAAACGTTAGAGGTCTTAGTTCTAAACTTTCCCAACTATTTGTTGATTGTTTTTCTTTTGAGTTTGATGTCATTATCTTTTCCGAAACCTGGTTAAAGCCAGATATTACTAATTTTTCTTTGTTTTCTGATAAATACACCTCTTTTAGATGTGACCGTGTTTCACGTGTCGGAGGTGGCGTTTTAATTTTTGTTAATTCTGACCTTCCGTCTGAATTAATTTCTTCTCGATGGCATGTTGACATCGAATTTGTAGGTGTAAAAATTTCATTCAATAATTTTTCAATTTTTATCAGCTGTTCGTATATTCCTCCCCAATCCGATATGGCCATTTACAATGAACACCTTTTGCAATTAAATATATTTCTTCTTCTTTCGGATAGAGACTTCTTATTTGTCTTTGGTGATTTTAATTTGCCCAACGTTATTTGGTTAGACACACCTAATGTTTTGACCCCATCTAGTTCCCATGAATTTATTAATTCGTTGTTTGATATCTCTCTGACGCAAGTTAACCTGGTGCGTAACTGTAATGGTCGTATGCTTGACCTTGTCTTTTCTTCTGATCCTGCTTGTAGTTATACTAAACAAATTCCTCCTCTAGTCACTCCTGAAGACCTCCACCATCCCACTTTAGAACTTACTTTCAATTTACAAAATTTCAATGCAACTGCTTTAGAGAGTTCACGTTCGTATGTTCGCTGTTTTCGTAAAACAGATTTCGTTAAACTCAATAGTCTTATAAATCTTACTGACTGGTCTCAACTGTACTTTTGTACTGACATAAACAATTAGCTTCTTCTATTTTTTATAATATTCTTAATTCAATTTTTGAGCAATGTGTGCCTCGTGTTAAACTTGTGAGGACGAACCGTCCACCTTGGTTTACACGTGACTTGATGCGCTTAAAAATTTGAAATCTCGATACTATAAAAATTCAAGAGTTCGGGAAACTCTTCTGATTTCTCTTGTTATGTTATTGCCAGATCTAATTTTGTCTCGTATAACTCGCGATGTTATAAAAATTATCTAAATCGCTGTCGTTTACAATTTGCTCATAATCCACGACAGTTCTATAATTTTGTAAATATGAAACGTAAATCCCTCTTCTCTACCCTCTTCTGTCATTCTTGGAGATATGAAAGCAAATTCTGATCAGGCCTCTGCCGATTTATTTGCAGATTTCTTCCAATCCACTTATACTGTTTCTGTATTACCTACTTTGCCTTATCAATATCGTATTCAAACATCTAATTGCATTTTTGATCCTGTCATCACAGAAAGTTCGGTTCTTAACGAACTTAATTTAATCAAGCCTGTGTACTCACCAGGTCCTGATGGAGTGCCAGGATGTGTACTCAGGTACTGTGCTGGTTCTCTATGTAAACCCCTTCATAAATTATTTGACTTGTCTGTTAACTCCCTGCTCTTTACCTCCAATTTGGAAGGAATCGTTTATTGTTCCTCTTCATAAGAAAGTTTCAAAGTCCGAGGTCAAGAATTATAGAGGCATTTCTAAGTTGTCTGCTATTCCTAAGGTGTTGGAGAAAATGATTACTTGTCAGCTCCAACATTCATGTAGTTCTATTATTTCACCTTATCAACATGGTTTTGTGAAAGCAAGATCTACTACCACTAACCTTCTTGAATTTACCTCGTTTGTGATAGCAGGATTCCATAATAAAATGCAGACTGATGTTGTATATACTGACTTTAGTAAGGCCTTTGATTCTGTAAACCACTGTCTTTGCTAAATAAACTACAGCTTTCTGGATTTCCACATAGTCTTCTTATGTGGATTTCTAACTATCTTAGTTCGAGAACTCAAAAAGTTCTCTTTAAATCTTGTTTTTCAAAGCCTATTTTTGTTACTTCTGGTGTACCTCAGGGTAGTCATCTTGGTCCTCTTCTTTTTAATCTTTTTATTAATGATCTTCCTTCTATTATTCCCAATTCCAAAGTGTTAATGTATGCTGACGATGTGAAGTTGTGTTTCTCGTACAATGATATTAGCTCACTGCCTTTTGCAAGCAGATCTTAATCTGCTTTCAAATTGGTGTAGTGACAACATGTTGCAACTTAATTGTTCAAAATGTAATGTTATGTCATTTTATAGAACCTCACCACATATCGTTACTTACAGTCTCGAGCAGGTTAACATTGAGAGATTGAATAACGCTAAAGATTTAGGTATTTTCCTAGATCATAAGTTGAAATTCGACCACCATATTTCTTTTGCTGTCAATAAGGCGACTCAAGTTCTTGGCTTCATTAAACGATGGTCTAAAGAGTTTGATGACCCTTATACGACAAAATTACTTTACACTTCTCTTGTTCGTCCAATTTTGGAATACGGTTCTTGTGTCTGGTCCCCACAATATTCTGTCCACCAAGACAGAATTGAATCAGTGCAAAAGAAGTTTTTACTTTTTGCCCTCCGTCGCTTTAACTGGGTTTCTGGTTCTGATTTGCCTTCTTACTCTAGTAGACTTCTTTTAATTAATCTTCCATCTCTAACTAATCGTCGTGTTTTGTTGGGTGTTGTTTTTATTCATAAACTAATTGGTGGATTTATTGATTCTTCTGTGTTATTAAACCTAATTTGCTTCACTGTTCCCTTTAGAAGAACTCGTAATTTTAGACCCTTGTCATTAAGTACATGTTCCTCTAATTATTTGTTGCATGAACCTTTTCGTGTGCTCTGTGTCGATTACAATAGAACTTCTCATGTTTTTCGCCACAGAGTCCTCCTTGTTTATAATTAAGAAACTAATTTTAAACTTTCTAATCTGTAGTCATAGTAATTAACACTAACACTGTGATCTGATTGGGTTTTTCTGGGTTTTCCCCAATTTTTGCAACAAATGTTGGATCACTTTATATTGAACTTTGTATACCCCAGATTTACATACATTTTTTTTTTACATACATTTTACATACTTTTAAATACATTAAATATTGGTTTTAATATCATTTTATTTTTAAATTTTAATTTTAATTTATCTTTCTTTAATTTGTTAATTAATCTGTTCGGCTGCCTTTAGCTGACTTAAATAAATAAATAAATAAATAAATAAATAAATAGCAGTGTGATATATGGTTTAGTGAACAAATAATGTTTGGCGGTATGTTGTGTGGTTTATTGAACAAAAAAGTTTAGCAGTGCGTTATGTATTGAACAAATTTGGTATAGCGGTGTGTTATGATGGTTAACTAAACATAGAAAGTTTAGTAGTGTGATATATGGTTTAGTGAACAAGTAATGTTTAGCGATATGTTATGTGGTTTATTGAACAAATAAAGTTTAGCAGTGCGTTATGTATTGAACAAATTTGGTATAGCGGGGTGTTATGATGGTTTACTAAACATAGAAAGTTCAGCAGAGTGATATATGGTTTAGTGAACAAGTAATGTTTAGCGATATGTTATGTGGTTTATTGAACAAATAAAGTTTAGCAGTGCGTTATGTATTGAATAAATTTGGTGTAGCGGTGTATTATGATGGTTTACTAAACATAGAAAGTTTAGCAGTGTGATATATGGTTTAGTGAACAAGTAATGTTTAGCGGTATGTTATGTGGTTTATTGAACAAATAAAGTTTAGCATTGCGTTATGTATTCAATAAATTTGGTATAGCGGTGTATTATGATGGTTTACTAAACATAGAAAGTTTAGCACTGTGATATATGCTTTAGTGAACAAATAATGTTTAGCGGTATGTTGTGTGGTTTATTGAACAAAAAAGTTTAGCAGTGCGTTATGTATTGAACAAATTTGGTATAGCGGGGTGTTATGATGGTTTACTAAACATAGAAAGTTCAGCAGTGTGATATATGGTTTAGTGAACAAGTAATGTTTAGCGATATGTTATGTGGTTTATTGAACAAATAAAGTTTAGCAGTGCGTTATGTATTGAATAAACTTGGTATAGCGGTGTGTTACGATGGTTTAGTAAACATAGAAAGTTTAGCAGTGTGATATATGGTTTAGTGAACAAGTAATGTTTAGCGGTATGTTATGTGGTTTATTGAACAAATATAGTTTAGCAGTGCGTTATGTATTCAATAAATTTGGTATAGCGGTGTATTATGATGGTTTACTAAACCTAGAAAGTTTAGCAGTGTGATATATGGTTTAGTGAACAAGTAATGTTTAGCGGTATGTTATGTGGTTTATTGAACAAATAAAGTTTAGCAGTGCGTTATGTATTCAATAAATTTGGTATAGCGGTGTGTTATGATGGTTTACTAAACATAGAAAGTTTAGCAGTGTGATATATGGTTTAGTGAACAAGTAATGTGTGATAGTGTAAGTTGGTCACACTGATTCCACCATCCCTAGACAACGGCAAAATCAACTAAAAGCAGAAGGATAGCGAATTCGGTCAGGCGAATTCGCGAACAAGCGTTTGCCCAGGAGCGAATTGAGTAGTTCATGTTCGGCCTGTGATGCATAAGGTTGTGAGAGCGTGTACTCGACGACGTACATGATTAACCCCTTGAAGTTACAACGAAGCCACTTTCTAAGTTCAACTCAATTAAAATATGTGTGTATTTTCATTATTAAATAAACCATATCAACATACTATTAAATAAAAACCCCATTTATTTGGGAGCTCAACCGGGATTAGATCAAAAATTTCTAGAAGTTTGACTGAAACGGTATATGTATGAAATAATAGAAAACGGTTGCGTAAGTTTTGTGGTTTTGATTATGATGATTTTGATCCAAAATACATGGCAAAGTGCGTGTACGTGGAAGCAAAGCTATCTGAGTGTGATCATATGTCATGCTGCATCTTGCTGGAAATAAGTCATTCTGTTGAAAATCTGAGTTTACATATTTTTCGTAATTTGCTTGCCGGTAGAATGCGATAAGCGATCAGACCGCTGTACGAGTTGGACGCGTTTTTTAGTGCGAGGCTTCGTCGGTCGGTGTTCTCCGTCTTTTGTCGGTGAAAATAAGAACTAACATATCAAAGTGGAGAAAAAGTAGCGAATTTGATATTAGTAGTCTTGCGCGAAGTAACGACAAAGAAAAATATATATAATTATAACTGGTGTTATGATAGTTCAAGTGTATATTTGACTTAATTTAATAAGTGCCACGCGTTATAAGCTCAAAAAATGAGCAGCGTTCCAAAGAATGAGCGTAGAAGCTCCCTTAATCCAAGAAACGCTTGTTACTCTTACTTCTCAACACGCGATATCGTTGAAGAAAGCAAGTCAACAAATTGCAACCCGGCTCTACTGACCGTCGACAGCAAGAGAGCGAGCTCTTGTTCACCCACTCTGCTCACCCCAACTCCTACATCATGGAGCTACCAATGCCCAACCCCACCACCGCCGGCTTCTATGGAAGAAGCTCCAACAACAAGCAGCGCTACAATTTCCGCAGTCGCAGCAAAAGCGCCACCAACAACAAAACCAACTACCAATATTACGAATTCGGTGCCAACGGCCGCAGAGCAAATTGCAATGTCAACAAAAACCGTAAGCTTCGATAAGCAACAAGCGGTCCCGGCTATACAGACCGGTATGGATCGCTACATTCAGATTAAGCGTAAGCTTAGTCCAGTAAACACGGTTGGTAATAAACCAAAGATCAACCGTATCACTAGAAGTTCCAATGACAACCGTTTTTCCATCTTAGCAGAGGCGGAGAACAACCAAGCAGAGCTGGGGCAGGAGACCCAAAAGAAACCAAAGCCCCCACCTATTTATATAAGGGAAAAAAGCTCTAACGCCCTGGTCAACAAAATTGTTGCGCTGGTCGGGAACGATAATTTTCATGTTGTTCCGCTTATTAAAGGGAACATCCATGAAACTAAAGTTCAAACGAAGTCCGAAGAACACTTCCGAGCTGTGTCTAAGTACCTGGAGGAAACAAAAAAGAACTTCTACACCTACCAACTAAAAAGCAGCAAGGGACTGCAAGTTGTACTTAAAGGAATTGAACCCGACGTCGCCCCTCTGAGATTCAAGAAGCCCTTAAAGCCAAGGGCTTCTATGCCAAAAATGTCAGCAACATTATCAACAGGAATAAAAAACCGCAACCACTCTTCAAGGTCGAGCTCGAACCAGATAGCAAAGCCTTAAAGAAAAACGAAGTGCACCCAATCTATAAGCTGCAGCTCTTATTGCATCGAAGGATCACCGTGGAAGAACCACACAAACGCATCGGCCCTCTTCAATGCACAAACTGCCAGGAGTATGGACACACAAAGACATACTGCACACTTCGGGCAGTCTGCGTAGTCTGCGGAGACTTCCACAACTCCGTAAATTGCCCCGCAAACAAAGAAGACCCCTTAAAGAAAAAATGTGGCAACTGTGGAGGAAACCATACGGCAAACTACAGAGGCTGTGCGGTCTACAAGGAGCTGAAGAGTCGCATGCAACGAGCGACAGCTACGCGTCAACAAAATACGCAAAATGCGTATTATAACTCAAAAAGTACGCCAGACGTATTTTTCGCCAAGGCAGCCAGATCATCATTCGGTCCGCTAAATTCCACTAAGGGCTTCTCATACGCCGAAGCACTACGATCAGGCATGGAAAATCCACTCCAGCCACACTCAGAAAACACTCAGCAGGTCCCGATGCAGCCACAAAGCAATTTGGAATCTATGATGTATACCATGCAACAAAGTATGATGGAACTCATGTCATTCATGAAAACAACTATGCAAACCCTTGTTCAGAATCAGAACATGGTGATTCAGTTACTTGTAGCTCAACAGTCCAAATAATAAATGTCTAACCTACGTATATCTATGTGGAATGCCAACGGCATTTCACGGCATAACCTGGAAATAACGCAATTCCTAAATATAAATCACATCGACGCCATGCTGCTGGTTGAAACGCACCTCACAGGGAGATATAACTTCCATATAAGAGGTTATACCTTCTACCGCACAGATCATCCGGATGGGAAAGCCCACGGTGGAACCGGCATCTTAATCAGAGAACGCATCAAACACCACTTTCACCAAAGGTTTGCAACAAATTACCTGCAAGCCACGTCCATAAATGTGCAGTCAGGAAACGGCAACCTTTGCATTGCCGCTGTCTACTGCCCACCTCGATTTACTATCTCTGAAGGTCAATTCATGGACTTCTACAACACACTGGGGGATCGCTTCATAGCTGCAGGAGACTACAATGCCAAACACACGCACTGGGGATCACGCCTCGTGACCCCCAAGGGAAGGCAACTGTATAACGCACTTATAAAAGTGAGCAATAAATTGGACTACGTCTCTCCTGGTAGCCCCACATATTGGCCTGCAGACCCCAGAAAGATCCCAGATCTAATTGATTTCGCGGTGACGAAAAACATCCCACGCGATCTTATAAGCGCCATGGCCCTGTCGGATCTCTCATCCGACCACTCGCCCCTTGTTGCTAACCCTTCTTCAAAACCCAGAAATCACGGACCACCCCCATAGGCTGACGTCGCACAACACCAACTGGATGAAATATAGAAAGTATGTGAGTTCCCACATTGAGCTAACTCCTCAACTAAACATCGAATCGGACATCGACTACTCTACCGCCGCGCTGGAAGAGGTACTCGTCACAGCAGCCAGGATCTCAACACCAAAAGGGAAGGATGTGAAAATTAAGACGTTCAAAACCAGCCTGCAAATTGAACAGCTGGTTCTGGAAAAAAAGGCGTCTGCGACGGGCGTGGCAAACCAGCAGGTCACCATGCTCAAAGCAACGTCTTAATGAAGCCACCCGCAAACTAAGCCGGGCTCTGAAGCAAGATGCTGAAAACGCACAACTAAAATATATAGAAAACTATCGCCAACTAGTACAAAGCATCCCTTGTGGAGGGCTCACCCAAATCTAAGCTCTCCGGCTGAAACCGTAACCCCAATAAGAAATTCTTCAGGTTGCTGGGCCCGCAGCGACAAAGACAGAGCCGAAACATTTGCCTTACATCTCAGAGGCGTCTTCCAGCCGAACCCCTCAGCAAATGCACATGTTCTTCCGCAAATTCACTCGAGACGGAATTAACGCCAACTTCATTTCGGCCGAACGAGATTACAAAAATCATTAGGGAGCTAAAACCAAAAAGGCTCCAGGCCAGGACCTAATAACTACAAAAATGATAATGGAACTTCCGTACTGTGCTGTTGAGGTCATCTGTAAGCTCTTCAATGGTATCATAAGTCTCGGCTACTACCCAAGTAAATGGAAAAATCAATTATAATAATGATACCGAAGCCTGGAAAAGATCACACGATCCCGTCATCTTACAGACCAATAAGTTTATTATCATGCCTGTCCAAACTTTTCGAAAAATGTCTTCTAACGCGCATAATACCATATATGGAAGCTCACAACATTATCCCAGCCCATCAATTTGGCTTCAGAGAAAACACGGTACTATCGAGCAAGTTAACAGAATAACATCAGAGATTCGCGCACAGCCTTCGAGCTTAGAGAATACTGCAGCGCGATATTCCTCGACGTATCTCAAGCATTTGACCGCGTCTGGCTCAAAGGTCTTATGCATAAAATTAAAACACACTTGCCTGGGTACACTCATAAACTCCTTGAATCTTACCTCTACAACAGAGCCTTCGCAGTGAGGTGCAACACAACAATATCCGACAACTACACTATCGAAGCTGGAGTCCCACAAGGCAGCGCACTTGGGCCAACTCTATTCGTCCTCTACACAGCGGACATTCCCACAAGTGACCGACTAACAACATCCACCTTTGCTGACGACACTGCGATCCTTAGCCGCTCCAGATGCCCAGTCCGTGCATCAACCCAACTCGCCAAACATCTCATGGTAGTCGAGAAGTGGCTATCTGACTGGCGTATCAAAATAAACGAACAAAAGTGTAAACACATAACGTTTACTCTTAACAGGCAAACTTGCCCTCCGCTCTACCTGAATAGCACGCAGATCCCCAAGTCAACGAAGTAACGTATCTCGGCATCCATCTCGACAGACGTCTAACATGGCGTAGACATATCGAATGCAAGAAATTACACCTAAAGCTGAAAGCCAGCAGCCTCCACTGGATTATAAACGCCCGCTCGCCCTTGTGCCTGGACTATAAGGTCCTGCTCTATAACTCCACTCTTAAGCCAATCTGGACATATGGCTCCCAGCTTTGGGGGAACGCGAGCAGAACCAACATTGATATCATACAGCGCGCTCAATCAAAGATCCTGCGAACTATCACTGGGGCACCATGATATATTCGAAACCAAAACATCCACAGGGACCTCGGCATTTTCGCAGTAAAAGATGAAATATACAAGCAAAAAGCGTCCTATAATGAAAAACTCTCTGTCCACCCAAATCCCCTCGCAAGGGTCTTGACTCGGGTTTCCAACCGATCCCGCCTGCAACGTACCGACCTTCCAACCCAGCCATAATTTGTCAGGGCCATTTCTAATGTTCCAGTCTACATGACTGTTAGCTAGGTTATAGTATAAGATTTGATACACTTATTGTTAGTCTCAAAAATGAGAAGATTCAATAAATAAAAGCAAAATATAAAAAAAAAAAAAAAAAAAAGGTAGAATGCTTCAAAGCAATGAAAAAGATATAGAAGACGACGATGAATCAAGCAGTGAAGAAGAAAGCAGCGATGATGAAATTTCTGAACACCATATGCGTGTGAACGAAAAAAGAAGCGATGAGAGCAGACAATACGAAGTGCAAACTTCTCGATTAGCTATCTGTTTCCGTGATATAGAAGATTCAGTTCGACTATTTTATGGAAATGATGAAAGCGACGTAGAGGTGTGGGCAGCAGAATTCGAAGAGCAAGCTGTGCTCATGGGTTGGAGTGAGATGCAAAAACTCATATTTGCAAAAAAGTCGTTGCGTGTTGTAGCCAGATTGTTTTACTTAAGTGAAAAACGTCTTAACTCCTGGAATATACTAAAGCAGGCATTAATCAGTGAGTTTAGGTCTAAAGTCAGCAGCAAGCAGATTCACATGAAATTAAGTGAAACCAAACGACGATCTGATGAAAGCGCTCACGAGTACTTTTATCGCATTAAAGACATTGCATCGCGTGGAAAAGTGGAAGACGACGCACTTATCCAATATCGACGGTATCGATGAATTTTCGATAAACAAAACAATTCTGTATGGTGCGAAAAAATTTATATGATTTTAAAAACAAACTTAAAGTCTATGAAATAGTTAGCGGAAAAATCAAAAAAGAATGAAAAAACGGAGAAAGACAAAAAGAAAAAGGTGCAAGCTTCGCACGGTGGTACACAAAGTGAAAAAAGAGTGGTAAATTGTTATAGCTGTGGTGACAAGGGCCATTTAGCCAACAATTGCCTTAATAAGACAAGAGGAAAAAAGTGTTTTAAGTGTAGCCAATTTGGACATATCTCAAAGGACTGTCAGCAAAAGAAAACAGAGGTTGAATTCAAATTTTCAAATTCAAATTCAAATGCAAACATTATAAAGAGCAATACAAATATAACTAGCAAAGAAGTGTTCATACAAAACAAGAAGTGTTTCGCATTGTTCGATACGGGCAGTAAATTTAATATTATTCGCGAAGATTTGTGTAAAGAACTATGTTTACCAAATTTGCAAAGTACACATGTCATTCTAGTTGGATTCGGCAAAAGCAGTAGCGAAAATCATATTACTCCAATTGGACAGGTTAAACAATGTGTACATATTGATGAAAACGAATACATTTTAAACTTTATGGTGGTGCCTAGTTATTGTATGGATGTTAAATTAATAATTGGAGAACAATTATATTTGTTAGCTGAGATATCATTTAATCGATATGGAGTTAGTGTTCGCAAAATTGAAGAGAATTCCAATGAATCTGATGAACAGAACATTATGAAAATCGAAGCAGTGAACAATATAAATGAAATCAACATAAATGAAGCAATCAATAATCAGGCAAAAGGTGAAGTACGAGAAATAATATCTACATACAAGCCGGAAAAGATAAAATCTACAAATATTGAAATGAAAATAATTTTGAGCGATGAAACCCCGATATTTACACGTCCGCGTCGGTTCGCATTTACAGAAGCGCGTAGTTTTGACGATCAAATCGATGAATGGTTATGCAACGGAATAATTGAAGAATCCGAATCCGAGTTTTCAAGTCCGGTCGTACTCGTAAAGAAAAATGACGGTAGTCCGCGACTATGTATTGATTATAGACGCATTAATAAGGTAATTATTAAATAATAATAATTATTTTTCGCTGCCATTGATAGACGACCAATTAGACATACTGCAAGAAGCTATGATGTTCAGCACAATAGATTTGAAGAATGTGCCTGTTGCGAAGATAGTAAGAAGTATACGTCGTTTGTAACTCAGAGTGGTCAGTTCCAATTCCGAAAGGTGCCGTTTGGTTTGTCAAATTCACCTGGAGTTTTTCAACGACATATTTGCGCAATTTTTAGACCACTTAGCCGCAAGGGCATTGCATTGCCATAAGTAGAAGAGGCATTAGCAAATCTAAAAGAAATAATTAACACATGTAGGGAATATGGGCTGCAACTAAATATAAAGAAATGTCATTTTATGAAAAACCGTATTCAATTCTTAGGACACGTTATAGAAAACAAAAAATATATCCGTCTCCACAAAAGATAGAAGCTGTTGCTAAATATAAAACACCGAAGACACTTAAGCAGCTTGAGAGTTTCCTTGGGATTACAGGATATTTCAGAAAATTTGTTTCTAATTATGCCATAATCTCGAAGCCGTTGACAGATTTAACAAAGAACAATATGAAGTTTGTAATAGGCCCAATTGAAGAAAATGCTATAGAAAACTCTAAAGAAATGTTTGACGTCAAGTCCAGTATTAGCTATTTACAATCAGAAATACAACACAGAAGTTCACACGGATGCATCCATCGACGGGTTTGGAGCCGTGCTTTTACAGAAATCACTAGATGACGGACAGTTACACCCTGTGCACTTTATGAGTAAAAATACATCAGAAGCTCAGCGAAAATACTCGAGCTATGAACTTGAGATATTAGCAGTCATAGAGGCTTTAACTAAGTTTAGAGTTTATTTGTATGGTGTCAAGTTTAAGATTGTAAGCATTAAGCAGAATTTGTGCACAAGAGTTGCACGATGGGTTTTGTTTTTACAAGAATATGATTATTCAATTGAACACCGTTCCGGTTCACGTATGAAGCACGTGGATGCACTTTCACGCTATCCCATAATGACGATTAACAACGCGAATATTTCTATCAGTATAAAACATACACAGAAGCAAGATGCGCATCTGAAAGCGATTATCAAAATTCTTGACGACGGTAAGCAAAACTACGAAGATTACTTTATGAAGGCAGGTATCCTTCATAAGCTTGTAGATGACATCGAACTCATCGTTATTCCGAAACAGAAGCAAATAATTGGAAAGGTTTACGATAGAGGCCATTTCGCTATTAAGAAGACCAAAGAGCTGATCTGCAAATATTATTTTATACCAAATCTGGACAACAAAATAAAAAAGTATATTGAATGCTGCATACCGTGCATACTCATTAATCGAAAACGAGGTAAACAAGAAGGTTTACTACATCCACTACTAAAGCACGATGTTTCTACAAACGTACCATATTGACTTTCTGGGTCCACTCGAATCAACAAATAAGGAGTATAAACACATATTAGCAGTGATTGATAGTTTCACCAAATTTTGCTGGCTATACCCTACAAAGTCAACCACTGCCAATGAAGTCATTACCAAACTACGTAATCAGAGTGTAGTTTTTGGTAATCCAGCATGCATTATTTCGGACAGAGAATCAGCATTTACAGCACACGAGTTCTGTAATTATTGCGAAGATGAAAATATACGGGACTGCCCCGTGTTAATGGCCAGGTGAAAAGATTGAATACAATAATCATTGCTGTACTATCCAAGCTTAGCATAGACGATCCAACTAAGTGGTATAAACATGTGGAGCGAGTTCAGCGATCCATAAACTCAACGTATGCAAGAAGTATTGATACCACACCATTCGAACTTCTCATTGGTGTCAAAATGCGTTCCAAAGATGATCAGCAGCTGCAAGTACTAATAGAAGAAGAGGCAATTTCTGCATTTAAAAATGACCGAAAAGAATTACGAAATGAAGCCAAAACCCAAATTTTGAATTTGCAAGCAGAAAATAAGAAGATCTATAATTTACGACGAAAAGCAGCAAGGGGTTATACTGTCGGCGATCTAGTTGCCATCAAGAGAACACAGTTTGGTGCTGGTCTTAAGCTAAAACCGAAGTTTCTAGGCCCATACCAGATTGTCAAAGTGTAACGTGTATGGTGTTGTCTTGACTTAAAGCAGCCCCTCTGTCTACTACGGTTCCGGCCGTGCACAGGAAAGTGGGGGTTCGTTGGCGCTGCTAAAATTCATTTGCTATCAAGTCGAGATATAAAGAAGAAAATTGTAGACAGTGTTGGTATTATATCTGGAGAATAAAACCCAAATATT
>JAECWR010000419.1:0-30402 GCA_018150935.1 Drosophila pruinosa
GTTCCTACTTTTCTTTTTCATTTGATCGTGTTTATTATGCTTCTCCAAATGTTGTATCAAATTCATAGTCTTGTCATTAAGGGTAACTTAACTATATTGATATTATGTTTTTAGGCCATGGATTTTAAAAAATCATGACCGTTTGCGTTTGTGCGAATGTGCGATACAGGCAGAAGGAGGCGTCTGCGACCCCATAAACTATATACATTCTTGATCAGCATCAACAGCCAAGTCGATATAGCCCAGTCTGTGTATCCGTCTGTCTGTATGAGCATCGAAATCTCAGAGACTATAAAAGCTAGAGCTACGAAATTTGGAGACAACATGTCAAAATTCGGTAGGCAGCTGAAGTTTATTTTATATGTTGTCCACGCCTCCTTCCGCCTCCGTAAATCGAAAAAAACGATTTCCAAGCATCATGTTAAAGCTAGAACGTTCAGTTTTGGCACACACAGTGGTAATCATCATCTCAATGATCTCTGAAAATTTGGTTACAATCGTGCAAAAACACAGAAGTTATTAAAGAATTACTTTTATAAGGTGAAATCGGAGGCAGCTGCACCTGTACAGCTAGCCGTTCCTACTTTTTCTTTTTCATTTGATCGTGTTTATTATGCTTCTCTAAATGTTGTATCAAATTCATAGTCTTGTCATTAAGGGTAACTTAACTATATTGATATTATGTTTTTAGGCCATGGATTTTAAAAAATCATGACCGTTTGCGTTTGTCCGAATGTGCGATACAGGCAGAAGGAGGCGTCTGCGACCCCATAAACTATATACATTCTTGATCAGCATCAACAGCCAAGTCGATATAGCCCTGTCTGTGTATCCGTCTGTCTGTATGAGCATCGAAATCTCAGAGACTATAAAAGCTAGAGCTACGAAATTTGGAGACAACATGTCAAAATTCGGTAGGCAGCTGAAGTTTATTTTATATGTTGTCCACGCCTCCTTCCGCCTCCGTAAATCGAAAAAAACGATTTCCAAGCATCATGTTAAAGCTAGAACGTTCAGTTTTGGCACACACAGTGGTAATCATCATCTCAATGATCTCTGAAAATTTGGTTAGAATCGTGCAAAAAACACAGAAGTTATTAAAGAATTACTTTTACAAGGTGAAATAGGAGGCAGCTGCACCTGTACGGCTAGCCGTTCCTACTTTTTCTTTTTCATTTAATCGTGTTTATTATGCTTCTCTAAAACTTGTATCAAATTCATAGTCTTATCATTAAGGGTAACTTAACTATATTGATATTATGGTAATCATCATCTCAATGATCTCTGAAAATTTGGTTACAATCGTGAAAAAAACACAGAAATTATTAAAGAATTACTTTTATCAGGTGAAATCGGAGGCAGCTGCACCTGTACAGCTAGCCGTTCCTACTTTTTCTTTTTCATTTGATCGTGTTTATTATGCTTCTCTAAATGTTGTATCAAATTCATAGTCTTGTCATTAAGGGTAACTTAACTATATTGATATTATGTTTTTAGGCCATGGATTTTAAAAAATCATGACCGTTTGCGTTTGTCCGAATGTGCGATACAGGCAGAAGGAGGCGTCTGCGACCCCATAAACTATATACATTCTTGATCAGCATCAACAGCCAAGTCGATATAGCCCTGTCTGTGTATCCGTCTGTCTGTAAGAGCATCGAAATCTCTGAGACTATAAAAGCTAGAGCTACGAAATTTGGAGACAACATGTCAAAATTCGGTAGGCAGCTGAAGATTATTTTATATGTTGTCCTCGCCTCCTTCCGCCTCCGTAAATCGAAAAAAACGATTTCCAAGCATCATGTTAAAGCTAGAACGTTCAGTTTTGGCACACACAGTGGTAATCATCATCTCTCAATGATCTCTGAAAATTTGGTTAGAATCGTGCAAAAAACACAGAAGTTATTAAAGAATTACTTTTACAAGGTGAAATAGGAGGCAGCTGCACCTGTACGGCTAGCCGTTCCTACTTTTTCTTTTTTCATTTAATCGTGTTTATTATGCTTCTCTAAAACTTGTATCAAATTCATAGTCTTATCATTAAGGGTAACTTAACTATATTGATATTATGGTAATCATCATCTCAATGATCTCTGAAAATTTGGTTACAATCGTGAAAAAACACAGAAATTATTAAAAGAATTACTTTTATCAGGTGAAATCGGAGGCAGCTGCACCTGTACAGCTAGCCGTTCCTACTTTTTCTTTTTCATTTGATCGTGTTTATTATGCTTCTCTAAATGTTGTATCAAATTCATAGTCTTGTCATTAAGGGTAACTTAACTATATTGATATTATGTTTTTAGGCCATGGATTTTAAAAAATCATGACCGTTTGCGTTTGTCCGAATGTGCGATACAGGCAGAAGGAGGCGTCTGCGACCCATAAACTATATACATTCTTGATCAGCATCAACAGCCAAGTCGATATAGCCCTGTCTGTGTATCCGTCTGTCTGTATGAGCAATCTCAGAGACTATAAAAGCTAGAGCTACGAAATTTGGAGACAACATGTCAAAATTCGGTAGGCAGCTGAAGTTTATTTTATATGTTGTCCACGCCTCCTTCCGCCTCCGTAAATCGAAAAAACGATTTCCAAGCATCATGTTAAAAGCTAGAACGTTCAGTTTTGGCACACACAGTGGTAATCATCATCTCAATGATCTCTGAAAATTTGGTTAGAATCGTGCAAAAAACACAGAAGTTATTAAAGAATTACTTTTCAAGGTGAAATAGGAGGCAGCTGCCCCTGTACGGCTAGCCGTTCCTACTTTTTCTTTTTCATTTAATCGTGTTTATTATGCTTCTCTAAAACTTGTATCAAATTCATAGTCTTATCATTAAGGGTAACTTAACTATATTGATATTATGGTAATCATCATCTCAATGATCTCTGAAAATTTGGTTACAATCGTGAAAAAACACAGAAATTATTAAAGAATTACTTTTATCAGGTGAAATCGGAGGCAGCTGCACCTGTACAGCTAGCCGTTCCTACTTTTTCTTTTTCATTTGATCGTGTTTATTATGATTCTCTAAATGTTGTATCAAATTCATAGTCTTGTCATTAAGGGTAACTTAACTATATTGATATTATGTTTTAGGCCATGGATTTTAAAAAATCATGACCGTTTGCGTTTGTGCGAATGTGCGATACAGGCAGAAGGAGGCGTCTGCGACCCCATAAACTATATACATTCTTGATCAGCATCAACAGCCAAGTCGATATAGCCCTGTCTGTATCCGTCTGTCTGTAAGAGCATCGAAATCTCTGAGACTATAAAAGCTAGAGCTACGAAATTTGGAGACAACATGTCAAAATTCGGTAGGCAGCTGAAGATTATTTTATATGTTGTCCTCGCCTCCTTCCGCCTCCGTAAATCGAAAAAACGATTTCCAAGCATCATGTTAAAGCTAGAACGTTCAGTTTTGGCACACACAATGGTAATCATCATCTCAATGATCTCTGAGAATTTGGTTACAATCCTGCAAAAAACACAGAAGTTATTAAAGAATTACTTTTATAAGGTGAAATCGGAGGCAGCTGCACTGTACAGCTAGCCGTTCCTACTTTTCTTTTTCATTTGATCGTGTTTATTATGCTTCTCTAAATGTTGTATCAAATTCATAGTCTTGTCATTAAGGGTAACTATATTGATATTATGTTTTTAGGCCATGGATTTTAAAAAATCATGACCGTTTGCGTTTGTCCGAATGTGCGATACAGGCAGAAGGAGGCGTCTGCGACCCCATAAACTATATACATTCTTGATCAGCATCAACAGCCAAGTCGATATAGCCCTGTCTGTGTATCCGTCTGTCTGTATGAGCATCGAAATCTCAGAGACTATTTATTTATTTATTTATTTATTTATTTAAGTCAGCTAAAGGCAGCCGAACAGATTAATTAACAAATTAAAGAAAGATAAATTAAAATTAAAATTTAAAAATAAAATGATATTAAAACCAATATTTAATGTATTTAAAAGTATGTAAAATGTATGTAAAAAAATGTATGTAAATCTGGGGTATACAAAGTTCAATATAAAGTGATCCAACATTTGTTGCAAAAATTGGGGAAAACCCAGAAAAACCCAATCAGATCACAGTGTTAGTGTTAATTACTATGACTACAGATTAGAAAGTTTAAAATTAGTTTCTTAATTATAAACAAGGAGGACTCTGTGGCAAAAACATGAGAAGTTCTATTGTAATCGACACAGAGCACACGAAAAGGTTCATGCAACAAATAATTAGACGAACATGTACTTAATGACAAGGGTCTAAAATTACGAGTTCTTCTAAAGGGAACAGTGAAGCAAATTAGGTTTAATAACACAGAAGAATCAATAAATCCACCAATTAGTTTATGAATAAAAACAACACCCAACAAAACACGACGATTAGTTAGAGATGGAAGATTAATTAAAAGAAGTCTACTAGAGTAAGAAGGCAAATCAGAACCAGAAACCCAGTTAAAGCGACGGAGGGCAAAAAGTAAAAACTTCTTTTGCACTGATTCAATTCTGTCTTGGTGGACAGAATATTGTGGGGACCAGACACAAGAACCGTATTCCAAAATTGGACGAACAAGAGAAGTGTAAAGTAATTTTGTCGTATAAGGGTCATCAAACTCTTTGGACCATCGTTTAATGAAGCCAAGAACTTGAGTCGCCTTATTGACAGCAAAAGAAATATGGTGGTCGAATTTCAACTTATGATCTAGGAAAATACCTAAATCTTTAGCGTTATTCAATCTCTCAATGTTAACCTGCTCGAGACTGTAAGTAACGATATGTGGTGAGGTTCTATAAAATGACATAACATTACATTTTGAACAATTAAGTTGCAACATGTTGTCACTACACCAATTTGAAAGCAGATTAAGATCTGCTTGCAAAAGGCAGTGAGAGCTAATATCATTGTACGAGAAACACAAATTCACATCGTCAGCATACATTAACACTTTGGAATTGGGAATAATAGAAGGAAGATCATTAATAAAAAGATTAAAAGAAGAGGACCAAGATGACTACCCTGAGGTACACCAGAAGTAACAAAAATGGGCTTTGAAAAACAAGATTTAAAGAGAATTTTTGAGTTCTCGAACTAAGATAGTTAGAAATCCACATAAGAAGACTATGTGGAAATCCAGAAAGCTGTAGTTTATTTAGCAAAAGACAGTGGTTTACAGAATCAAAGGCCTTACTAAAGTCAGTATATACAACATCAGTCTGCATTTTATTATGGAATCCTGCTATCACAAACGAGGTAAATTCAAGAAGGTTAGTGGTAGTAGATCTTGCTTTCACAAAACCATGTTGATAAGGTGAAATAATAGAACTACATGAATGTTGGAGCTGACAAGTAATCATTTTCTCCAACACCTTAGGAATAGCAGACAACTTAGAAATGCCTCTATAATTCTTGACCTCGGACTTTGAACCTTTCTTATGAAGAGGAACAATAAACGATTCCTTCCAAATTGGAGGTAAAGAGCAGGAGTTAACAGACAAGTCAAATAATTTATGAAGGGGTTTACATAGAGAACCAGCACAGTACCTGAGTACACATCCTGGCACTCCATCAGGACCTGGTGAGTACACAGGCTTGATTAAATTAAGTTCGTTAAGAACCGAACTTTCTGTGATGACAGGATCAAAATGCAATTAGATGTTTGAATACGATATTGATAAGGCAAAGTAGGTAATACAGAAACAGTATAAGTGGATTGGAAGAAATCTGCAAATAAATCGGCAGAGGCCTGATCAGAATTTGCTTTCATATCTCCAAGAATGACAGAAGAGGGTAGAGAAGAGGATTTACGTTTCATATTTACAAAATTATAGAACTGTCGTGGATTATGAGCAAATTGTAAACGACAGCGATTTAGATAATTTTTTATAACATCGCGAGTTATACGAGACAAAATTAGATCTGGCAATAACATAACAAGAGAAATCAGAAGAGTTTCCCGAACTCTTGAATTTTTTATAGTATCGAGATTTCAAATTTTTAAGCGCATCAAGTCACGTGTAAACCAAGGTGGACGGTTCGTCCTCACAAGTTTAACAGTAGGCATTTGCTCAAAAATTTAATTAAGAATATTATAAAAAATAGAAGAAGCACTGTTTATGTCAGTACAAAAGTACAGTTGAGACCAGTCAGTAAGATTTATAAGACTATTGAGTTTAACGAAATCTGTTTTACGAAAACAGCGAACATACGAACGTGAACTCTCTAAAGCAGTTGCATTGAAATTTTGTAAATTGAAAGTAAGTTCTAAAGTGGGATGGTGGAGGTCTTCAGGAGTGACTAGAGGAGGAATTTGTTTAGTATAACTACAAGCAGGATCAGAAGAAAAGACAAGGTCAAGCATACGACCATTACAGTTACGCATCAGGTTAACTTGCGTCAGAGAGATATCAAACAACGAATTAATAAATTCATGGGAACTAGATGGGGTCAAAACATTAGGTGTGTCTAACCAAATAACGTTGGGCAAATTAAAATCACCAAAGACAAATAAAAGTCTCTATCCGAAAGAAGAGAAGAAATATATTTAATTGCAAAAGGTGTTCATTGTAAATGACCATATCGGATTGGGGAGGAATATACGAACAGCTGATAAAAATTGAAAAATTATTGAATGAAATTTTTACACCTACAAATTCGATGTCAACATGCCATCGAGAAGAAATTAATTCAGACGGAAGGTCAGAATTAACAGCAATTAAAACGCCACCTCCGACACGTGAAACACGGTCACATCTAAAAGAGGTGTATTTATCAGAAAACAAAGAAAAATTAGTAATATCTGGCTTTAACCAGGTTTCGGAAAGATAATGACATCAAACTCAAAAGAAAAACAATCAACAAATAGTTGAGAAAGTTTAGAATTAAGACCTCTAACGTTTTGATACGCTAGAAGGAAGGATGGAGTTAGTTTTTTGGGTTAACATTAGAGGAAGAGGTAATACCAGTGATAGGAGGCAGTGCAATCGGAGACCGATTCTTTTTTTGATACATACTCTTTTACAATAAGGTGTTGCGGCCAAAAGTAGCCAAAGCAATAGACTTAAATTTCTCGACAGTAACACTAACATGATCGGGAAGATTCGATTGTATATATGATTTAACATCTTCAGATGACGTGTCTGGATTAAGACGAGAGACAAAAAGCTGTTTCTTTAAGGGAACAGCAGAAAGAGGTTTTGCAACCAAGTTAGTTGTCACTGAACCTGGAGGAGGGTACAAGAGATAACTGGCAATGTTTCGATTGCTACAGAAGGAGAACATGACGGAGGGGCCGGAGTGTTGAAGCCCATGAGTTGAGCCTCTGGGCGAGCACTATTAATCGGGGTAACTGGGTAGGCAACAATAATGGGCACAAGGGTTGTACCACATTAGAAGATGACGGAACGTCAATAGTCACCGATGGCGCATTCAATAACTTCAAATTATTGAACTGAGACCCCATGGTCTCAAACTCTGATAGTAAAAAAGCTAGAGCTACGAAATTTGGAGACAACATGTCAAAATTCGGTAGGCAGCTGAAGTTTATTTTATATGTTGTCCACGCCTCCTTCCGCCTCCGTAAATCGAAAAAAACGATTTCCAAGCATCATGTTAAAGCTAGAACGTTCAGTTTTGGCACACACAGTGGTAATCATCATCTCAATGATCTCTGAAAATTTAGTTAGAATCGTGCAAAAAACACAGAAGTTATTAAAGAATTACTTTTATAAGGTGAAATAGAGGCAGCTGCACTATGTACGGCTAGCCGTTCCTACTTTTTCTTTTTCATTTAATCGTGTTTATTATGCTTCTCTAAAACTTGTATCAAATTCATAGTCTTATCATTAAGGGTAACTTAACTATATTGATATTATGGTAATCATCATCTCAATGATCTCTGAAAATTTGGTTACAATCGTGCAAAAAACACAGAAGTTATTAAAGAATTACTTTTATAAGGTGAAATCGGAGGCAGCTGCACCTACAGCTAGCCGTTCCTACTTTTTTCTTTTTCATTTGATCGTGTTTATTATGCTTCTCTAAATGTTGTATCAAATTCATAGTCTTGTCATTAAGGGTAACTATATTGATATTATGTTTTTAGGCCATGGATTTTAAAAAAATCATGACCGTTTGAGTTTGTCCGAATGTGCGATACAGGCAGAAGGAGGCGTCTGCGACCCCATAAACTATATACATTCTTGATCAGCATCAACAGCCAAGTCGATATAGCCCTGTCTGTGTATCCGTCTGTCTGTATGAGCATCGAAATCTCAGAGACTATAAAAGCTAGAGCTACGAAATTTGGAGACAACATGTCAAAATTCGGTAGGCAGCTGAAGTTTATTTTATATGTTGTCCACGCCTCCTTCCGCCTCCGTAAATCGAAAAAAACGATTTCCAAGCATCATGTTAAGGCTAGAACGTTCAGTTTTGGCACACACAATGGTAATCATCATCTCAATGATCTCTGAGAATTTGGTTACAATCCTGCAAAAAACACAGAAGTTATTAAAGAATTACTTTTATAAGGTGAAATCGGAGGCAGCTGCACCTGTACAGCTAGCCGTTCCTACTTTTTCTTTTCATTTGATCGTGTTTATTATGCTTCTCTAAATGTTGTATCAAATTCATAGTCTTGTCATTAAGGGTAACTTAACTATATTGATATTATGTTTTTAGGCCATGGATTTTAAAAAATCATGACCGTTTGCGTTTGTCCGAATGTGCGATACAGGCAGAAGGAGGCGTCTGCGACCCCATAAACTATATACATTCTTGATCAGCATCAACAGCCAAGTCGATATAGCCCTGTCTGTGTATCCGTCTGTCTGTATGAGCATCGAAATCTCAGAGACTATAAAAGCTAGAGCTACGAAATTTGGAGACAACATGTCAAAATTCGGTAGGCAGCTGAAGTTTATTTTATATGTTGTCCACGCCTCCTTCCGCCTCCGTAAATCGAAAAAAACGATTTCCAAGCATCATGTTAAAGCTAGAACGTTCAGTTTTGGCACACACAATGGTAATCATCATCTCAATGATCTCTGAAAATTTGGTTAGAATCGTGCAAAAACACAGAAGTTATTAAAGAATTACTTTTATAAGGTGAAATCAGAGGCAGCTGCACCTGTACGGCTAGCCGTTCCTACTTTTTCTTTTTCATTTAATCGTGTTTATTATGCTTCTCTAAATGTTGTATCAAATTCATAGTCTTATCATTAAGGGTAACTTAACTATATTGATATTATGTTTTTAGGCTGGATTTTAAAAAATATGACCGTTTGCGTTTGTCGAATGTGCGATGCAGAAGGAGGCGTCTGCGACCCCATAAACTATATACATTCTTGATAAGCATCAACAGCCAAGTCGATATAGCCCTGTCTGTGTATCCGTCTGTCTGTATGAGCATCGAAATCTCAGAGACTATAAAGCTAGAGCTACAAATTTGGAGACAACATGTCAAAATTCGGTAGGCAGCTGAAGTTTATTTTATAATCACGTTTCCTTCCGCCTCCTTAAATCGAAAAAACGATTTCCAAGCATCATTTAAAGCTAGAACTAGTTCAGTTTTGGACACACAGTGGTAATCATCATCTCAATGATCTCTGAAAATTTGGTTACAATCGTGCAAAAAACACAGAAGTTATTAAAAATTACTTTTATAAGGTGAAATCGGAGGCAGCTGCCCCTGTACAGCTAGCCGTTCCTACTTTTTCTTTTCATTTGATCGTGTTTATTATGCTTCTCTAAATGTTGTATCAAATTCATAGTCTTGTCATTAAGGGTAACTTAACTATATTGATATTATGTTTTTAGGCCATGGATTTTAAAAAATCATGACCGTTTGCGTTTGTCGAATGTGCGATACAGGCAGAAGGAGGCGTCTGCGACCCCATAAACTATATACATTCTTGATCAGCATCAACAGCCAAGTCGATATAGCCCTGTCTGTGTATCCGTCTGTCTGTATGAGCATCGAAATCTCAGAGACTATAAAAGCTAGAGCTACGAAATTTGGAGACAACATGTCAAAATTCGGTAGGCAGCTGAAGTTTATTTTTATATGTTGTCCACGCCTCCTTCCGCCTCCGTAAATCGAAAAAAACGATTTCCAAGCATCATGTTAAAGCTAGAACGTTCAGTTTTGGCACACACAATGGTAATCATCATCTCAATGATCTCTGAAAATTTGGTTACAATCGTGCAAAAACACAGAAGTTATTAAAGAATTACTTTTATAAGGTGAAATCGGAGGCAGCTGCACCTGTACAGCTAGCCGTTCCTACTTTTTCTTTTTCATTTGATCGTGTTTATTATGCTTCTCTAAATGTTGTATCAAATTCATAGTCTTGTCATTAAGGGTAACTTAACTATATTGATATTATGTTTTTAGGCCATGGATTTTAAAAAATCATGACCGTTTGCGTTTGTCCGAATGTGCGATACAGGCAGAAGGAGGCGTCTGCGACCCATAAACTATATACATTCTTGATCAGCATCAACAGCCAAGTCGATATAGCCCTGTCTGTGTATCCGTCTGTCTGTATGAGCATCGAAATCTCAGAGACTATAAAAGCTAGAGCTACGAAATTTGGAGACAACATGTCAAAATTCGGTAGGCAGCTGAAGTTTATTTTATATGTTGTCCACGCCTCCTTCCGCCTCCGTAAATCGAAAAAAACGATTTCCAAGCATCATGTTAAAGCTAGAACGTTCAGTTTTGGCACACACAGTGGTAATCATCATCTCAATGATCTCTGAAAATTTGGTTACAATCGTGCAAAAAACACAGAAGTTATTAAAGAATTACTTTTATAAGGTGAAATCGGAGGCAGCTGCACCTGTACGGCTAGCCGTTCCTACTTTTTCTTTTTCATTTGATCGTGTTTATTATGCTTCTCTAAATGTTGTATCAAATTCATAGTCTTATCATTAAGGGTAACTTAACTATATTGATATTATGTTTTTAGGCCATGGATTTTAAAAAATCATGACCGTTTGCGTTTGTCCGAATGTGCGATACAGGCAGAAGGAGGCGTCTGCGACCCCATAAACTATATACATTCTTGATCAGCATCAACAGCCAAGTCGATATAGCCCTGTCTGTGTATCCGTCTGTCTGTATGAGCATCGAAATCTCAGAGACTATAAAAGCTAGAGCTACGAAATTTGGAGACAACATGTCAAAATTCGGTAGGCAGCTGAAGTTTATTTTATATGTTGTCCACGCCTCCTTCCGCCTCCGTAAATCGAAAAAAAAACGATTTCCAAGCATCATGTTAAAGCTAGAACGTTCAGTTTTGGCACACACAATGGTAATCATCATCTCAATGATCTCTGAAAATTTGGTTACAATCGTGCAAAAAACACAGAAGTTATTAAAGAATTACTTTTATAAGGTGAAATCGGAGGCAGCTGCACCTGTACAGCTAGCCGTTCCTACTTTTTCTTTTTCATTTGATCGTGTTTATTATGCTTCTCTAAATGTTGTATCAAATTCATAGTCTTATCATTAAGGGTAACTTAACTATATTGATATTATGTTTTTAGGCCATGGATTTTAAAAAATCATGACCGTTTGCGTTTGTCAGAATGTGCGATACGGGCAGAAGGAGGCGTCTGCGACCCATAAACTATATACATTCTTGATCAGCATCAACAGCCAAGTCGATATAGCCCTGTCTGTGTATCCGTCTGTCTGTATGAGCATCGAAATCTCAGAGACTATAAAAGCTAGAGCTACGAAATTTGGAGACAACATGTCAAAATTCGGTAGGCAGTTGAAGTTTATTTTATATGTTGTCCACGCCTCCTTCCGCCTCCGTAAATCGAAAAAAAACGATTTCCAAGCATCATGTTAAAGCTAGAACGTTCAGTTTTGGCACACACAATGGTAATCATCATCTCAATGATCTCTGAAAATTTGGTTACAATCGTGCAAAAAACACAGAAGTTATTAAAGAATTACTTTTATAAGGTGAAATCGGAGGCAGCTGCACCTGTACAGCTAGCCGTTCCTACTTTTTCTTTTTCATTTGATCGTGTTTATTATGCTTCTCTAAATGTTGTATCAAATTCATAGTCTTGTCATTAAGGGTAACTTAACTATATTGATATTATGTTTTTAGGCCATGGATTTTAAAAAATCATGACCGTTTGCGTTTGTCGAATGTGCGATACGGGCAGAAGGGGCGTCTGCGACCCATAAACTATATACATTCTTGATCAGCATCAACAGCCAAGTCGATATAGCCCTGTCTGTGTATCCGTCTGTCTGTATGAGCATCGAAATCTCAGAGACTATAAAAGCTAGAGCTACGAAATTTGGAGACAACATGTCAAAATTCGGTAGGCAGCTGAAGTTTATTTTATATGTTGTCCACGCCTCCTTCCGCCTCCCGTAAATCGAAAAAAAACGATTTCCAAGCATCATGTTAAAGCTAGAACGTTCAGTTTTGGCACACACAATGGTAATCATCATCTCAATAATATCGGAAAACTTGGATACAATCGTGCAAAAAACACAGGAGTTATTAAAGAATTACTTTTATAAGGTGAAATCCGAGGCAGCTGCACCTGTACAGTTAGCCGTTCCTACTTTTTCTTTTCATTTGATCGTGTTTATTATGCTTCTCTAAATGTTGTATCAAATTCATAGTCTTATCATTAAGGGTAACTTAACTATATTGATATTATGTTTTTAGGCCATGGATTTTAAAAAATCATGACCGTTTGCGTTTGTCCGAATGTGCGATACAGGCAGAAGGAGGCGTCTGCGACCCATAAACTATATACATTCTTGATCAGCATCAACAGCCAAGTCGATATAGCCCTGTCTGTGTATCCGTCTGTCTGTATGAGCATCGAAATCTCAGAGACTATAAAAGCTAGAGCTACGAAATTTGGAGACAACATGTCAAAATTCGGTAGGCAGCTGAAGTTTATTTTATATGTTGTCACGCCTCCTTCCGCCTCCGTAAATCGAAAAAAAACGATTTCCAAGCATCATGTTAAAGCTAGAACGTTCAGTTTGGCGCACACAATGGTAATCATCATCTCAATGATCTCTGAAAATTTGGTTTACAATCGTGCAAAAAACACAGAAGTTATTAAAGAATTACTTTTATAAGGTGAAATCGGAGGCAGCTGCACCTGTACAGCTAGCCGTTCCTACTTTTTCTTTTTCATTTGATCGTGTTTATTATGCTTCTCTAAATGTTGTATCAAATTCATAGTCTTGTCATTAAGGGTAACTTAACTATATTGATATTATGTTTTTAGGCCATGGATTTTAAAAAATCATGACCGTTTGCGTTTGTCGAATGTGCGATACAGGCAGAAGGAGGCGTCTGCGACCCCATAAACTATATACATTCTTGATCAGTATCAACAGCCAAGTCGATATAGCCCTGTCTGTGTATCCGTCTGTCTGTATGAGCATCGAAATCTCAGAGACTATAAAAGCTAGAGCTACGAAATTTGGAGACAACATGTCAAAATTCGGTAGGCAGCTGAAGTTTATTTTATATGTTGTCCACGCCTCCTTCCCGCCTCCGTAAATCGAGAAAAAACGATTTCCAAGCATCATGTTAAAGCTAGAACTTCAGTTTTGGCACACACAATGGTAATCATCATCTCAATGATCTCTGAAAATTTGGTTACAATCGTGCAAAAACACAGAAGTTATTAAAGAATTACTTTTATAAGGTGAAATCGGAGGCAGCTGCGCCTGTACGGCTAGCCGTTCCTACTTTTCTTTTTCATTTGATCGTGTTTATTATGCTTCTCTAAATGTTGTATCAAATTCATAGTCTTGTCATTAAGGGTAACTTAACTATATTGATATTATGTTTTTAGGCCATGGATTTTAAAAAATCATGACCGTTTGCGTTTGTCCGAATGTGCGATACAGGCAGAAGGAGGCGTCTGCGACCCATAAACTATATACATTCTTGATCAGCATCAACAGCCAAGTCGATATAGCCCTGTCTGTGTATCCGTCTGTCTGTATGAGCATCGAAATCTCAGAGACTATAAAAGCTAGAGCTACGAAATTTGGAGACAACATGTCAAAATTCGGTAGGCAGCTGAAGTTTATTTTATATGTTGTCCACGCCTCCTTCCGCCTCCGTAAATCGAAAAAACGATTTCCAAGCATCATGTTAAAGCTAGAACGTTCAGTTTTGGCACACACAATGGTAATCATCATCTCAATGATCTCTGAAAATTTGGTTACAATCGTGCAAAAAACACAGAAGTTATTAAGAATTACTTTTATAAGGTGAAATCGGAGGCAGCTGCACCATGTACAGCTAGCCGTTCCTACTTTTTCTTTTTCATTTGATCGTGTTTATTATGCTTCTCTAAATGTTGTATCAAATTCATAGTCTTGTCATTAAGGGTAACTTAACTATATTGATATTATGTTTTTAGGCCATGGATTTTAAAAAATCATGACCGTTTGCGTTTGTCGAATGTGCGATACAGGCAGAAGGAGGCGTCTGCGACCCCATAAACTATATACATTCTTGATCAGCATCAACAGCCAAGTCGATATAGCCCTGTCTGTGTATCCGTCTGTCTGTATGAGCATCGAAATCTCAGAGACTATAAAAGCTAGAGCTACGAAATTTGGAGACAACATGTCAAAATTCGGTAGGCAGCTGAAGTTTATTTTATATGTTGTCCACGCCTCCTTCCGCCTCCGTAAATCGAAAAAAACGATTTCCAAGCATCATGTTAAAGCTAGAACGTTCAGTTTTGGCACACACAGTGGTAATCATCATCTCAATGATCTCTGAAAATTTGGTTACAATCGTGTAAAAAACACAGAAGTTATTAAAGAATTACTTTTATAAGGTGAAATCGGAGGCAGCTGCAGTGTACAGCTAGCCGTTCCTACTTTCTTTTTCATTTGATCGTGTTTATTATGCTTCTCTAAATGTTGTATCAAATTCATAGTCTTGTCATTAAGGGTAACTTAACTATATTGATATTATGTTTTTAGGCCATGGATTTTAAAAAATCATGACCGTTTGCGTTTGTCGAATGTGCGATACAGGCAGAAGGAGGCGTCTGCGACCCCATAAACTATATACATTCTTGATCAGCATCAACAGCCAAGTCGATATAGCCCCTGTCTGTGTATCCGTCTGTCTGTATGAGCATCGAAATCTCAGAGACTATAAAAGCTAGAGCTACGAAATTTGGAGACAACATGTCAAAATTCGGTAGGCAGCTGAAGTTTATTTTATATGTTGTCCACGCCTCCTTCCGCCTCCGTAAATCGAAAAAAACGATTTCCAAGCATCATGTTAAAGCTAGAACGTTCAGTTTTGGCACACACAATGGTAATCATCATCTCAATGATCTCTGAAAATTTGGTTACAATCGTGCAAAAAACACAGAAGTTATTAAAGAATTACTTTTATAAGGTGAAATCGGAGGCAGCTGCACCTGTACAGCTAGCCGTTCCTACTTTTTCTTTTTCATTTGATCGTGTTTATTATGCTTCTCTAAATGTTGTATCAAATTCATAGTCTTGTCATTAAGGGTAACTTAACTATATTGATATTATGTTTTTAGGCCATGGATTTTAAAAAATCATGACCGTTTGCGTTTGTCGAATGTGCGATACAGGCAGAAGGAGGCGTCTGCGACCCCATAAACTATATACATTCTTGATCAGCATCAACAGCCAAGTCGATATAGCCCTGTCTGTGTATCCGTCTGTCTGTATGAGCATCGAAATCTCAGAGACTATAAAAGCTAGAGCTACGAAATTTGGAGACAACATGTCAAAATTCGGTAGGCAGCTGAAGTTTATTTTATATGTTGTCCACGCCTCCTTCCGCCTCCGTAAATCGAAAAACGATTTCCAAGCATCATGTTAAAGCTAGAACGTTCAGTTTTGGCACACACAATGGTAATCATCATCTCAATGATCTCTGAAAATTTGGTTACAATCGTGCAAAAACACAGAAGTTATTAAAGAATTACTTTTATAAGGTGAAATCGGAGGCAGCTGCACCTGTACAGCTAGCCGTTCCTACTTTTTCTTTTTCATTTGATCGTGTTTATTATGCTTCTCTAAATGTTGTATCAAATTCATAGTCTTGTCATTAAGGGTAACTTAACTATATTGATATTATGTTTTTAGGCCATGGATTTTAAAAAATCATGACCGTTTGCGTTTGTCGAATGTGCGATACAGGCAGAAGGAGGCGTCTGCGACCTCATAAACTATATACATTCTTGATCAGCATCAACAGCCAAGTCGATATAGCCCTGTCTGTGTATCCGTCTGTCTGTATGAGCATCGAAATCTCAGAGACTATAAAAGCTAGAGCTACGAAATTTGGAGACAACATGTCAAAATTCGGTAAGGCAGCTGAAGTTTATTTTATATGTTGTCCACGCCTCCTTCCGCCTCCGTAAATCGAAAAACGATTTCCAAGCATCATGTTAAAGCTAGAACGTTCAGTTTTGGCCACACCATTGGTAATCATCATCTCAATGATCTCTGAAAATTTGGTTACAATCGTGCAAAAAACACAGAAGTTATTAAAGAATTACTTTTATAAGGTGAAATCGGAGGCAGCTGCACCTGTACAGCTAGCCGTTCCTACTTTTTCTTTTTCATTTGATCGTGTTTATTATGCTTCTCTAAATGTTGTATCAAATTCATAGTCTTGTCATTAGGGTAACTTAACTATATTGATATTATGTTTTTAGGCCATGGATTTTAAAAAATCATGACCGTTTGCGTTTGTCCGAATGTGCGATACAGGCAGAAGGAGGCGTCTGCGACCCCATAAACTATATACATTCTTGATCAGCATCAACAGCCAAGTCGATATAGCCCTGTCTGTGTATCCGTCTGTCTGTATGAACATCGAAATCTCAGAGACTATAAAAGCTAGAGCTACGAAATTTGGAGACAACATGTCAAAATTCGGTAGGCAGCTGAAGTTTATTTTAGATGTTGTCCACGCCTCCTTCCGCCTCCGTAAATCGAAAAAAACGATTTCCAAGCATCATGTTAAAGCTAGAACGTTCAGTTTTGGCACACACAATGGTAATCATCATCTCAATGATCTCTGAAAATTTGGTTACAATCGTGCAAAAAACACAGAAGTTATTAAAGAATTACTTTTATAAGGTGAAATCGGAGGCAGCTGCACCATGTACAGCTAGCCGTTCCTACTTTTTCTTTTTCATTTGATCGTGTTTATTATGCTTCTCTAAATGTTGTATCAATTTCATAGTCTTGTCATTAAGGGTAACTAACTATATTGATATTATGTTTTTAGGCCATGGATTTTAAAAAATCATGACCGTTTGCGTTTGTCCGAATGTGCGATACAGGCAGAAGGAGGCGTCTGCGACCCCATAAACTATATACATTCTTGATCAGCATCAACAGCCGAGTCGATATAGCCCTGTCTGTGTATCCGTCTGTCTGTATGAACATCGAAATCTCAGAGACTATAAAAACTAGAGCTACGAAATTTGGAGACAACATGTCAAAATTCGGTAGGCAGCTGAAGTTTATTTTAGATGTTGTCCACGCCTCCTTCCGCCTCCGTAAATCGAAAAAAACGATTTCCAAGCATCATGTTAAAGCTAGAACGTTCAGTTTTGGCACACACAATGGTAATCATCATCTCAATGATCTCTGAAAATTTGGTTACAATCGTGCAAAAAACACGAAGTTATTAAAGAATTACTTTTATAAGGTGAAATCGGAGGCAGCTGCACCTGTACAGCTAGCCGTTCCTACTTTTTCTTTTTCATTTGATCGTGTTTATTATGCTTCTCTAAATGTTGTATCAAATTCATAGTCTTGTCATTAAGGGTATTAACTATATTGATATTATGTTTTTAGGCCATGGATTTTAAAAATCATGACCGTTTGCGTTTGTCCGAATGTGCGATACAGGCAGAAGGAGGCGTCTGCGACCCCATAAACTATATACATTCTTGATCAGCATCAACAGCCAAGTCGATATAGCCCTGTCTGTGTATCCGTCGTCTGTCTGTATGAACATCGAAATCTCAGAGACTATAAAAGCTAGAGCTACGAAATTTGGAGACAACATGTCAAAATTCGGTAGGCAGCTGAAGTTTATTTTAGATGTTGTCCACGCCTCCTTCCGCCTCCGTAAATCGAAAAAAAACGATTTCCAAGCATCATGTTAAAGCTAGAACGTTCAGTTTTGGCACACACAATGGTAATCATCATCTCAATGATCTCTGAAAATTTGGTTACAATCGTGCAAAAACACAGAAGTTATTAAAGAATTACTTTTATAAGGTGAAATCGGAGGCAGCTGCACCTGTACAGCTAGCCGTTCCTACTTTTTCTTTTTCATTTGATCGTGTTTATTATGCTTCTCTAAATGTTGTATCAAATTCATAGTCTTGTCATTAAGGGTAACTTAACTATATTGATATTATGTTTTTGGGCCATGGATTTTAAAAAATCATGACCGTTTGCGTTTGTCCGAATGTGCGATACAGGCAGAAGGAGGCGTCTGCGACCCCATAAACTATACACATTCTTGATCAGCATCAACAGCCGAGTCGATATAGCCCTGTCTGTGTATCCGTCTGTCTGTATGAGCATCGAAATCTCAGAGACTATAAAAGCTAGAGCTACGAAATTTGGAGACAACATGTCAAAATTCGGTAGGCAGCTGAAGTTTATTTTAGATGTTGTCCACGCCTCCTTCCGCCTCCGTAAATCGAAAAAAACGATTTCCAAGCATCATGTTAAAGCTAGAACGTTCAGTTTTGGCACACACAATGGTAATCATCATCTTAATGATCTCTGAAAATTTGGTTACAATCGTGCAAAAAACACAGAAGTTATTAAAGAATTACTTTTATAAGGTGAAATCGGAGGCAGCTGCACCTGTACAGCTAGCCGTTCCTACTTTTTCTTTTTCATTTGATCGTGTTTATTATGCTTCTCTAAATGTTGTATCAATTTCATAGTCTTGTCATTTAGGGTAACTATATTGATATTATGTTTTTAGGCCATGGATTTAAAAAAAATCATGACCGTTTGCGTTTGTCCGAATGTGCGATACAGGCAGAAGGAGGCGTCTGCGACCCCATAAACTATATACATTCTTGATCAGCATCAACAGCCGAGTCGATATAGCCCTGTCTGTGTGTCCGTCTGTCTGTATGAACATCGAGATCTCAGAGACTATAAAAGCTAGAGCTACGAAATTTGGAGACAACATGTCAAAATTCGGTAGGCAGCTGAAGTTTATTTTAGATGTTGTCCACGCCTCCTTCCGCCTAAAAAAAAAAAAAAAAACGATTTCCAAGCATCATGTTAAAGCTAGAACGTTCAGTTTTGGCACACACAATGGTAATCATCATCTCAATGATCTCTGAAAATTTGGTTACAATCGTGCAAAAAACACAGAAGTTATTAAAGAATTACTTTTATAAGGTGAAATCGGAGGCAGCTGCACCTGTACAGCTAGCCGTTCCTACTTTTTTCTTTTTCATTTGATCGTGTTTATTATGCTTCTCTAAATGTTGTATCAAATTCATAGTCTTGTCATTAAGGGTAACTAACTATATTGATATTATGTTTTTAGGCCATGGATTTTAAAAAAATCATGACCGTTTGCGTTTGTCCGAATGTGCGATACAGGCAGAAGGAGGCGTCTGCGACCCCATAAACTATATACATTCTTGATCAGCATCAACAGCCGAGTCGATATAGCCCTGTCTGTGTATCCGTCTGTCTGTATGAACATCGAAATCTCAGAGACTATAAAAGCTAGAGCTACGAAATTTGGAGACAACATGTCAAAATTCGGTAGGCAGCTGAAGTTTATTTTATATGTTGTCCACGCCTCCTTCCGCCTCCGTAAATCGAAAAAAACGATTTCCAAGCATCATGTTAAAGCTAGAACGTTCAGTTTTGGCACACACAATGGTAATCATCATCTCAATGATCTCTGAAAATTTGGTTACAATCGTGCAAAAAACACAGAAGTTATTAAAGAATTACTTTTATAAGGTGAAATCGGAGGCAGCTGCACCTGTACAGCTAGCCGTTCCTACTTTTTCTTTTTCATTTGATCGTATTTATTATGCTTCTCTAAATGTTGTATCAATTTCATAGTCTTGTCATTAAGGGTATAACTATATTGATATTATGTTTTTAGGCCATGGATTTTAAAAAAATCATGACCGTTTGCGTTTGTCCGAATGTGCGATACAGGCAGAAGGAGGCGTCTGCGACCCCATAAACTATATACATTCTTGATCAGCATCAACAGCCGAGTCGATATAGCCCTGTCTGTGTATCCGTCTGTCTGTATGAACATCGAAATCTCAGAGACTATAAAAGCTAGAGCTACGAAATTTGGAGACAACATGTCAAAATTCGGTAGGCAGCTGAAGTTTATTTTAGATGTTGTCCACGCCTCCTTCCGCCTCCGTAAATCGAAAAAAACGATTTCCAAGCATCATGTTAAAGCTAGAACGTTCAGTTTTGGCACACACAATGGTAATCATCATCTCAATGATCTCTGAAAATTTGTTACAATGGTGCAAAAAACACAGAAGTTATTAAAGAATTACTTTTATAAGGTGAAATAGCAGCAGCTTAGCCGTTCCTACTTTTTTTTTCATTTGATCGTGTTTATTACTCTTTATTTATAATTAGGTAACTATATTGATATTATGTTTTAGGCCTAAAAATACTTATATTAAATATAAAATTTTGATGATCAACAGCAAGTAATAGCCCTTGTGTATGTCTTCTGTAACGTATGGTGGCTCAAGAGATGTTTGTGTCCCTCATAAGGGTGCCACATTCTTTTATGTAATGTAAGCTGGTCGTGCTCTACGTCGGGAGCCACTTTCTTCCAGTGTAATGTACGTTCGAGTCGCTGACCACCTACAAGAAGGGACAGCGAAACGGCAAAGTATATTCGAAATCGGGGTCGTGCACTTCTAGCGTTGCTCTATGCTATGCTCGTCGGATTGTCGTGGGTTCTTTCCTCTTCTTCCTATACCTTGTCTTTTAAAGAAAGAATAAGTGCACTGTCTGTAATTTACTATGATGGATCAAACTATAGTGTATTGGGCAGGTCCCACTGAAATGCTAACGAAAGCGGACTTCTGCAATTAAATCAATATTAGGGCAGCATGCTGGATGTTGCTTCCCTTTCTTTACCCTCCCGACCTTGGTAACACGGGTGTATAGGTTTGCGGTTACCCCTTAATCAAAGTTTATTTCATTTTAATTAATTTTATATGACAACATTACAATCTAATTTTCAGCGGCAGACCGCGACTTCGCTTATTTACTCATAATTACGATTATATACAAATGCAAATGATTGGAGAAAACATGATCATATCGACTCATGACGCTAACGCGATTTCATTATTATAGCTCTCAGATAACAAAATAAATTTATATTCCTGACTTTTATGCGTCTGCCTCACAGAAACGATTCGCCACAATATATATACATAATTTACTTGATCGCTCTCACGACTTGTACTCACTCATGTGATTTTTTATATTAACACTTTACCATATCCATCGATGCTTTCGTTGGGCCCGCAGAAGTAGCTGATGAATGCATGAAGATGCTGTATCTATATGTATGTAGAGAGGTATGTATGTATATTATGAGCGGTTTGCTGCTTCTGTGTGTAGTAGCATTTACAGATTTACAAAATGTGCTAACCTAAATATGGAATTCATTTGGATTAGTGAAAGTTTAACATTTTATAAAATCCAATTTAATATATTTTACTCTCGATACTTATAACCATTAGGTTGACTACTGATTTAGCCTTGTTCTTATGCAGTATTTGCTGGCTTCAGGTGTGGCCGCGCCGTGTCGCTCTCAGCGGACGTTCGCTCGCACTGGCTCTCTCTTGCACTATACCCTACGTCTGATATAGCGGGGGATATGCGATGCGGGAGAAGACAATCGTACTGTTGTTCCTTGATTTGCTTAAATTCCCTTATAGCACATAGGTAGCGGCAGCGATAATAAGGTTTTGGCCGTACTTATATATTGCAACAATTATATGTCCGACTTGGAAGCGTGATTTCGCCTGTACTTAGATCGTACCAAGATGCAGATGTTATCCGACGTGGAAGCGTGATTTCGCCTGTACTTAGATCGTACCAAGATGCAGATGTTGAGCCGGCCGATCGCTGTTCGCACGTATATATGTGTAATAAATGACAGCGCGGAAGCGCAATGCGCAAATCGGCCGGCACCAACGCACTGTACAGCGATGCTTTTCACGATAAAGTAATTATTTCCAAGTTGAAGGGGTTGGAAACTAGTGTCTTTAGTTGATTTTTATTCCTCGCCACGCGATTTTAATATTTTCGATGTAGCTGAGCAGAACTGCTTTACATGCGTCTGTTCGCTAACAGGCGATCTTAAGTAATCCACGAGAGGTTCAGCAAAATCTGCCTACGTGCCAAAATCACTTCCAATAGACAACTGGAAGATGTAAGTAACGGTGCTATGGCGTGACAATTGCTGATTGCCTTTTGTTCGCGCTCTTTGACGGCCGCTTAGCGGATGAGCGTGGGAGTAAGAATCCTAAGTCATAGCAAGTGAGCGAGATGCCGTTGCTTGAGCGTATGGGAATTTTACTCTTGCTTTCGCATAAGAAGGTGACCAGATTTATTTAAATAAATATGAATATAAACGGGACACTACAGCGCAGATATTACTAAGAGAGTCTCATCTCGAGAAGCTAATATCTGAAAAATGGACCGTAGTAATGAAACGTAATTAAACTTGAATATCTTTCAGATGATATACGCCTAACGATTTATTTTCGTTTGCTAATTCATAATACGTTGGGCTAATTTTTCTAATGACCTTTGCTCTATTAAAGACATTTGCTAATTTGCTGCTGAACTTCTTACTAGCATTGCTTTGCGCGAAACTTCTTGCGTGTACTGTGTCTCCAACTTTAAGTTGCACTGAGCGACTGCGTAAGTTATATCTTTTAGCGTTAACTGCGTGCGATTTAGCGATATTATTTTTAGCTTGGCGACGCGCTATCTGTAATAAATCATCTGCTTTCAGAGCTGTATCGTCAGAAACGAGATTGAGTTTCCTAAGCAGTTCGTAGTCTTGACCATTTAGTAACATGTTTTGACCAAAACATAGATAGTACGGAGAGAATCCTGTGCTACTGTGTAAATTGGCTCTTAAAGAAGCACTTATTTCATTTAAATGTCTATCCCAACATGTATGATCGTTTCCTATATATGCTCGAATTGCTGCTAGAACGGAACGGTTCAATCGCTCGCTTGCGTTAGCTTGAGGCGAATAGACAGCCGTGCATATGTGTGAAATACCAAACCGAGTTAGAAATGCTTTGAAATATCCAGATTTAAATTGCGAACCATTGTCCGTCAAGATAGCTTCGGGTACCCCGAATGTATAAAATACATGGTTTTCTAGAAAATCAGAAATCCTATAAGCATTGAATTTCTTTAAAGGATGCAAGAAATGAAATTTTGTCGCGTGATCGACTATAATCAACAAACCGATGTTTCCCTTCTTTGATCTTGGATATGGGCCAAGAAGATCCATATATAATTTCTGGAATGGACGCTCTGAAGTTATGGGTTTACCCATTGGCGGTCTGAGAATTGTGTTAGGACTTTTTGTGGACTTGCATACCTCACAATCTTTAACGTAACTTCTAATTTGAGTTACCATGCCTGGCCAGAATAAATAACGCTTTAACTTTTCTACCATCCTGCCAGTACCTAGATGACTAGAATCTGGAGGATTGTGGGCTCGATCTAAGACGGTCATTCTCAAGTTTACCGGAACCCATAATTTCCAGGAATCCCTCTCTTGGATTTCATCACCTGTCGATGGTTCGGTACGCTTATATACGAAATTATCTATTATCCTCAAGTCGGGAAGTCTAGATTGATTATTACGAACTTGATTGATCAGTTCTAGATACTCCTCACTATCGAATTCTTTCGAAAGTAAATCAATTATAGGGCCTAAATCATTGAGTTCGCTGATGTCAATTTCATCTCTACGAGATAGTGCGTCAGCGACGATGTTTTTCGAACCGCTTCTATGCTTGATACTGAATGAGAAACCTTGCAATTGAATTGACCATCTGGCCAAACGTCCGGATAGATCTTTCTGATTCATAATCCACTGTAATGCAGCATGATCAGTTACCACGATAAATTCCTGCCCTTCAATATAGGCGCGGAACTTCTTAATGCCTTTAATCACGGCTAGACATTCAAGTTCACTAACTGAATAATTTCGCTGCGCTTTTGTAAGCTTTTGCGACATAAATGCGATCGGCAATTCTATCCCATTCTCGTCTTCTTGAGCTAGGACGCATCCGAGTCCGTGAAGACTGGCATCACATAACAAGACAAACGGCTTAGAAAAATCAGGCGTACGCAAAATTGGTGCCGAAGTCAGCTTGGACTTTAGCAACTTGAATGCATCGTCTGCCTCTGGACTCCAGTTTAGCGACTTGTTTTTCTTTAACAATTCCGTCAACGGAAAGGTTATTGTTGCATAATTATCCACGAATCGTCTGTACCAACCCGCAAGTCCTAAGAATCTCCTGAGCTGCTTGACAGTACTCGGAATTGGGAATTCTCGTATTGCTGTAACTTTACCAGGATCAACTTTTAACTGTCCGTCTCCAATAATAAATCCTAAGTATTTGATTTCTCGCATACAGAACTTTGACTTGGCAATATTTATAGTTAGATTGGCTTTTCTGAGGTGGATAGCGATTTCTTCTAACAGTTTCATATGTGACTCGAAGTCGTCTGATAAAACTAACAGATCATCTAAATAAACAAATACTCGTGTTCGTAAGTAGGCTGGAATAACTCTATCCATAAGTCTGCATAACGACTGTGCAGCATTGCATAAGCCGAACGGCATAACTTTGTACTGATACAATGGTCGATTTGGAATTGTGAACGCAGTACATTGTCGGGATTTTTCTTCTAATGGAATTTGCCAAAAAGCATGTTTCATATCTAGACCAGTAATGAAACGAGCTGGTGGTAATCTGCTAAGGATGCCATCTACATGAGGTAGTGGATAGGCATCTTTAAGAGTTACCTTATTCAATTCTCTCGAATCTAAACATAAACGCAACTTCTCTCCTCTTTTAACGAGAACACAATTGCTGCTCCATGGACTTATTGATTCTTCAATGACATCGAGGGCAAGCATGTTTTCTATTTCTGCAAACATTTCCTTTTCCTTGGCAGGAGATACAGGCCAATGACGCTGCTTAATCGGCTTAGCCTGGCCAAAGTCGATACTATGCTCTATTAAGTGAGTACGTCCTAAACCTTCCTTTTCATATGATGGGAGTTTATGAACGACTGCGTCGAGTCTCAATTGCTGAGCTTCTGAGAGATTATGCTTTATCGGACTCTCAACTGTTTCGTCTTCCTGACCTACGTCAAGTTCTGAAATCGTTTTGTCCATACTCAATACATTATTTAGCAAACCAAAATCTTTCCAAAAATCAATACCTAAGTAAATATCTTGGCTAAGTGCTGGAATGAGATAAAATTCAATCGGACTAGTGTTATTACGATAGGTAATATCAACTATAATTCTGCCTTCTACCGAACATTCAGAATTATTCGCTGTTCGAATACGTCCTGAACATTTTCGTAGTTTCGGATTGTCTGCAAAGTCTTTCGCAGCTGATCCTCCGATACAACTTATTGTGGCTCCAGAATCTAACAACGCCATATAACTCTTATCCTCAATAACAATTTCGGTATACAATCGGTTATCATTATTTAAGACAATAGCTGAAACAAGTTTTCTACGATGTTTTCGGACTCCTTTCCAGAATTTACGCATTCTCGAAGTTGAACGTCGTATTCTTTTCTTCATTATGCAGCTATTCACGTCACCAAAGATACGCTGTTTAACTGAAGCATATTGAGCGGCTCTTACATGATAGGGCTGTTTCATATTAACGCTAGCTGGTGAGTTTTTATAATTCTGGTTATCTTTTATATCTAAACTTAAATCTACGAAAGTATCCGTCTGGGTACCCCGTTCATTTTTTAATATTTTGGGTGCGACCGAGGGGCTCTTGCAGACGCATCCCTCAGGTGGTTTTCCGGAGGGTTACACGTTTTACAATTAGGTTTGTAGGTATCTTTTGCACCGCATCCGTAGCAAAAGATGCGACGCTCTTCTAAACAATTCTCGAATCGATGACCTAGCTTTTCGCAGTTCCAACATTTCAGTTCCTTGCGCTGAATTGCGGATACTTCTTCTTCCTGCTCGGCAACGCTGTCGCTTTGCTCGATTTGAGATACGAATGGACGTTGAGAGAAACTGTTTTTCCTCACATGCAATTTTACTTGTTTACAGAACTGCTCGTGAGTGCGTATCTCTTCTCTTAACCGTGATAGACTACGAATATTTAAATGCATCAATTCATAACGAAGTGAGGGTTTGGAGTGACGAATGAGGAGATGTACTAAAGATTCTTCTGATATACTAGTTTTCAACCGAGAAACCAGTCTCTCAATCTGAAATTGGAACTCTTCGAAAGGTTCTTTGTCGTTTTGGTGTCGGTTGTTAATTGACTCCCAGATATCCATATCAGAATCTACATCCTTGAACTTTTCGCTAAACTCTCTACAAAATTCGTTCCAAGTAAAACGTTGATAGGAACGATGAAACTTCCAATACCATTCATTGGCCTTTCCTCCAAAGAATAAGTGTAGGTGGTCACATAAAAGTTGGTAGTCTCCATTTAAATTCTGTTGGGCTAGAGCGCGAACTCTGTACAGGAATTCGTCTGCTTGAAGACCATCTTTGGCTCCTTCAAACTTAATTCGCCAACTTTGAATTATATTTGGGACTTTTTCTGGCTGAACCGGATTAAAATTTCTAGAATGATTATGAAGATTATCGTCTGATAATACACCTAAATTCGACTGTACATTATTTGAATTTCTATGGTTAGCACTCGATTGCTGATCTAAGATATTCGTTGTCCTGGCTTCCGTAGAAGATCTGGCTCGATTATCTAAATGAAGGTGTGACAATTGAGTCTGTACCATAGCTGTTAATTCTTGCATTAGCTGCTGCTGTTGAGATTGCATGGCGGCTCGTACAATACTACTAATATCTTCAACATTATGTCTTCTAGAGTTGTCTTGACATGAACGATCAATGCTTGTGCTGCTAGTATTAGGTTGTGCTTGTTGGTTACGGGTTTGAGCTCTAGTTGCTACTCCTCTAGTCTGACCTGCAGTTCCATTCTTGTTGGGTCTTCTTCTAACTTGGGTTGTGCGTTGAGTTCGTAAACTTGTTGCGTTTGCACTTTGTGCGACTGAGGTATTCGCTTGTCCTGTGACTAACATTTCCGCTTCCAAATTATTGCTAGGGACTGTCACTGGTTGTGCTGTGCAAGGTTGTTCGCAAATAGGACAAAGATTGGCTCCTCGCAAGTAGCTTATAATACAGCTCGAATGAAACTTGTGATCGCATGGCGAAACTGGCATACTATCACTAGCGTTCATAGGCTGATGACAGATATTACAAAATGTGTCTTGTCCGCTTGCAGCGTAAGGCAGACCTTCATCGCTATGACGAGCTGCCATGATGATTAATACTTAAAGTTTTCTCTTGATGTTATCTAACATTGATTGTGGTGGTCTGTCGCTTTCTATTAGACTGCGTGTCATACAATTTGAATTATATTGATTTAATTTGCAGATAGTTGCTTGACTCTAATCTACTACGACGGATAGTTGCTTAAGCAAAGTTTCCACGTGCTGGTCAAGTATCGAAGCTGCTCCGATAACTTGCATGTCCTGGCTCGTGTTCTCTGTGATCTAACAACCGTTATTCTCAAAATTACATCATGAAATGTACTCTATGATCTGGTTCGTTCCGGTCGACTAATCCGTAATAACTCGAATTACAATCGCAATTCCTAAAACTAAATTCCAAAATCACTTCCTACGAATTCATAATGAAATTTCTATATAACTGGACTAGTTCTGTGACTTGAATATTATTTGCGAATGAACATTTGCTTCGGTCAATGAATCCGTAAGTACTCGAATTGCAGTTGCTATTCCAGAAAACTAAATATTTCAATCGAATACAATAATATCACCTCACAAAATTAAAGATTTAAATATGTTTGGGTAAGATGAAAAATTAAGAATTAATGGATGGGAATATTGAGCAATATCGTATCGGGAACGTAGATGGTCGTAACGTACGGGTGGCTCAAGAGATGTTTGTGTCCCTCATAAGGGTGCCACATTCCTTTATGTAACGTAAGCTGGTCGTGCTCTACGTCGGGAGCCACTTTCTTCAAGTGTAATGTACGTTCGAGTCGCTGACCACCTACAAGAAGGGACAGCGAAACGGCGAAGTATATTCGAAATCGGGGTCGTGCACTTCTAGCGTTGCTCTATGCTATGCTCGTCGGATTGTCGTGGGTTCTTTCCTCTTCCTCCTATACCTTGTCTTTTAAAGAAAGAATAAGTGCACTGTCTGTAATTTACTATGATGGATCAAACTATAGTGTATTGGGCAGGTCCCACTGAAATGCTAACGAAAGCGGACTTCTGCAATTAAATCAATATTAGGGCAGCATGCTGGATGTTGCTTCCCTTTCTTTACCCTCCCGACCTTGGTAACACGGGTGTATAGGTTTGCGGTTACCCCTTAATCAAAGTTTATTTCATTTTAATTAATTTTATATGACAACATTACAATCTAATTTTCAGCGGCAGACCGCGACTTCGCTTATTTACTCATAATTACGATTATATACAAATGCAAATGATTGGAGAAAACATGATCATATCGACTCATGACGCTAACGCGATTTCATTATTATAGCTCTCAGATAACAAAATAAATTTATATTCCTGACTTTTATGCGTCTGCCTCACAGAAACGATTCGCCACAATATATATACATAATTTACTTGATCGCTCTCACGACTTGTACTCACTCATGTGATTTTTATATTAACACTTTACCATATCCATCGATGCTTTCGTTGGGCCCGCAGAAGTAGCTGATGAATGCATGAAGATGCTGTATCTATATGTATGTAGAGAGGTATGTATGTATATTATGAGCGGTTTGCTGCTTCTGTGTGTAGTAGCATTTACAGATTTACAAAATGTGCTAACCTAAATATGGAATTCATTTGGATTAGTGAAAGTTTAACATTTTATAAAATCCAATTTAATATATTTTACTCTCGATACTTATAACCATTAGGTTGACTACTGATTTAGCCTTGTTCTTATGCAGTATTTGCTGGCTTCAGGTGTGGCCGCGCCGTGTCGCTCTCAGCGGACGTTCGCTCGCACTGGCTCTCTCTTGCACTATACCCTACGTCTGATATAGCGGGGGATATGCGATGCGGGAGAAGACAATCGTACTGTTGTTCCTTGATTTGCTTAAATTCCCTTATAGCACATAGGTAGCGGCAGCGATAATAAGGTTTTGGCCGTACTTATATTATTGCAACAATTATATGTCCGACTTGGAAGCGTGATTTGCCTGTACTTAGATTGGACCAAGATGCAGATGTTATCCGACGTGGAAGCGTGATTTTGCCTGTACTTAGATCGTACCAAGATGCAGATGATGAGCCGGCCGATCGCTGTTCGCACGTATATATATGTGTAATAAATGACAGCGCGGAAGCGCAATGCGCAAATCGGCCGGCACCAACGCACTGTACAGCGATGCTTTTCACGATAAAGTAATTATTTCCAAGTTGAAGGGGTTGGGAACTAGTGTCTTTAGTTGATTTTTATTCCTCGCCACGCGATTTTAATATTCTCGATGTAGCTGAGCAGAACTGCTTTACATGCGTCTGTTCGCTAACAGGCGATCTAGAGTAATATTTTTGAGAGGTTCAGAAATCTGCCTACGTGCCAAAATCACTTCCAATAGACAACTGGAAGATGTAAGTAACGGTGCTATGGCGTGACAATTGCTGATTGCCTTTTGTTCGCGCTCTTTGACGGCCGCTTAGCGGATGAGCGTGGGAGTAAGAATCCTAAGTCATAGCAAGTGAGCGAGATGCCGTTGCTTGAGCGTATGGAATTTTACTCTTGCTTTCATAAGAAGGTGACCAGATTTATTTAATTTTAGTACAGCTAGCCGCGTTCCTACTTTTCTTTTTCATTTGATCGTATTTATTATGCTTCTCTAAATGTTGTATCAACTTAGCAGTCTTATCATTTAGATGAGAAAAAAAAAAATAACTATATTTGATATTTTGCTTTTGGGCTATGGACGTAAAAAACAAGACCGTTTACGTTTG
>JAECWR010000420.1:0-28009 GCA_018150935.1 Drosophila pruinosa
TGATGTTTTGATGTTTTTCATGTTTTTGTTTTTGATGTTTTGATGTTTTTGATGTTTTTGATGTTTTGATGTTTTTGATGTTTTGATGTTTTGGATGTTTTTGATGTTTTTGATGTTTTTGATGTTTTGAATGTTTTTGATGTTTTTGATGTTTTTTGATGTTTTGAATGTTTTTGATGTTTTTGATGTTATTGATGTTTTGATGTTTTTATGTTTTTGATTGTTTTGATGTTTTTGATGTTATTGATGTTTTTGATTTTTTTGATGTTTTTTTGATGTTTTGATGTTTTGATTTTTTGATGTTTTTGATGTTTTTGATGTTTTGATGTTTTGATGTTTTTTGATGGTTTTGATGTTTTTGATGTTTTTATTTTTGATGTTTTTGATGTTTTGATTTTTATGTTTTGATGTTTTTATGTTTTTGATGTATGTGATGTTTTTGATGTTTTTGATGTTTTTATGTTTTGATGTTTTTGATGTTTTGATGTTTTTGATGTTTTTGATGTTTTTAATGTTTTTGATGTTTTTGATGTTTTTGATGTTTTGATGTTTTGATGTTTTTGATGTTTTTGATGTTTTTGATGTTTTGATGTTTTTGATGTTTTTGATGTTTTTGATGTTTTTGATGTTTTGATGTTTTTGATGTTTTTGATGTTTTTGATGTTTTTGATGTTTTTGATGTTTTTGATATTTTTGATGTTTTTGATGTTTTTGATGTTTTTGATGTTTTGATGTTTTTGATGTTTTTGATTTTTGATGTTATTGATGTTTTGATGTTTTGATGTTTTGATGTTTTTGATGTTTTTGATGTTTTGACGTTTTTGATGTTTTTGATGTTTTTGATGTTTTGATGTTTTTGATGTTTTTGATGTTTTTGATTGTTTTGATGTTTTTGATGTTTTTGAAGTTTTTGATGTTTTTGATGTTGTTGATGTTTTTCGGTTTTTTGATGTTTTTGATGTTTTTGATATTTTGATGTTCTTTCTGTTTTTGTTGTTTTTGATGTTGTTGATGTTTTTGATTTGTTGATGTTTTTGATGTTTTTGATGTTATTGACTTTTTGATGCTTTGATGTTTGTCATGTTTTTGATGTTTGTGATGTTTTTGATGTTTTTGATGTTGTTGATGTTTTGATGTTTTTGATGATTTTGATGATTTTGATGTTTTTATGTTTTTGATGTTTTTGATGTTTTTGATGTTTTTGATGTTTTTGATTTTTTTATGTTTTTGATGTTTTGATGTTTTTGATGTTTTTGATGTTTTTGTTGTTTTTGATTTTTGACGTTTTTGATGTTATTGATATTTTGTCTTTTTGATGTTTATTGATGTTTTTTATGTTTTTGATGTTTTTGATGTTTTGATGTTTTTGATGTTTTTGATGTTTTTGATGTTTTTGATGTTTTTGATGTTTTTGATTTTTTGATGTTTTTGATGTTATTGATGTTTTTGATATTTTTGATGTTTTGATGTTTTTATGTTTTTGATGTATGTGATGTTTTGATATTTTGATGTTTTTGATATTTTGATGTTTTTGGTGTTTTTGATGTTTTTGATGTTTTTTATGTTTTGATGTTTTTGATTTTTTGATGTTTTTGATGTTATTGATGTTTTTGATGTTTTTGATGTTTTTGATGTTTTTGATGTTTTGATGTTTTTGATGTTTTGATGTTTTTGATGTTTTTGATGTTTTTGATGTTTTTGATGTTTTTGATGTTTTGATGTTTTTGATGTTTTGATGTTTTTGATGTTTTTGATGTTTTTGATGTTTTTGATGTTTTTGATGTTTTTGATGTTTTTTGATGTTTTTGATGTTTTGATGTTTTGATGTTTTTGATGTTTTTGATGTGTTTGATGTTTTTGATATATTTGATGTATTTGATGTTTTTGATGTTTTTGATGTTTTCGATGTTTTTGATGTTTTTGATGTTTTTGATGTTTTTGATGTTATTGATATAATGTCTTTTTTGATGTTTTTGATGTTTTTGATGTTATTGATGTTTTTGATGTTTTGTATGTTTCCGATGTTTTTGATGTTTTTGATGTTTTGATGTTTTTGATGTTTTTGATGTTTTTGATGTTTTTGATGTTTTTGATGTTTTCGATGTTTTTGATGTTTTTGATGTTTTTGATGTTTTTGATTTTTTGATGTTTTTGATGTTGTTGATGTTTTTGATGTTATTGACTTTTTTGATATTTTTGATGTTATGGATGTTTTTGATATTTTTGATGTTTTTGATGTTTTTGATGTTTTTGATGTTTTTGATGTTTTTGATGTTTTTGATGTTTTTGATGTTTTTGATGTTTTTGATGATTTGATGTTTTTGATGTTTTTGATGTTATTGATGTTTTTGATTTTTTGATGTTTTTGATGTTTTTGATGTTATTGACTTTTTTGACTTTTTAGATGTTTTTGTTGTTTTTGATGTTTTTGATGTTTTTGATGTTTTTGATGTTTTTGATGTTTTTGATGTTTTTGATGTTATTGATATAATGTCTTTTTTGATGTTTTTGATGTTATTGATGTTTTTGATGTTTTGTATGTTTCCGATGTTTTTGATGTTTTTGATGTTTTCGATGTTTTTGATGTTTTTGATGTTTTTGATGTTTTTGATGTTTTTGATGTTATTGATATAATGTCTTTTTTGATGTTTTTGATGTTATTGATGTTTTTGATGTTTTGTATGTTTCCGATGTTTTTGATGTTTTTGATGTTTTGATGTTTTTGATGTTTTTGATGTTTTTGATGTTTTTGATGTTTTTGATGTTTTTGATGTTTTTGATGTTTTTGATGTCGTTGATGTTTTTGATTTTTTGATGTTTATGATGTTTTTGATGTTTTTAATGTTGTTGATGTTTTGATGTATTTGATGTTTTTTATGTTCTTGATGTTTTTGATGTTTTTGATGGTTTTGATGTTTTTGATGTTTTTGATGTTTTTGATGTTTTTGATGTTTTTGATGTTTTTGATGTTTTTGATGTTTTTGATGTTTTTGATGTGTTTGATGTTTTTGATATATTTGATGTATTTGATGTTTTTGATGTTTTTGATGTTTTTGATGTTTTGATGTTTTTGATGTTTTTGGTGTTTTTGATGTTTTTGATGTTTTTGATGTTTTTGATGTTTTTGATGTTTTTGATTTTTTGATGTTTTTGATGTTATTGATGTTTTTGATGTTTTTGATGTTTTTGATGTTTTTGATGTTTTTGATGTTTTTGATGTTTTTGATGTTTTTGATGTTTTTGATGTTTTTGATGTTTTTGATGTTTTTGATGTTTTTGATGTTTTTGATGTTTTTGATGTTTTTGATGTTTTTGATGTTTTTGATGTTTTTGATGTTTTTGATGTGTTTGATGTTTTTGATATATTTGATGTATTTGATGTTTTTGATGTTTTTGATGTTTTGATGTTTTTGATGTTTTTGATGTTATTGATGTTTTTGATTTTTTGATGTTTTTGATGTTTTTGATGTTTTTGATGTTATTGACTTTTTTGATATTTTTGATGTTATTGATGTTTTTGATATTTTTGATGTTTTTGATGTTTTTGATGTTTTTGATGTTTTTGATGTTTTTGATGTTATTGACTTTTTTGACTTTTTAGATGTTTTTGTTGTTTTTGATGTTTTTGATGTTTTTGATGTTTTTGATGTTTTTGATGTTTTTGATGTTATTGATATAATGTCTTTTTGATGTTTTGATGTTATTGATGTTTTTGATGTTTTGTATGTTTTCGATGTTTTTGATGTTTTTGATGTTTTTGATGTTTTTGATGTTTTCGATGTTTTTGATGTTTTTGATGTTTTTGATGTTTTGATGTTTTTGATGTTATTGATATAATGTCTTTTTGATGTTTTGATGTTTTGATGTTATTGATGTTTTTGATGTTTTGTATGTTTCGATGTTTTTGATGTTTTGATGTTTTGATGTTTTTGATGTTTTTGATGTTTTTTGATGTTTTTGATGTTTTTGATGTTTTTGATGTTTTTGATGTCGTTGATGTTTTTGATTTTTTGATGTTTATGATGTTTTTGATGTTTTTAATGTTGTTGATGTTTTGATGTATTTGATGTTTTTTATGTTCTTGATGTTTTTGATGTTTTTGATGGTTTTGATGTTTTTGATGTTTTTGATGTTTTTGATGTTTTTGATGTTTTTGATGTTTTTGATGTTTTTGATGTTTTTGATGTGTTTGATGTTTTTGATATATTTGATGTATTTGATGTTTTTGATGTTTTTGATGTTTTGATGTTTTTGATGTTTTTGATGTTATTGATGTTTTTGATTTTTTGATGTTTTTGATGTTATTGACTTTTTTGATGTTTTTGATGTTTTTGATGTTATTGATGTTTTTGATTTTTTGATGTTTTTGATGTTTTTGATGTTATTGACTTTTTTGACTTTTTAGATGTTTTTGTTGTTTTTGATGTTTTTGATGTTTTTGATGTTTTTGATGTTTTTGATGTTTTTGATGTTATTGATATAATGTCTTTTTTGATGTTTTTGATGTTATTGATGTTTTTGATGTTTTGTATGTTTCCGATGTTTTTGATGTTTTTGATGTTTTTGATGTTTTTGATGTTTTTGATGTTTTTGATGTTTTTGATGTTTTTGATGTTATTGATATAATGTCTTTTTGATGTTTTTGATGTTATTGATGTTTTTGATGTTTTGTATGTTTTCGATGTTTTTGATGTTTTTGATGTTTTTGATGTTTTGATGTTTTTGATGTTTTTGATGTTTTTGATGTTTTTGATGTTTTTGATGTTTTTGATGTCGTTGATGTTTTTGATTTTTTGATGTTTTTGATGTTTTTGATGTTATAGACTTTTTTGATGCTTTTGATGTTTTTCATGTTTTTGATGTTTGTGATGTTTTTGATGTTTTTGATGTTTTTGATGTTGTTGATGTTTTGATGTTTTGAATGTTTTTGATGTTTTTGATGTTTTTGATGTTTTGAATGTTTTTGATGTTTTTGATGTTTTTGATGTTTTTGATGTTTTTGAAGTTTTTGATGTTTTTATGTTATTGATGTTTTTGATTTTTTTTATGTTTTTGATGTTTTGATGTTTTTGATGTTATTGATGTTTTTGATATTTTTGATGTTTTTGATGTTTTTGATGTTTTTGATTTTTTGATGTTTTTGATGTTTTTGATGTTTTTGATGTTTTTGATGTTTTTGATGTTTTTGATGTTTTTGATGTTTTTGATGTTTATGATGTTTTTTATGTTTTTGATGTTTTTGATATTTTTGATGTTTTTGATGTTTTTTATGTTTTTGATGTTTGTGATGTTTTTGATGTTTTTTATGTTTTTTATGTTTTTGATGTTTTTGATGTTTTTGATGTTTTTGATGTTTTTGATGTTTTTGATGTTTTTGATGTTTTTGATGTTTTTGATGTTTTTGATGTTTTTGATGTTTTTGATGTTTTTGATGTTTTTGATGTTTTTGATGTTTTTGATGTTTTTGATGTTTTTGATGTTTTTGATGTTTTTGATGTTTTTGATGTTTTTGATGTTTTTGATGTTTTTGATGTTTTTGATGTTTTTGATGTTTTTGATGTTTTTGATGTTTTTGATGTTTTTGATGTTTTTGATGTGTTTGATGTTTTTGATGTTTTTGATGTTTTTGATGTTTTTAATGTTTTTGATATTTTTGATGTTTTTGATGTTTTTGATGTTTTTGATGTTTTTGATGTTTTTGATGTTTTTGATGTTTTTGATTTTTTGATGTTATTGATGTTTTTGATGTTTTTGATGTTTTTGATGTTTTTGATGTTTTTGATGTTTTTGATGTTTTTGATGTTTTTGATGTTTTTGTTTTTGATGTTTTTGATGTTTTTGATGTTTTTGATGTTTTTGAAGTTTTTGATGTTTTTGATGTTGTTGATGTTTTTGCGGTTTTTGATGTTTTTGATGTTTTTGATATTTTGATGTTCTTTCTGTTTTTGTTGTTTTTGATGTTGTTGATGTTTTTGATTTGTTGATGTTTTTGATGTTTTTGATGTTATTGACTTTTTTGATGCTTTTGATGTTTGTCATGTTTTTGATGTTTGTGATGTTTTTGATGTTTTTGATGTTGTTGATGTTTTGATGTTTTTGATCATTTTGATGATTTTGATGTTTTTTATGTTTTTGATGTTTTTGATGTTTTTGATGTTTTTGATGTTTTTGATTTTTTTATGTTTTTGATGTTTTGATGTTTTTGATGTTTTTGATGTTTTTGTTGTTTTTGATTTTTTGACGTTTTTGATGTTATTGATATTTTGTCTTTTTTGATGTTTATTGATGTTTTTTATGTTTTTGATGTTTTTGATGTTTTTGATGTTTTTGATGTTTTTGATGTTTTTGATGTTTTTGATGTTTTTGATGTTTTTGATGTTTTTGATGTTTTTGATGTTTTTGATGTTTTTGATGTTTTTGATGTTTTTGATTTTTTGATGTTTTTGATGTTATTGATGTTTTTGATATTTTTGATGTTTTTGATGTTTTTTATGTTTTTGATGTATGTGATGTTTTTGATATTTTGATGTTTTTGATATTTTGATGTTTTTGGTGTTTTTGATGTTTTTGATGTTTTTTATGTTTTTGATGTTTTTGATTTTTTGATGTTTTTGATGTTATTGATGTTTTTGATGTTTTTGATGTTTTTGATGTTTTTGATGTTTTTGATGTTTTTGATGTTTTTGATTTTTTTATGTTTTAGATGTTATTGATGTTTTTGATGTTTTTGATGTTTTTGATGTTTTTGATGTTTTTGATGTTATTGATGTTTTTGATATTTTTGATGTTTTTGATGTTTTTTATGTTTTTGATGTATGTAATGTTTTTGATTTTTTGATGTTTTTGATGTTTTTGATGTTTTTGATATTTTTGATGTTTTTTATGTTTTTGATGTTTCTGATGTTTTTGATATTTTTGATGTTTTTGATGTTTTTTATGTTTTTGATGTATGTGATGTTTTTGATTTTTTTGATGTTTTTGATGTTTTTGATGTTTTTGATGTTTTTGATGTCTTTGATGTTTTTGATGTTTTTGATGTTTTTGATGTTTTTGATGTTTTTGATGTTTTTGATGTTTTTGATGTTTTTGATGTTTTTGATGTTTTTGATGTTTTTGATGTTTTTTATGTTTTAGATGTTATTGATGTTTTTGATGTTTTTGATGTTTTTGATGTTTTTGATGTTTTTGATGTTTTTGATGTTTTTGATGTTTTTGAAGTTTTTGATGTTTTTGATGTTTTTGATGTTGTTGATGTTTTTGAGGTTTTTGATGTTTTTGATGTTTTTGATATTTTGATGTTTATTCTGTTTTTGTTGTTTTTGGTGTTGTTGGTGTTTTAATGTTTTTGATGTTTTTGATGTTTTTGATGTTTTTGATGTTTTTGATGTTGTTGATGTTTTTGATTTTTTGATGTTTTTGATGTTTTTGATGTTATTGACTTTTTTGATGTTTTTGATGTTTTTCATGTTTTTGATGTTTTTGATGTTTGTGATGTTTTTGATGTTTTTGATGTTGTTGATGTTTTGATGTTTTTGATGATTTTGATGTTTTTGATGTTTTTGATGTTTGTGATGTTTTTGATGTTTTTGATTTTTTTGATGTTTTTGATGTTTTTGATGTTTTTGATGTTTTTGATGGTTTTGATGTTTTTGATGTTTTTTATTTTTTTTATGTTTTTGATGTTTTGATGTTTTGATGTTTTTGATGTTTTCGATGTTTTTGTTGTTTTTGATTTTTTGATGTTTTTGATGTTATTGATATTTTGTCTTTTTTGATGTTTATTGATGTTTATTGATGTTTTTGATGTTTATGATGTTTTTGATGTTTTTGATGTTGTTGATGTTTTGATGTATTTGATGTTTTTTATGTTCTTGATGTTTTTGATGTTTTTGATGGTTTTGATGTTTTTGATGTTTTTGATGTTTTTGATGTTTTTGATGTTTTTGATGTTTTTGATGTTTTTGATGTTTTTGATGTTTTTGATGTTTTTGATGTGTTTGATGTTTTTGATATATTTGATGTATTTGATGTTTTTGATGTTTTTGATGTTTTTGATGTTTTGATGTTTTTGATGTTTTTGATGTTATTGATGTTTTTGATTTTTTGATGTTTTTGATGTTTTTGATGTTTTTGATGTTATTGACTTTTTTGATATTTTTGATGTTATTGATGTTTTTGATATTTTTGATGTTTTTGATGTTTTTGATGTTTTTGATGTTTTGGATGTTTTTGATGATTTGATGTTTTTGATGTTTTTGATGTTATTGATGTTGTTGATTTTTTGATGTTTTTGATGTTATTGACTTTTTTGACTTTTAGATGTTTTTGTTGTTTTTGATGTTTTTGATGTTTTTGATGTTTTTGATGTTTTTGATGTTTTTGATGTTATTGATATAATGTCTTTTTGATGTTTTTGATGTTTTTGATGTTATTGATGTTTTTGATGTTTTGTATGTTTCCGATGTTTTTGATGTTTTTGATGTTTTTGATGTTTTTGATGTTTTTGATGTTTTTGATGTTTTTGATGTTTTTGATGTTATTGATATAATGTCTTTTTTGATGTTTTTGATGTTTTTGATGTTATTGATGTTTTTGATGTTTTGTATGTTTATGTTTTTGATGTTTTTGATGTTTTGATGTTTTGATGTTTTTGATGTTTTTGATGTTTTTGATGTTTTTGATGTTTTTGATGTTTTTGATGTTTTTGATGTCGTTGATGTTTTTGATTTTTTGATGTTTATGATGTTTTTGATGTTTTTGATGTTGTTGATGTTTTGATGTATTTGATGTTTTTTATGTTCTTGATGTTTTTGATGGTTTTGATGTTTTTGATGTTTTTGATGTTTTTGATGTTTTTGATGTTTTTGATGTTTTTGATGTTTTTGATGTTTTTGATGTTTTTGATGTGTTTGATGTTTTGATATATTTGATGTATTTGATGTTTTTGATGTTTTTGATGTTTTGATGTTTTTGATGTTTTGATGTTTTTGATGTTTTTGATGTTATTTTTGATGTTTTTGATTTTTTGATGTTTTTGATGTTTTTGATGTTTTGATGTTATTGACTTTTTTGATGTTTTTGATGTTATTGATGTTTTTGATATTTTTGATGTTTTTGATGTTTTTGATGTTTTTGATGTTTTTGATGATTTGATGTTTTTGATGTTTTTGATGTTATTGATGTTTTTGATTTTTTGATGTTTTTGATGTTTTTGATGTTATTGACTTTTTGAGTTTTTAGATGTTTTTGTTGTTTTTGATGTTTTTGATGTTTTTGATGTTTTTGATGTTTTTGATGTTTTTGATGTTATTGATATAATGTCTTTTTGATGTTTTTGATGTTATTGATGTTTTTGATGTTTTGTATGTTTCCGATGTTTTTGATGTTTTTGATGTTTTTGATGATTTCGATGTTTTTGATGTTTTTGATGTTTTTGATGTTTTTGATGTTTTTGATGTTTTTGATGTTATTGATATATTGTCTTTTTGATGTTTTTGATGTTATTGATGTTTTTGATGTTTTGTATTTTTCGATGTTTTTGATGTTTTTGATGTTTTTGATGTTTTGATGTTTTGATGTTTTTGATGTTTTTGATGTTTTTGATGTTTTTGATGTTTTTGATGTTTTTGATGTTTTGATGTTTTTGATGTTTTTGATGTTTTTGATGTTTTGATGTTTTTGATGTTTTTTTTTGATGCTTTTGATGTTTTTGATGTTTTTGATGTTTGTGATGTTTTTGATGTTTTTGATGTTGTTGATGTTTTGATGTTTTGAATGTTTTTGATGTTTTTGATGTTTTTGATGTTTTGAATGTTTTTGATGTTTTTGATGTTTTTGATGTTTTTGATGTTTTTATGTTATTGATGTTTTTGATTTTTTTATGTTTTTGATGTTTTGATGTTTTTGATGTTATTGATGTTTTTGATATTTTTGATGTTTTTGATGTTTTTGATGTTTTTGATGTTTTTGATGTTTTTGATGTTTTTGATGTTTTTGATGTTTTTGATGTTTTTGATGTTTTTGATGTTTATGATGTTTTTTATGTTTTTGATGTTTTTGATATTTTTGATGTTTTTGATGTTTTTTATGTTTTTGATGTATGTGATGTTTTTGATGTTTTTGATGTTTTTGATGTTTTTGATGTTTTTGATGTTTTTTATGTTTTTTGATGTTTTTGATGTTTTTGATGTTTTTGATGTTTTTGATGTTTTTGATGTTTTTGATTTGTTTTTGATGTTTTTGATGTTTTTGATGTTTTTGATGTTTTTGATGTTTTTGATGTTTTTGATGTTTTTGATTTTTTTTGATGTTTTTGATGTTTTTGATGTTTTTGATGTTTTTGATGTTTTTGATGTTTTTGATGTTTTTGATGTTTTTGATGTTTTTGATGTTTTTGATGTTTTTGATGTTTTTGATGTTTTTGATGTTTTTGATGTTTTTGATGTTTTTGATGTTTTTGATGTTTTTGATGTTTTTGATGTTTTTGATGTTTTTGATGTTTTTGATGTTTTTGATGTTTTTGAAGTTTTTGATGTTTTTGATGTTGTTGATGTTTTTGCGGTTTTTGATGTTTTTGATGTTTTTGATATTTTGATGTTCTTTCTGTTTTTGTTGTTTTTGATGTTGTTGATGTTTTTGATTTGTTGATGTTTTTGATGTTTTTGATGTTATTGACTTTTTTGATGCTTTTGATGTTTGTCATGTTTTTGATGTTTGTGATGTTTTTGATGTTTTTGATGTTGTTGATGTTTTGATGTTTTTGATGATTTTGATGATTTTGATGTTTTTTATGTTTGTGATGTTTTTGATGTTTTTGATGTTTTTGATGTTTTTGATTTTTTTATGTTTTTATGTTTTGATGTTTTGATGTTTTTGATGTTTTTGATGTTTTTGTTGTTTTTGATTTTTTGACGTTTTTGATGTTATTGATATTTTGTCTTTTTTGATGTTTATTGATGTTTTTTATTTTTTGATGTTTTTGATGTTTTTGATGTTCTTGATGTTTTTGATGTTTTTGATGTTTTTGATGTTTATTGATGTTTTTTATGTTTTTGATGTTTTTGATGTTTTTGATGTTCTTGATGTTTTTGATGTTTTTGATGTTTTTGATGTTTTTGATGTTTTTGATGTTTTTGATGTTTTTGATGTTTTTGATGTTTTTGATGTTTTTGATGTTTTTGATGTTTTTGATTTTTTGATGTTTTTGATGTTATTGATGTTTTTGATATTTTTGATGTTTTTTATGTTTTTGATGTATGTGATGTTTTTGATTTTTTGATGTTTTTGATGTTTTTTATGTTTTTGATGTTTTTGATGTTTTTGATATTTTTGATGTTTTTGATGTTTTTATGTTTTTGATGTATGTGATGTTTTTGATGTTTTTGATGTTTTTGATATTTTGATGTTTCTGATGTTTTTGATGTTTTTGATGTTTTTGATGTTTTTGATGTTTTTGATGTTTTTGATGTTTTTGATGTATTTGATGTTTTTGATGTTTTTGATGTTTTTGATGTTTTTGATGTTTTTGATGTTTTTGATGTTTTTGATGTTTTTGATGTTTTTGATGTTTTTGATGTTTTTGATGTTTTTGATGTTTTTGATGTTTTTGATGTTTTTGATGTTTTTAATGTTTTTGATGTTTTTGATGTTTTTGATGTTTTTGATGTTTTTGATTTTTTGATGTTTTTGATGTTTTTGATGTTTTTTTATCTTTTTTGATGTTTTTGATGTTTTTGATGGTTTTGATGTTTTTGATGTTTTTGATGTTTTTGATGTTTTTGATGTTTTTGATGTTTTTGATGTTTTTGATGTTTTTGATGTTTTTGATGTTGTTGATGTTTTTGAGGTTTTTGATGTTTTTGATGTTTTTGATATTTTGATGTTTTTTCCGTTTTTGTTGTTTTTGATGTTGTTGGTGTTTTGATGTTTTTGATGTTTTTGATGTTTTTGATGTTTTTGATGTTTTTGATGTTTTTGATGTTTTGATGTTTGAGATGTTTTTGATGTTTTTGATGTTTTTGATGTTTTTGATGTTTTTGATGTTTTTGATGTTTTTGATGTTTTTGATGTTGTTGATGTTTTTGATGTTGTTGATGTTTTTGATTTTTTGATGTTTTTGATGTTTTTGATGTTTTTGATGTTTTTGATGTTTTTGATGTTTTTGATGTTTTTGATGTTTTTGATGTTTTTGATGTTTTTGATGTTTTTGATGTTTTTGATGTTTTTGATGTTTTCGATGTTTTTGATGTTTTTGATGTTATTGATATAATGTCTTTTTTGATGTTTTTGATGTTATTGATGTTTTTGATGTTTTGTATGTTTCCGATGTTTTTGATGTTTTTGATGTTTTGATGTTTTTGATGTTTTTGATGTTTTTGATGTTTTTGATGTTTTTGATGTTTTTGATGTTTTTGATGTTTTTGATGTTTTTGATGTTTTTGATGATTTGATGTTTTTGATGTTTTTGATGTTATTGACTTTTTTGACTTTTTAGATGTTCTTGATGTTTTTGATGTTTTTGATGTTTTTGATGTTTTTGATGTTTTGATGTTTTTGATGTTTTTGATGTTTTTGATGTTTTTGATGTTTTTGATGTTTTTGATGTTTTTGATGTTTTTGATTTTTTTGATGTTTTTGATGTTTTTGATGTTTTTGATGTTTTTGATGTTTTTGATGTTATTGATATAATGTCTTTTTTGATGTTTTTGATGTTATTGATGTTTTTGATGTTTTGTATGTTTCCGATGTTTTTGATGTTTTTGATGTTTTTGATGTTTTGATGTTTTTGATGTTTTTGATGTTTTTGATGTTTTTGATGTTTTTGATGTTTTTGATGTTTTTGATGTTGTTGATGTTTTGATGTTTTTGATGTTTTTGATGTTTTTGATGTTTTTGATGTTTTTGATGTTTTTGATGTTTTTGATGTTTTTGATGTTTTTGATGTTTTGGATGTTTTTGATGTTTTTGATGTTTTTGATGTTTTTGATGTTTTTGATTTTTTTATGTTTTTGATGTTTTGATGTTTTTGATGTTTTTGATGTTTTTGATGTTATTGGTGTTTTTGATGTTTTTGATGTTATTGATGTTTTTGATATTTTTGATGTTTTTGATTTTTTGATGTTTTTGATGTTTTTGATGTTTTTGATATTTTGATGTTTTTTCCGTTTTTGTTGTTTTTGATGTTGTTGGTGTTTTGATGTTTTTGATGTTTTTGATGTTTTTGATGTTTGATGGTTTTGATGTTTTTGATGTTATTGATATAATTTCTTTTGTGATGTTTATTGATGTTTTTGATGTTTTGATGTTTTTGATGTTATTGATGTTTTTGATGTTTTTTATGTTTCCGATGTTTTTGATGTTTTTGATGTTTTTGATGTTTTTGATGTTTTTGATGTTTTTGATGTTTTTGATGTTTTTGATGTTTTTGATGTTTTTGATGTTTTTGATGTATTTGATGTATTTGATGTTTTTGATGTTTTTGATGTTTTTGATGTTTTGATGTTTTTGATGTTTTTGATGTTATTGATGTTTTTGATTTTTTGATGTTTTTGATGTTTTTGATGTTATTGATTTTTTGATGTTTTTGATGTTTTTGATGTTTTTGATGTTTTTGATATTTTTGATATTTTTGATGTTTTTGATGTTTTTGATGTTTTTGATGTTTTTGATGTTTTTGATGTTTTTGATGTTTTTGATGTTTTTGATGTTTTTGATGTTTTTGATGTTTTTGATGTTTTTGATGTTTTTGATGTTTTTGATGTTTTTGATGTTTTTGATGTTTTTGATGTTTTTGATGATTTGATGTTTTTGATGTTTTTGATGTTATTGACTTTTTTGACTTTTTAGATGTTCTTGATGTTTTTGATGTTTTTGATGTTTTTGATGTTTTTGATGTTTTTGATGTTTTTGATGTTTTTGATGTTTTTGATGTTTTTGATGTTTTTGATTTTTTTGATGTTTTTGATGTTTTCGATGTTTTTGATGTTTTTGATGTTTTTGATGTTTTTGATGTTATTGATATAATGTCTTTTTTGATGTTTTTGATGTTATTGATGTTTTTGATGTTTTGTATGTTTCCGATGTTTTTGATGTTTTTGATGTTTTTGATGTTTTGATGTTTTTGATGTTTTTGATGTTTTTGATGTTTTTGATGTTTTTGATGTTTTTGATGTTTTTGATGTTGTTGATGTTTTGATGTTTTTGATGATTTTGATGTTTTTGATGTTTTTTATGTTTTTGATGTTTTTGATGTTTTTGATGTTTTTGATGTTTTTGATGTTTTGAATGTTTTTGATGTTTTTGATGTTTTTATGTTATTAATGTTTTTGATTTTTTTTATGTTTTTGATGTTTTGATGTTTTTGATGTTTTTGATGTTTTTGATGTTATTGGTGTTTTTGATGTTTTTGATGTTATTGATGTTTTTGATATTTTTGATGTTTTTGATTTTTTGATGTTTTTGATGTTTTTGATGTTTTTGATGTTTTTGATATTTTGATGTTTTTTCCGTTTTTGTTGTTTTTGATGTGTTTGGTGTTTTGATGTTTTTGATGTTTTTGATGTTTTTGATGTTTTTGATGTTTTGATGTTTTAGATGTTTTTGATGTTTTTGATGTTTTTGATGTTTTTGATGTTTTTGATGTTTTTGATGTTTTTGATGTTTTTTGATGTTTTTGATGTTTTTGATGTTTTTGATGTTTTTGATGTTTTTGATGTTTGATGGTTTTGATGTTTTTGATGTTATTGATATAATTTCTTTTGTGATGTTTATTGATGTTTTTGATGTTTTGATGTTTTTGATGTTATTGACGTTTTTGATGTTTTTTATGTTTCCGATGTTTTTGATGTTTTTGATGTTTTGATGTTTTTGATGTTTTTGATGTTTTTGATGTTTTTGATGTTTTTGATGTTTTTGATGTTTTTGATGTTGTTGATGTTTTTGATTTTTTGATGTTTTTGATGTTATTGACTTTTTTGATGCTTTTGATGTTTTTCATGTTTTTGATGTTTGTGATGATTTTGATGTTGTTGATGTTTTGATGTTTTTGATGTTTTTGATGATTTTGATGATTTTTATGTTTTTGATGTTTTTGATGTTGTTGATGTTTTGATGTTTTTGATGATTTTGATGTTTTTTATATTTTTGATGTTTTTGATGTTTTTATGTTTTTGATGTTTTTGATGTTTTGATGTTTTTGATGTTTTTGATGTTTTTGATGTTTTTGTTGTTTTTGATTTTTTGATGTTTTTGATGTTATTGATATTTTGTCTTTTTTGATGTTTATTGATGTTTATTGATGTTTTTGATGTTTGTGATGTTTTTGATGTTTTTGATGTTGTTGATGTTTTGATGTATTTGATGTTTTTTATGTTCTTGATGTTTTTGATGTTTTTGATGTTTTTGATGTTTTTGATGTTTTTGATGGTTTTGATGTTTTTGATGTTTTTGAAGTTTTTGATGTTTTTGATGTTTCTGATGTTTTTGATGTTTTTGATGTTTTTGATGTTTTTGATGTTTTTGATGTTTTTGATGTTTTTGATGTTTTTGATGTTTTGATGTTTTTGATGTTTTTGATGTTTTTGATGTTTTTGATGTTTTTGATGTTTTTGATGTTTTTGATGTTTTTGATGTTTTTGATGTTTTTGATGTTTTTGATGTTTTTGATGTTTTTGATGTTTTTAATGTTTTTGATGTTTTTGATGTTTTTGATGTTTTTGATGTTTTTGATGTTTTGATGTTTTTGATGTTTTTGATGTTTTTGATGTTTTTGATGTTTTTGATGTTTTTGATGTTTTTGATGTTATTGATGTTTTTGATGTTTTTGATGTTTTTGATGTTTTTGATGTTTTTGATGTTTTTGATGTTTTGATGTTTTTGATGTTTTTGATGACTTTGATGTTTTTGATTTTTTGATGTTATTGACTTTTTGATGTTATTGACTTTTTGATGTTTTTGATGTTTTTTATGTTTTTGATGTTTTTGATGTTTTTGATGTTTTTGATGTTTTTGATATTTTTGATGTTTTTGATGTTTTTGATGTTTTTGATGTTTTTGATGTTTTTGATGTTTTTATGTTTTTTATGTTTTTGATGTTTTTGATGTTTTTGATGTTTTTGATGTTTTTGATGTTTTCAATGTTTTTGATGTTTTTGATATTATTTATGTTTTTGATGTTTTGATGTTTTTGATGTTTTTGATTTTTTGATGTTTTGATGTTTTTGATGTTTTTGATGTTTTGATGTTTTTGATGTATGTGATGTTTTTGATGTTTTTGATGTTTTTGATGTTTTGATGTTTTTGATGTTTTTGATGTTATTGATGTTTTTGATGTTTTGATGTTTTTGATGTTTTTGATGTTATTGACTTTTTTGACTTTTTTATGTTTTTGATGTTTTTGATGTTTTTTATCTTTTTTATGTTTTTGATGTTTTTGATGTTTTTGATGTTTTTGATATTTTTGATGTTTTTGATGTTTTTGATGTTTTTGATGTTTTCGATGTTTTTGATGTTTTTGATGTTATTTATGTTTTTGATGTTTTTGATGTTTTGATGTTTTTGATGTTTTTGATGTTTTGATGTTTTTGATGTTTTTGATGTTTTTGATGTTTTTTGGGTTTTTGATGTTTTTGATATTTTGATGTTTTTGATGTTTTTGATGTTTTTGATTTTTTATGTTTTTGTTGTTTTTGATGTTTTTTATGTTTTTGATGTTTTTGATGTTTTTGATGTTTTTGATGTTTTTGAGGTTTTTGATGTGTTTGATGTTTTTGATGTTTTTTGGGTTTTTCATGTTTTTGATATTTTGATGTTTTTGATGTTTTGATGTTTTTGATGTTTTTGATGTTTTTGATTTTTTATGTTTTTGATGTTATTGATGTTTTTGATGTTTTTGATGTTTTTGATGTTTTTGATGTTTTTGATGTTTTTGATGTTTTTGATGTTTTTGATGTTTTTGATGTTTTTGATGTTTTTGATGTTTTTGATGTTTTTGATGTTTTTGATGTTTTTGATGTTTTTGATGTTTTTGATGTTTTTGATGTTTTTGATGTTGTTGATGTTTTGATGTTTTTGATGATTTTGATGTTTTTATGTTTTTGATGTTTTTGATGTTTTTGATGTTTTTGATGTTTTTGATGTTTTTGATGTTTTTGATGTTTTTGATGTTGTTGATGTTTTGATGTTTTTGATGATTTTGATGTTTTTATGTTTTTGATGTTTTTGATGTTTTTGATTTTTTTATGTTTTGATGTTTTTGATGTTTTTGATGTTTTTGATGTTTTTGTTGTTTTTGATTTTTTGACGTTTTTGATGTTATTGATATTTTGTATTTTTTGATGTTTATTGATGTTTTTATGTTTTTGATGTTCTTGATGTTTTTGATGTTTTTGATGTTTTTGATGTTTTTGATGTTATTGATGTTTTTGATTTTTTGATGTTTTTGATGTTTTTGATGTTATTGACTTTTTTGATTTTTTTTATGTTTTTGATGTTTTTGATGTTTTTGATGTTTTTGATGTTTTTGATGTTTTTGATGTTTTTGATGTTTTTGATGTTTTTGATGTTTTTGATGTTTTTGATGTTTTTGATGTTATTGACATTTTTGACTTTTTATGTTTTTGATGTTTTTGATGTTTTTATGTTTTTGATGTTTTTGATGTTTTTGATGTTTTTGATGTTTTTGATGTTTTTGATGTTTTTGATGTTTTTGATGTTTTTGATGTTTTCGATGTTTTTGATGTTTTTGATGTTTTTGATGTTTTTGATGTTTTTGATGTTTTTGAGGTTTTTGATGTGTTTGATGTTTTTGATGTTTTTTGGGTTTTTGATGTTTTTGATATTTTGATGTTTTTGATGTTTTGATGTTTTTGATGTTTTTTATGTTTTTGATTTTTTTATGTTTTTGATGTTATTGATGTTTTTGATGTTTTTGATGTTTTTGATGTTTTTGATGTTTTTGATGTTTTTGATGTTTTTGATGTTTTTGATGTTTTTGATCTTTTGATGTTTTTGATGTTTTTGATGTTTTTTATGTTTTTGATGTTTTTGATGTTTTTGATGTTTTTGATTTTTTTATGTTTTGATGTTTTTGATGTTTTTGATGTTTTTGTTGTTTTTGATTTTTTGACGTTTTTGATGTTATTGATATTTTGTATTTTTTGATGTTTATTGATGTTTTTTATGTTTTTGATGTTCTTGATGTTTTTGATGTTTTTGATGTTTTTGATGTTTTTGATGTTTTTGATGTTTTTGATGTTTTTGATGTTTTTGATGTTTTTGATGTTTTTGATGTTTTTGATGTTTTTGATGTTTTTGATGTTTTTGATTTTTTATGTTTTTGATGTTATTGATGTTTTTGATATTTTTGATGTTTTTTATGTTTTTGATGTTTTTGATGTTTTTGATGTTTTTGATGTTTTTGATGTTTTTGATGTTTTTGATGTTTTGATGTTTTGATGTTTTTGATGTTTTTGATGTTTTTGATGTTTTTGATGTTTTTGATGTTTTTGATGTTATTGACTTTTTTGACTTTTTTATGTTTTTGATGTTTTTGATGTTTTTTATGTTTTTGATGTTTTTGATGTTTTTGATGTTTTTGATGTTTTTGATGTTTTTGATGTTTTTGATGTTTTTGATGTTTTTGATGTTTTTGATGTTTTTGATGTTTTTGATGTTTTTGATGTTTTTGATGTTATTTATGTTTTTGATGTTTTTGATGTTTTGATGTTTTTGATGTTTTGATGTTTTTGATGTTTTTGATGTTTTTGATGTTTTTGATGTTTTTGATGTTTTTGATGTTTTTGATGTTTTTGATGTTTTTGATGTTTTTGATGTTTTTGTTGTTTTTGATGTTTTTTATGTTTTTGATGTTTTTGATGTTTTTGATGTTTTTGATGTTTTTGATGTTTTTGAGGTTTTTGATGTGTTTGATGTTTTTGATGTTTTTTGGGTTTTTGATGTTTTTGATATTTTGATGTTTTTGATGTTTTGATGTTTTTGATGTTTTTTATGTTTTTGATTTTTTATGTTTTTGATGTTATTGATGTTTTTGATGTTTTTGATGTTTTTGATGTTTTTGATGTTTTTGATCTTTTTGATGTTTTTGATGTTTTTGATGTTTTTGATGTTTTTGATGTTTTTGATGTTTTTGATGTTTTTGATGTTTTTTATGTTTTTGATGTTTTTGATGTTTTTGATATTTTTGATGTTTTTGATGTTTTTTATGTTTTTGATGTATGTGATGTTTTTGATTTTTTGATGTTTTTGATGTTCTTGATGTTTTTGATGTTTTTGATGTTTTTGATGTTTTTGATGTTTTTGATGTTTTTGATGTTTTTGATGTTTTTGATGTTTTTGATGTTTTTGATGTTTTTGATGTTTTTGATGTTTTTGATGTTTTTGATGTTTTTGATGTTTTTGATGTTTTTGATGGTTTTGATGTTTTTGATGTTTTTGATGTTTTTGATGTTTTTGATGTTTTTGATGTTTTTGATGTTTTTTATGTTTTTGATGTTTTTGATGTTTTTGATATTTTTGATGTTTTTATGTTTTTGATGTTTTTGATGTTGTTGATGTTTTGATGTTTTTGATGATTTTGATGTTTTTTATATTTTTGATGTTTTTGATGTTTTTGATGTTTTTGATGTTTTTGATGTTTTTATGTTTTTGATGTTTTTGATGTTTTGATGTTTTTGATGTTTTTGATGTTTTTGATGTTTTTGTTGTTTTTGATTTTTTGATGTTTTTGATGTTATTGATATTTTGTCTTTTTTGATGTTTATTGATGTTTATTGATGTTTTTGATGTTTGTGATGTTTTTGATGTTTTTGATGTTATTGATGTTTTGATGAATTTGATGTTTTTTATGTTCTTGATGTTTTTGATGTTTTTGATGTTTTTGATGTTTTTGATGGTTTTGATGTTTTTGATGTTTTTGAAGTTTTTGATGTTTTTGATGTTTCTGATGTTTTTGATGTTTTTGATGTTTTTGATGTTTTTGATGTTTTTGATGTTTTTGATGTTTTTGATGTTTTTGATGTTTTTGATGTTTTTGATGTTTTTGATGTTTTTGATGTTTTCGATGTTTTTGATGTTTTTGATGTTTTTGATGTTTTTGATGTTTTTGATGTTTTGATGTTTTTGATGTTTTTGATGTTTTTGATGTTTTTGATGTTTTTGATGTTTTTGATGTTTTTGATGTTTTTGATGTTTTTGATGTTTTTGATGTTTTTGATGTTTTTGATGTTTTTGATGTTTTGATGTTTTTGATGTTTTTGATGTTATTGATGTTTTTGATTTTTTGATGTTTTCGATGTTATTGACTTTTTTGATGTTTTTGATGTTTTTGATGTTTTTGATGTTTTTGATGTTTTTGATGTTTTTGATGTTTTTGATGTTTTTGATGTTTTTGATGTTTTTGATGTTTTTGATGTTTTTATGTTTTTTATGTTATTGATGTTTTTGATGTTTTTTATGTTTCCGATGTTTTTGATGTTTTTGATGTTTTGATGTTTTTGATGTTTTTGATGTTTTTGATGTTTTTGATGTTTTTGATGTTTTTGATGTTTTTGATGTTTTTGATGTTTTTGATGTTTTTGATGTTTTTGATGTTTTTGATGTTTTTGATGTTCTTGATGTTTTTGATGTTTTTGATGTTTTTGATGTTTTTGATGTTTTTGATGTTTTTGATGTTTTTGATGTTTTTGATGTTTTTGATGTTTTTGATGTTTTTGATGTTTTTGATGTTTTTGATGTTTTTGATGTTTTTGATGTTTTTGATGTTTTTGATGTTTTTGATGTTCTTGATGTTTTTGATGTTTTTGATGTTTTTGATGTTTTTGATGTTTTCGATGTTTTTGATGTTTTTGATGTTTTTGATGTTTTGATGTTTTTGATGTTTTTGATGTTATTGATGTTTTTGATTTTTTGATGTTTTTGATGTTATTGACTTTTTTGATGTTTTTGATGTTTTTGATGTTTTTGATGTTTTTGATGTTTTTAATGTTTTTGATGTTTTTGATGTTTTTGATGTTTTTGATGTTTTTATGTTTTTGATGTTTTTGATGTTTTTGATGTTTTTGATGTTTTTGATGTTTTTGATGTTTTTGATGTTCTCAATGTTTTTGATGTTTTTGATGTTTTTGATGTTATTTATGTTTTTGATGTTTTGATGTTTTTGATGTTTTTGATGTTTTTGATGTTTTTGATTTTTTGATGTTTTTGATGTTATTGATGTTTTTGATATTTTTGATGTTTTTGATGTTTTTTATGTTTTTGATGTATGTGATGTTTTTGATTTTTTGATGTTTTTGATGTTTTTGATGTTTTGATGTTTTTGATGTTTTTGATGTTATTGATGTTTTTGATTTTTTGATGTTATTGACTTTTTTGACTTTTTTATGTTTTTGATGTTTTCGATGTTTTTTATGTTTTTTATGTTTTTGATGTTTTTGATGTTTTTGATGTTTTTGATGTTTTTGATGTTTTTGATGTTTTTGATGTTTTTGATGTTTTTGATGTTTTTGATGTTTTTGATGTTTTCGATGTTTTTGATGTTTTTTGATGTTTTCGATGTTTTTGATGTTTATGCTGTTATTTATGTTTTTGATGTTTTTGATGTTTTGATGTTTTTGATGTTTTGATGTTTTTGATTTTTTTGATGTTTTTGATGTTTTGATGTTTTTGATGTCTTTGATGTTTTGATGTTTTTGATGTTTTTTGATGTTTTTGATGTTTTTGTTGTTTTTGATGTTTTTATGTTTTTGATGTTTTTGATGTTTTTGATGTTTTTGATGTTTTTGATGTTTTTGAGGTTTTTGATGTGTTTGATGTTTTTGATGTTTTTTGGGTTTTGATGTTTTTGATATTTTGATGTTTTTGATGTTTTGATGTTTTTGATGTTTTTGATGTTTTTGTTGTTTTTGATTTTTTATGTTTTTGATGTTATTGATATTTTGTCTTTTTTGATGTTTATTGATGTTTATTGATGTTTTTGATGTTTGTGATGTTTTTGATGTTTTTGATGTTTTGATGTTTTTGATGATTTTGATGTTTTTTATGTTTTTGATGTTTTTGATGTTGTTGATGTTTTTGATGTTTTTTATCTTTTTTGATGTTTTTGATGTTTTTGATGTTTTTGATGTTTTTGATGTTTTTGATGTTTTTGATGTTTTTGAAGTTTTTGATGTTTTTGATGTTTTTGATGTTGTTGATGTTTTTGAGGTTTTTGATGTTTTTGATATTTTGATGTTTTTTCCGTTTATGTTGTTTTTGATGTTGTTGGTGTTTTGATGTTTTTGATGTTTTGATGTTTTAGATGTTTTTGATGTTTTTGATGTATTTGATGTTTTTGATGTTTTTGATGTTTTTGATGTTTTTGATGTTTTTGATGTTTTTGATGTTTTTGATGGTTTTGATGTTTTTGATGTTATTGATATAATGTCTTTTTTGATGTTTATTGATGTTTTTGATGTTTTGATGTTTTGATGTTTTTGATGTTATTGATGTTTTTTATGTTTCTGATGTTTTTGATGTTTTTGATGTTTTTGATGTTTTTGACTTTTTTGATGCTTTTGATGTTTTTCATGTTTTTGATGTTTGTGATGTTTTTGATGTTTTTGATGTTGTTGATGTTTTGATGTTTTTGATGATTTTGATGTTTTTGATGTTTTTGATGTTTTTGATGTTGTTGATGTTTTGATGTTTTTGATGATTTTGATGTTTTTTATATTTTGATGTTTTTGATGTTTTTGATGTTTTTGACGTTTTTGATGTTTTTATGTTTTAGATGTTTTTGATGTTTTGATGTTTTTGATGTTTTTGATGTTTTTGATGTTTTTGTTGTTTTTGATTTTTTGATGTTTTTGATGTTATTGATATTTTGTTTTTTGATGTTTATTGATGTTTATTGATGTTTATTGATGTTTTTGATGTTTGTGATGTTTTTGATGTTATTGATGTTTTGATGTATTTGATGTTTTGATGTATTTGATGTTTTTTATGTTCTTGATGTTTTTGATGTTTTTGATGTTTTTGATGGTTTTGATGTTTTTGATGTTTTGATGTTTTTGATGTTTTTGATGTTTTGATGTTTTTGATGTTTTTGATGTTTTTGATGTTTTTGATGTTTTTGATGTTTTTGATGTTTTGATGTTTTTGATGTTTTGATGTTTTTGATGTTTTGATGTTTTGATGTTTTTGATGTTTTTGATGTTTTTGATGTTTTGATGTTTTTGATTTTTGATGTTTTTGATGTTTTTGATGTTTTTGATGTTTTTGATGTTTTTGATGTTTTTGATGTTTTTGATGTTTTTGATGTTTTTGATGTTTTTGATGTTTTTGATGTTTTTGATGTTTTTGATGTTTTTGATGTTTTTGATGTTTTTGATTGTTTTTGATGTTTTGTTTTGATGTTTTTTGATGTTTTGATGTTTTTGATGTTTTGATGTTTTTGATGTTTTTGATGTTTTTGATGTTTTGATGTTTTGATGTTTTTGATGTTTTTGATGTTTTTGATGTTTTTGATGTTTTTGATGTTTTTGATGTTTTTGATGTTTTTGATGTTTTGATGTTTTTGATGTTTTTGATGTTTTTGATGTTTTTGATGTTTTTGATGTTTTGATGTTTTTGATGTTTTTGATGTTTTTGATGTTTTTGATGTTTTTGATGTTTTTGATGTTTTGATGTTTTTGATGTTTTTGATGTTTTTTGATGTTTTGATGTTTTGATGTTTTGATGTTTTTGATGTTTTTGATGTTTTTGATGTTTTTGATGTTTTTGATGTTTTTGATTTTTTGATGTTTTTGATGCTTTTGATTTTTTGTGTTTTTGATGTTTTTGATGTTTATTGATGTTTTGATGTTTTTGATGTTTTTGATGTTTTTGATGTTTTGATGTTTTTGATGTTTTTGATGTTTTTATGTTTTTGATGTTTTTGATGTTGTTGATGTTTTTTGATGTTTTTGATCTTTTTGATGTTTTGATGTTTTGATGTTTTTGATGTTTTTGAAGTTTTTGATGTTTTTGATGTTTTTGATGTTTTTGATGTTTTTGATGTTTTTGATGTTTTTGATGTTTTTGATGTTTTTGATGTTTATGTTGTTTTGATGTTTTTGGTGTTTTTGATGTTTTTGATGTTTTGATGTTTTGATGTTTTTTGATGTTTTTGATGTGATTTGATGTTTTTGATGTTTTGATGTTTTTGATGTTTTTGATGTTTTTGATGTTTTTGATGTTTTGATGTTTTTGATGTTTTTTTGATGTTTTTGATGTTTTTGATGTTTTAATGTTTTTGATGTTTTGATGTTTTTGATGTTTTGATGTTTTTGATGTTTTTGATGTTTTTGATGTTTTTGATGTTTTGATGTTTTGATTTTTGATGTTTTGATGTTTTTGATGTTTTTGATGTTTGATGTTTTTGATGTTTTTGATGTTTTTGATGTTTTTGATGTTTTTGATGTTTTTGATGTTTTTGATGTTTTTGATGTTTTTGATGTTTTTGATGTTTTTTTGATGTTTTTGATGTTTATTGATGTTTTTGATGTTTTTGATGTTTTTGATGTTTTTGATGTTTTTGATGTTTTTGATGTTTTGATGTTTTTGATGTTTTTGATGTTTTTGATGTTTTTGATGTTTTTGATGTTTTTGATGTTTTTGATGTTTTGATGTTTTTGATGTTTTGATGTTTTTGATGTTTTGATGTTTTTGATGTTTTGTTGTTTTGATGTTTTTGATGTTTTTGATGTTTTGATGTTTTTGATGTTTTTGATGTTTTTGATGTTTTGATGTTTTTGATGTTTTGATGTTTTTGATGCTTTTGATGTTTTTGATGTTTTGATGTTTTGATGTTTTGATGTTTTGATGTTTTTGATGTTTTTGATGTTTTGATGTTTTTGATGTTTTTGATGTTTTTGATGTTTTTGATGTTTTGATGTTTTTGATGTTTTTGATGTTTTTGATGTTTTTGATGTTTTTTGATGTTTTTGATGTTTTTGATGTTTTTGATGTTTTTGATGTTTTTGATGTTTTTGATGTTTCTTGATGTTTTTGATGTTTTGATGTTTTTGATGTTTTTGATGTTTTGATGTTTTTGATGTTTTTGATGTTTTTGATGTTTTTGATGTTTTTGATGTTTTTGATGTTTTTGATGTTTTTGATGTTTTTGATGTTTTTGATGTTTTTGATGTTTTTGATGTTTCTTTGATGTTTTTGATGTTTTGATGTTTTTGATTTTTTGATGTTTTTGATGTTTTGATTTTTGATGTTTTTGATTTTTGATGTTTTTGATGTTTTTTTGATGTTTTTGATGTTTTTGATGTTTTTGATGTTTTTGATGTTTTTGATGTTTTTTGATGTTTTTGATGTTTTTGATGTTTTTGATGTTTTTGATGTTTTTTATGTTTTTAATGTTTTTTATGTTTTGATGTTTTTGATTGTTTTGATGTTTTGATGTTTTTGATGTTTTTGATGTTTTTGATGTTTTTGATGTTTTTTTTTGATGTTTTTGATATTTTGATGTTTTTGATGTTTTTGATGTTTTTGATGTTTTTGATGTTTTTGATGTTTTTGATGTTTTTGATGTTTTTGATGTTTTGATGTTTTGATGTTTTTGTTGTTTTTGATGTTTTGATGTTTTTGATGTTTTGATGTTTTTGTTTTTTTGATGTTTTTTGATGTTTTTGATGTTTTTGATGTTTTTGATGTTTTTGATGTTTTTGATGTTTTTGATGTTTTTGATGTTTTTGATGTTTTGATGTTTTTGATGTTTTTGATGTTTTTGATGTTTTTGATGTTTTTGATGTTTTTGATGTTTTTGATGTTTTGATGCTTTTGATGTTTTGATGTTTTTGATGTTTTTGATGTTTTGATGTTTTTGATGTTTTTGATGTTTTGATGTTTTGACGTTTTTGTTGTTTTTGATGTGTTTTGGTGTTTTGATGTTTTTGATGTTTTTGATGTTTTGATGTTTTTGATGTTTTTGATGTTTTTTGATGTTTTTGATGTTTTTGATGTTTTGATGTTTTTGATGTTTTTTGATGTTTTTGATGTTTTTGATGTTTTGATGTTTTTTGATGTTTTTGATGTTTTTGATGTTTTGATGTTTTTGATGTTTTTGATGTTTTGATTGTTTTTGATGTTTTTTGATGTGTGTTTATGTTTTTGATGTTTTGATGTTTTTGATGTTATTGATGTTTTGATGTTTTTGATGTTTTTGATGTTTTTGATGTTTTGATGTTTTGATGTTTTGATGTTTTGATGTTTTTGATGTTTTTGATGTTTTTGATGTTTTTGATGTTTTTGATGTTTTGATGTTTTTGATGTTTTTGATGTTTTGATTTTTTGATGTTTTTGATGTTTTTGATGTTTTTGATGTTTTTTGATGTTTTTGATGTTTTTGATGTTTTTGATGTTTTTGATGTTTTTGATGTTTTTGATGTTTTTGATGTTTTGATGTTTTTGATGTTTTTGATGTTTTTGATGTTTTTGATGTTTTTGATGTTTTTGATTTTTTTGACCTTTTTGATGTTTATTGATGTTTATTGATGTTTTTGATGTTTTGACGTTTTTGATGTTTTTTTGATGTTTTTGATGTTTTGATGTTTTTTATGTTCTTGATGTTTTTGATGCTTTTTGATGGTTTTGATGTTTTTGATGGTTTTGATGTTTTGATGTTTTCGATGTTTTTGATGTTTCTGATGTTTTTGATGTTTTGATGTTTTTGATGTTTTTGATGTTTTGATGTTTTGATGTTTTGATGTTTTTGATGTTTTTGATGTTTTTGATGTTTTTGACGTTTTGACTTTTTTGATGCTTTTGACTTTTTTTGCTGCTTTTGATGTTTTTCATGTTTTTGATGTTTTTGATGTTTTTGATGTTTTTGATGTTTCTGATGTTTTTGGATGTTTTGATGTTTTCGATGTTTTTGTTGTTTTGGGATGTTTTTGTTGTTTTTTGATGTTTTTGATATTTTGTCTTTTTTTGATGTTTATTGATGTTTTTGTCTTTTGATGTTTTTGATGTTTTTGATGTTTTTGATGTTTTGATGTTTTGCTGCTTTTGATGTTTTTGATGTCTTTGATGTGTTTTGACGGTCTTTATGTCTTTGATGCCTTTGATGTTTTTGATGCTCTCTGCTTTTCGATGCTCTCTTGGATGCTTCTGATGCCTTGATGCTCTCTTGACGTCGACGCTCGACGTTCTTGATGCTCTCTTGATGTCTTTGACGCTCTCGATGCCTTGACGTTCTCTTTGACGTTCTTTGACGTCTTGATTGTTCTTTGATGTCTTGATTGCCTTGATTGCCTTGATGCTCTTTGATGCCCTTGATGTTTATGATGTTTGATGTTTTTGATGTTTTGATGTTTTTGAAAATTGTTTTTGAGGTTTCTTGATGTTTTTGATGTTTTTGATGTTTTGATGTTTTTTTTGATGGGGTTTTGATGTTTTTGATAAGCTTTGATGTTTTTGATGTTTTTTTGATGTTATTGTTTTTGATTTTTTGATGTTTTTGATGTTATTGACTTTTTGATGTTTGATGTTTCGATGTTTTGATGTTTTTTTATGTTTTTATGCTTGATGTTTTGATGTTTTGATGTTTTTATATTTTTTATGTTTTGATGTTTTGATGTTTTGATTTTTGATGTTTTTGATATTTTTGATGTTTTGATGTTTTGATGTTTTATGTTTTGATGTTTTGATGTTTTTGATGTTATTGATGTTTGATTTTTTTGATGTTATTGACTTTTTTTGACTCTTTTGTATGTTTTGATGTTTTTGATGTTTTTATGTTTTTGTTGTTTTCTTTGATGTTTTGATGCTTGATGTTTTTTTGATGCGTTTGATGTTTTGATGTTTTTGATGTTTCTTTGATGTTTTTTGATGTTTTTGATGTTTCTTGATGTTTTTGATGTTTTCGATGTTTCTTGATGTGTTTTTGATGTTTTCGATGTTTTGATGTTTATGCTGTTATTTATGCTTTTGATGTTTTGATGTTTTTGATGTTTTTGATGTTTTT
>JAECWR010000421.1:0-67169 GCA_018150935.1 Drosophila pruinosa
TTTGATGTTTTTGATGTTTTTGATGTTTTGATGTTTTGATGTTTTGATGTTTTTGATGTTATTGACGTTTTTTTCCGATGTTTTTGGTCTTTTTGATGTTTTTGATGTTTTTGATCTTTTGATGTTTTTGATGGTGGTTTTTTGAATGTTTTTTGATGTTTTTGATGTTTTTGATGTTTTTGATGTTTTTGATTTTTTGACGTTTTTGATGTTTTTGATGTTTTTACTTTCGATGCTTTTTTGATGTTTTTCTGTTTTTGATCTTTTTGATGTTTTTGATAGTTTTGATCTTTTGATGTTTTGGTCTTTTTGATGTTTTTGATGTTTTTTGATGTTTTTGATCTTTTGTTGTTTTTGATTTTTTGATCTTTTTGATCTTATTGATATTTTTCTTTTTTGATGTTTATTGAAGTTTATTGATGTTTATTATGTTTTTGATGTTTTTGATCTTTTTGATGTTTTTGATGTTTTGATTATTTGATGTTTTTTTTGTTTTTGATTTTTTGATGTTTTTGATATTTTGATGTATTTTGATCGCTTTGATGTTTTGATGTTTCTGATGTTTTTGATGTTTTTGATGTTTTTGATGTTCTTTGATGTTTTTGATGTTTTTGATGTTTTTGATGTTTTTATGTTTTGATGTTTTTGATGTTTTTGATGTTTTTGATGTTTTTGATCTTTTTGATGTTTTGATGTTTCGATGTTTTGATGTTTTGGTTGTTTTTGATGTTTTTGATGTTTTTGATGTTTTGATGTTTTTGATGTTTTTGATGTTTTTGATGTTTTTGATGTTTTTGATGTTTTTGATGTTTTTGATAGTTTTGATGTTTTTGATGTTTTTGATTTTTTGATGTTTTTGATTTTTTGATGTTTTTGATGTTTTTGACTTTTGATGTTTTTGATGTTTTTGATGTTTTTCATGTTTTTTATGTTTTGATGTTTTTTGATGTTTTTGATGTTTTGATGTTTTGATGTTTTTGATGTTTTTGATGTTTTTTTTGATGTTTTTGATGTTTTTGATGTTTTTTGATGTTTTTGATTTTTTTTGATGTTTTTGATGTTTTTTTGATGTTTTTGATGTTTTTGATGTTTTTGATGTTTTGATGTTTTTGATGTTTTTGATGTTACTGATGTTTTTGATGTTTTTATGTTTTTGATGTTTTGATGTTTTGATGTTTTTGATGTTTTTGATGTTTTTGATGTTTTTGATGTTTTTGATGTTTTTGATGTTTTTGATGTTTTTGATGTTTTATGTTTTTGATGTTTTTGATGTTTTTGTTTTTTGATGTTTTTGATGTTTTTGATGTTTTTGATGTTTTTGATGTTTTTGATGTTTTTGATGTTTTTGATGTTTTTGATGTTTTTAATGTTTTTATGTTTTTGATGTTTTTGATGTTTTTGATGTTTTTGATGTTTTGATGTTTTTGATGTTTTTGAGTGTTTTTGATGTTTTTGATGTTTTTGATGTTTTTGTGTTTTTGATGTTTTTGATGTTTTTGATGTTTTTGATGTTTTTGATGTTTTTGATGTTTTTGATGTTTTTGATGTTATTGATGTTTTTTGATGTTTTGATGTTTTTGATGTTTTTGATGTTTTTGATGTTTTTGATGTTTTTGATGTTTTGATGTTTTTGATGTTTTGATGTTTTTGATGTTTTTGATGTTTTTGATGTTTTTGATTTTTTGATGTTTTTGATGTTTTGATATTTTGTGTTTTTGATGTTTTTGATGTTTTTGATGTTTTTGATGTTTTTGATGTTTTTTGATGTTTTGATGTTTTTGATGTTTTGATGTTTTTGATGTTTTTGATGTTTTGATGTTTTTGATGTTTTTGATGTTTTTTGATGTTTTTGATGTTTTTGATGTTTTTGATGTTTTGATGTTTTTGATGTTTTTGATGTTTTTGATGTTTTGATGTTTTGTTTTTGATGTTTTTGATGTTTTTGATGTTTTTGATGTTTTGATGTTTTTGATGTTTTGATGTTTTTGATGTTTTTGATGTTTTGATGTTTTTGATGGTTTTTGATGTTTTTGATGTTTTTGATGTTTTTGATGTTTTTGATGTTTTGATGTTTTTGATGTTTTTGATGTTTTTGATGTTTTTGATGTTTTTGATGTTTTTGATGTTTTTGATGTTTTTGATGTTTTGATGTTTTTGATGTTTTGATGTTTTTGATGTTTTTGATGTTTTGATGTTTTTGATGTTTTTGATGTTTTTGATGTTTTTGATGTTTTTGATGTTTTTGATGTTTTTGATGTTTTTGATGTTTTTGATGTTTTTGATGTTTTTTGATGTTTTTGATGTTTTTGATGTTTTTGATGTTTTGATGTTTTTGATGTTTTTGATGTTTTTGATGTTTTTTTTGATGTTTTTGATGTTTTGATGTTTTTGATGTTTTTGATGTTTTTGATGTTTTGATGTTTTTGATGTTTTTGATGTTTTGATGTTTTTGATGTTTTTGATGTTTTTGATGTTTTTGATGTTTTTGATGTTTTGATGTTATTGATGTTTTTGATGTTTTTGATGTTTTTTGATGTTTTTGATGTTTTTTATGTTTTTGATGTTTTTGATGTTTTTGATGTTTTTGATGTTTTTGATGTTTTGATGTTTTTGATGTTTTTGATGTTTTTGATGTTTTGATGTTTTTGATGTTTTTGATGTTTTTGATGTTTTTGATGTTTTTGATGTTTTTGATGTTTTGATGTTATTTTATGTTTTTGATGTTTTTGATGTTTTGATGTTTTTGATGTTTTTGATGTTTTTGATGTTTTTGATGTTTTTGATGTTTTTGATGTTTTGATGTTTTGATGTTTTTGATGTTTTTTGATGTTTTTGATGTTTTTTTTGTTTTTGATGTTTTTATGTTTTTGATGTTTTTGATGTTTTTGATGTTTTTGATGTTTTTGAGGTTTTTGATGTGTTTGATGTTTTTGATGTTTTTTGGTTTTTGATGTTTTTGATATTTTGATGTTTTTGATGTTTTTGATGTTTTTGATGTTTTTGATGTTTTTGATGTTTTTGATTTTTTTATGTTTTTGATGTTTTTGATGTTTTTGTTTTTTTTGATGTTTTTGATGTTTTTGATGTTTTTGATGTTTTTGATGTTTTTGATGTTTTTGATGTTTTTGATGTTTTTGATGTTTTTGATGTTTTTGATGTTTTTGATGTTTTGATGTTTTTGATGTTTTTGATTTTGTTTTGATGTTTTTGATGTTTTGATGTTTTTGATGTTTTGATGTTTTGATGTTTTTGATGTTTTTGATTGTTTTTGATGTTTTTTGATGTTTTTGATGTTTTTGATGTTTTTGATGTTTGTTTTTGATGTTGTTGATGTTTTTGTTGTTTTTGATGTTTTGGTGTTTTGATGTTTTTGATGTTTTGATGTCTTTTGATGTTTTTGACGTTTTTGATGTTTTGATGTTTTTGATGTTTTTGATGTTTTTGATTGTTTTTGATGTTTTTGATGTTTTTGATGTTTTTGATGTTTTGATGTTTTGATGTTTTTGATATTTTGTTTTTTGATGTTTATTGATGTTTTTGATGTTTTGATGTTTTGATGTTTTGATGTTATTGATGTTTTTGATGTTTCTGATGTTTTTGATGTTTTTGATGTTTTTGATGTTTTGATGTTTTGATGTTATTGATGTTTTTGATGTTTTGCTGTTTTTCATGTTTTGATGTTTGTGATGTTTTTGATGTTTTTGATGTTTTTGATGTTTTGATGTTTTTGATGTTTTGATGTTTTGATGTTTTTGATGTTTTTGATGTTTTGATGTTTTGATGTTTTTGATGTTTTTGATGTTTTTGATGTTTTTGATTTTTGATGTTTTGATGTTTTTGATGTTTTGATGTTTTTTGATGTTTTTGATGTTTTGATGTTTTGATGTTTTGATGTTTTGATGTTTTTGATGTTTTTGATGTTTTTGATGTTTTTGATGTTTTTGATGTTTTTGATGTTTTTGATGTTTTTGATCTTTTTGATGTTTTGATGTTTTTTGATGTTTTTGATGTTTTTGATGTTTTTGATGTTTTGATGTTTTTGATGTTTTTGATGTTTTTGATGTTTTTGATGTTTTTGATGTTTATTGATGTTTTTGATGTTTTGATGTTTTGATGTTTTTGATGTTTTTGATGTTTTTGATGTTTTTGATGTTTTTGATGTTTTTGATGTTTTTGATGTTTTGATGTTTTTGATGTTTTGATGTTTTTGATGTTTTGATGTTTTTGATGTTTTTGATGTTTTGATGTTTTTGATGTTTTTGATGTTATTGATGTTTTTGATTTTTTGATGTTTTTGATGTTTTGATGTTTTTGATGTTTTTGATGTTTTTGATGTTTTTGATGTTTTTATGTTTTTGATGTTTTTGATGTTTTTGATGTTTTTGATGTTTTTGATGTTTTTGATGTTTTTGATGTTTTTGATGTTTTTGATGTTTTTGATGTTTTTGAGTTTTTGATGTTTTTGATGTTTTTGATGTTTTTGATGTTTTTTATGTTTTTGATGTTTTTGATGTTTTTGATGTTTTTGATGTTTTTGATGTTTTTGATGTTTTTGATGTTTTTGATGTTTTTGATGTTTTTGATGTTTTTGATGTTTTGATGTTTTTGATGTTTTTGATGTTTTTGATGTTTTTGATGTTTATGCTGTTTTTTGATGTTTTGATGTTTTTGATGTTTTTGATGTTTTGATGTTTTTTGATGTTTTTGATGTTTTGATGTTTTTGATGTTTTTGATGTTTTGATGTTTTTGATGTTTTTGATGTTTTTGATGTTTTTGATGTTTTTGATGTTTTTGATGTTTTTGATGTTTTTGATGTTTTTGATGTTTTTGATGTTTTTGATGTTTTTGATGTTTTGATGTTTTGATGTTTTTGATGTTTTTGATGTTTTTGATGTTTTTGATATTTTGATGTTTTGATGTTTTGATGTTTTTGATGTTTTTGATGTTTTGTTGTTTTTGATTTTTTTATGTTTTTGATGTTATTGATATTTTGTCTTTTTGATGTTTATTGATGTTTATTGATGTTTTTGATGTTTGTGATGTTTTTGATGTTTTGATGTTTTTGATGATTTTGATGTTTTTTATGTTTTTGATGTTTTTGATGTTGTTGATGTTTTTGATGTTTTTTATGTTTTTGATGTTTTTGATGTTTTTGATGTTTTTGATGTTTTTGATGTTTTTGATGTTTTTGATGTTTTTGAAGTTTTTGATGTTTTTGATGTTTTTGATGTTGTTGATATTTTTGAGGTTTTTGATGTTTTTGATATTTTGATGTTTTTTCCGTTTATGTTGTTTTTGATGTTGTTGGTGTTTTGATGTTTTTGATGTTTTGATGTTTTAGATGTTTTTGATGTTTTTGATGTTTTTGATGTATTTGATGTTTTTGATGTTTTTGATGTTTTTGATGTTTTTGATGTTTTTGATGTTTTTGATGGTTTTGATGTTTTTGATGTTTTTGATATATTGTCTTTTTTGATGTTTATTGATGTTTTTGATGTTTTGATGTTTTGATGTTTCTGATGTTATTGATGTTTTTTATGTTTCTGATGTTTTTGATGTTTTTGATGTTTTTGATGTTTTTGATGTTTTTGATGTTATTGACTTTTTTGATGCTTTTTGATGTTTTTCATGTTTTTGATGTTTGTGATGTTTGTGATGTTTTTGATGTTTTTGATGTTTTTGATGTTTTGATGTTTTTGATGATTTTGATGTTTTTTATGTTTTTGATGTTTTTGATGTTGTTGATGTTTTGATGTTTTTGATGATTTTGATGTTTTTTATATTTTTGATGTTTTTGATGTTTTTGATGTTTTTGACGTTTTTGATGTTTTTATGTTTTAGATGTTTTTGATGTTTTGATGTTTTTGATGTTTTTGATGTTTTTGATGTTTTTGTTGTTTTTGATTTTTTGATGTTTTTGATGTTATTGATATTTTGTCTTTTTTGATGTTTATTGATGTTTATTGATGTTTATTGATGTTTTTGATGTTTGTGATGTTTTTGATGTTATTGATGTTTTGATGTATTTGATGTTTTGATGTATTTGATGTTTTTTATGTTCTTGATGTTTTTGATGTTTTTGATGTTTTTGATGGTTTTGATGTTTTTGATGTTTTTGATGTTTTTGATGTTTTTGATGTTTTTGATGTTTTTGATGTTTTTGATGTTTTTGATGTTTTTGATGTTTTTGATGTTTTTGATGTTTTTGATGTTTTTGATGTTTTGATGTTTTGATGTTTTGATGTTTTGATGTTTTTGATGTTTTGATGTTTTTGATGTTTTTGATGTTTTTGATGTTTTGATGTTTTGATGTTTTTGATGTTTTTGATGTTTTTGATGTTTTTGATGTTTTTGATGTTTTTGATGTTTTTGATGTTTTTGATGTTTTTGATGTTTTTGATGTTTTTGATGTTTTTGATGTTATTGATGTTTTTGATTTTTTGATGTTTTTCATGTTATTGACTTTTTTGATGTTTTTGATGTTTCTGATGTTTTTGATGTTTTTTATGTTTTTGATGTTTTTGATGTTTTTGATGTTTTTGATATTTTGATGTTTTTGATGTTTTTGATGTTTTTGATGTTTTTGATGTTTTTGATGTTTTTGATGTTTTTATGTTTTTTATGTTTTTTATGTTTTTTATGTTTTTGATGTTTTTGATGTTTTTGATGTTTTTGATGTTTTGAGGTTTTTGATGTGTTTGATGTTTTTGATGTTTTTTGGGTTTTTGATGTTTTTGATATTTTGATGTTTTTGATGTTTTGATGTTTTTGATGTTTTTGATGTTTTTGTTGTTTTTGATTTTTTTATGTTTTTGATGTTATTGATATTTTGTCTTTTTTGATGTTTATTGATGTTTATTGATGTTTTTGATGTTTGTGATGTTTTTGATGTTTTTTATATTTTGATGTTTTTGATGATTTTGATGTTTTTTATGTTTTTGATGTTGTTGATGTTTTTGATGTTTTTGATGTTGGTTATCTTTTTTGATGTTTTTGATGTTTTTGATGTTTTTGATGTTTTTGAAGTTTTTGATGTTTTTGATGTTTTTGATGTTGTTGATGTTTTTGAGGTTTTTGATGTTTTTGATGTTTTTGATATTTTGATGTTTTTTCCGTTTTTGTTGTTTTTGATGTTGTTGGAGTTTTGATGTTTTTTATGTTTTTGATGTTTTTGATGTTTTGATGTTTTAGATGTTTTTGATGTTTTTGATGTTTTTGATGTTTTTGATGTTTTTGATGTTTTTGATGTTTTTGATGTTTTTGATGTTTTTGATGTTTTTGATGTTTTTGATGGTTTTGATGTTTTTGATGTTATTGGTATAATGTCTTTTTTGATGTTTGTTGATGTTTTTGATGTTTTGATGTTTTGATGTTTTGACGTTTTTGATGTTATTGATGTTTTTTATGTTTCCGATGTTTTTGATGTTTTTGATGTTTTGATGTTTTTGATGTTTTTGATGTTTTTGATGTTTTTGATGTTTTTGATGTTTTTGATGTTTTTGATGTTTTTGATGTTTTTGATGTTTTTGATGTTTTTGATGTTTTTGATGTTTTTGATGTTTTTGATGTTGTTGATGTTTTTGATTTTTTGATGTTTTTGATGTTATTGACTTTTTTGATGCTTTTGATGTTTTTCATGTTTTTGATGTTTTTGACGTTTTTGATGTTTTTATGTTTTAGATGTTTTGATGTTTTTGATGTTTTTGATGTTTTTGTTGTTTTTGATTTTTTGATGTTTTTGATGTTATTGATATTTTGTCTTTTTTGATGTTTATTGATGTTTATTGATGTTTATTGATGTTTTTGATGTTTGTGATGTTTTTGATGTTATTGATGTTTTGATGTATTTGATGTTTTTTATGTTCTTGATGTTTTTGATGTTTTTGATGTTTTTGATGGTTTTGATGTTTTTGATGTTTTTGATGTTTTTGATGTTTTTGATGTTTTTGATGTTTTTGATGTTTTTGATGTTTTTGATGTTTTTGATGTTTTTGATGTTTTTGATGTTTTTGATGTTTTTGATGTTTTGATGTTTTGATGTTTTTGATGTTTTTGATGTTTATGATGTTTTTGATGTTTTTGATGTTTTTGATGTTTTTGATGTTTTTGATGTTTTTGATGTTTTTGATGTTTTTGATGTTTTTGATGTTTTGATGTTTTTGATGTTTTTGATGTTATTGATGTTTTTGATTTTTTGATGTTTTTGATGTTATTGATTTTTTTGATGTTTTTGATGTTTTTGATGTTTTTGATGTTTTTATGTTTTTTATGTTTTTGATGTTTTTGATGTTTTTGATGTTTTTGATGTTTTTGATGTTTTTGATGTTTTTGATGTTTTTGATGTTTTTGATGTTTTTGATGTTTTGATGTTTTTGATGTTTTTGATGTTTTTATGTTTTTTATGTTTTTATGTTTTTGATGTTTTTTGATGTTTTTGATGTTTTTGATGTTTTGAGGTTTTTGATGTGTTTGATGTTTTTGATGTTTTTGGTTTTTGATGTTTTTGATATTTTGATGTTTTTGATGTTTTGATGTTTTTGATGTTTTTGATGTTTTTGTTGTTTTTGATTTTTTTATGTTTTTGATGTTATTGATATTTTGTCTTTTTTGATGTTTATTGATGTTTATTGATGTTTTTGATGTTTGTGATGTTTTTGATGTTTTTTATGTTTTGATGTTTTTGATGATTTTGATGTTTTTTATGTTTTTGATGTTGTTGATGTTTTTGATGTTTTTGATGTTTTGATGTTGGATATCTTTTTGATGTTTTTGATGTTTTTGATGTTTTTGATGTTTTTGATGTTTTTTGAAGTTTTTGATGTTTTGATGTTTTTGATGTTGTTGATGTTTTTGAGTTTTTGATGTTTTTGATGTTTTTGATATTTTGATGTTTTTTCCGTTTTTGTTGTTTTTGATGTTGTTGGAGTTTTGATGTTTTTGATGTTTTTTATGTTTTTGATGTTTTTGATGTTTTTGATGTTTTGATGTTTTAGATGTTTTTGATGTTTTTGATGTTTTTGATGTTTTTGATGTTTTTGATGTTTTTGATGTTTTTGATGTTTTTGATGGTTTTGATGTTTTTGATGTTATTGATATAATGTCTTTTTTGATGTTTGTTGATGTTTTTGATGTTTTGATGTTTTGATGTTTTGACGTTTTTGATGTTATTGATGTTTTTATGTTTCCGATGTTTTTGATGTTTTTGATGTTTTGATGTTTTGATGTTTTTGATGTTTTTGATGTTTTGATGTTTTTGATGTTTTGATGTTTTTGATGTTTTTGATGTTTTGATGTTTTGATGTTTTTGATGTTTTTGATGTTGTTGATGTTTTTGATTTTTTGATGTTTTTGATGTTTTTGATGTTTTTGATGTTATTGACTTTTTTGATGCTTTTGATGTTTTTCATGTTTTTGATGTTTGTGATGTTTTTGATGTTTTTGATGTTGTTGATGTTTTGATGTTTTTGATGTTTTTGATGTTTTTATGTTTTTGATGTTTTTGATGTTTTTGATTTTTTGATGTTTTCGATGTTATTGACTTTTTTGATGTTTTTGATGTTTTTGATGTTTTTGATGTTTTTGTTGTTTTTGATGTTTTTTATGTTTTTGATGTTTTTGATGTTTTTGATGTTTTTGATGTTTTTGATGTTTTTGAGGTTTTTGATGTGTTTGATGTTTTTGATGTTTTTTGGGTTTTTGATGTTTTTGATATTTTGATGTTTTTGATGTTTTGATGTTTTTGATGTTTTTTATGTTTTTGATTTTTTTATGTTTTTGATGTAATTGATGTTTTTGATGTTTTTGATGTTTTTGATGTTTTTGATGTTTTTGATGTTTTTGATATTTTGATGTTTTTGATGTTTTGATGTTCTTGATGTTTTTGATGTTTTTGATGTTTTTGATGTTTTTGATGTTTTTGATGTTTTTGATGTTTTTGATGTTTTGTTGTTTTTGATGTTTTTTATGTTTTTGATGTTTTTGATGTTTTTGATGTTTTTGATGTTTTTGATGTTTTTGAGGTTTTTGATGTGTTTGATGTTTTTGATGTTTTTTGGGTTTTTGATGTTTTTGATATTTTGATGTTTTTGATGTTTTGATGTTTTTGATGTTTTTTATGTTTTTGATTTTTTTATGTTTTTGATGTTATTGATGTTTTTGATGTTTTTGATGTTTTTGATGTTTTTGATGTTTTTGATGTTTTTGATGTTTTTGATGTTTTTGATGTTTTTGATGTTTTTGATGTTTTTGATGTTTTTGATGTTTTGATGTTTTTGATGTTTTTGATGTTTTTGATGTTTTTGATGTTTTTGATGTTTTGATGTTATTGATGTTTTGATGTATTTGATGTTTTTATGTTCTTGATGTTTTTGATGTTTTTTGATGTTTTTGATGGTTTTGATGTTTTTGATGTTTTTGAAGTTTTTGATGTTTTTGATGTTTCTGATGTTTTTGATGTTTTTGATGTTTTTGATGTTTTTGATGTTTTTGATGTTTTTGATGTTTTTGATGTTTTTGATGTTTTTGATGTTTTTGATGTTTTTGATGTTTTTGATGTTTTTGATGTTTTTGATGTTTTGATGTTTTTGATGTTTTTGATGTTTTTGATGTTTTGATGTTTTTGATGTTTTGATGTTTTTGATGTTTTTGATGTTTTTGATGTTTTTGATGTTTTTGATGTTTTGATGTTTTTGATGTTTTTGATGTTTTTGATGTTTTTGATGTTTTTGATGTTTTTGATGTTTTTGATGTTATTGATGTTTTTGATGTTTTTGATGTTTTTGATGTTTTTGATGTTTTTGATGTTTTTGATGTTTTTGATGTTTTGATGTTTTTGATGTTTTGATGTTATTGATGTTTTTGATTTTTTGATGTTTTTGATGTTATTGACTTTTTGATGTTTTTGATGTTTTTATGTTTTTGATGTTTTTGATGTTTTTGATGTTTTTTTGATGTTTTTGATATTTTTGATGTTTTTGATGTTTTTTGATGTTTTTGATGTTTTTGATGTTTTTATGTTTTTTATGTTTTTGATGTTTTTGATGTTTTTGATGTTTTTGATGTTTTTGATGTTTTTGATGTTTTTGATGTTTTCAATGTTTTTGATGTTTTGATGTTTTTGATGTTATTTATGTTTTTGATGTTTTGATGTTTTTGATGTTTTTGATGTTTTTGATGTTTTTGATGTTTTTGATGTTTTGATGTTTTTGATGTATGTGATGTTTTTGATGTTTTTGATGTTTTTGATGTTTTGATGTTTTTGATGTTTTTGATGTTATTGATGTTTTTGATTTTTTGATGTTTTTGATGTTTTTGATGTTATTGACTTTTTTGACATTTTTATGTTTTTGATGTTTTTGATGTTTTTTATCTTTTTTATGTTTTTGATGTTTTTGATGTTTTTGATGTTTTTGATGTTTTTGATATTTTTGATGTTTTTGATGTTTTGATGTTTTTGATGTTTTCGATGTTTTTGATGTTTTTGATGTTATTTATGTTTTTGATGTTTTTGATGTTTTGATGTTTTTGATGTTTTTGATGTTTTGATGTTTTTGATGTTTTTGATGTTTTTGATGTTTTTGGGTTTTGATGTTTTTGATATTTTGATGTTTTTGATGTTTTTGATGTTTTTGATGTTTTTGATTTTTTATGTTTTTGTTGTTTTGATGTTTTTATGTTTTTGATGTTTTGATGTTTTTGATGTTTTTGATGTTTTTGAGGTTTTTGATGTGTTTGATGTTTTTTGATGTTTTTGGGTTTTTCATGTTTTTGATATTTTGATGTTTTTGATGATTTTGATGTTTTTTATGTTTTTGATGTTTTTGATGTTTTGATTTTTTTATGTTTTGATGTTTTTGATGTTTTTGATGTTTTTGATGTTTTTGTTGTTTTTGATTTTTTGACGTTTTTGATGTTATTGATATTTTGTATTTTTTGATGTTTATTGATGTTTTTTATGTTTTTGATGTTCTTGATGTTTTTGATGTTTTTGATGTTTTTGATGTTTTTGATGTTTTTGATGTTTTTGATGTTTTTGATGTTTTTGATGTTTTTGATGTTTTTGATGTTTTTGATGTTTTTGATGTTTTTGATGTTTTTGATGTTTTTGTTTTTTATGTTTTTGATGTTATTGATGTTTTTGATATTTTTGATGTTTTTGATGTTTTTGATGTTTTTGATGTTTTTGATGTTTTTGATGTTTTTGATGTTTTGATGTTTTTGATGTTTTTGATGTTATTGATGTTTTTGATTTTTTGATGTTTTTGATGTGTTTGATGTTATTGACTTTTTTGACTTTTTTATGTTTTTGATGTTTTTATGTTTTTGATGTTTTTGATGTTTTTGATGTTTTTGATGTTTTTGATGTTTTTGATGTTTTTGATGTTTTTGATGTTTTCGATGTTTTTGATGTTTTTGATGTTTTTGATGTTTTTGATGTTGTTGATGTTTTTGATGTTTTTGATGTTTTTGTTGTTTTTGATGTTTTTTATGTTTTTTATGTTTTTGATGTTTTTGATGTTTTTGATGTTTTTGATGTTTTTGATGTTTTTGAGGTTTTTGATGTGTTTGATGTTTTTGATGTTTTTGGGGTTTTGATGTTTTTGATATTTTGATGTTTTTGATGTTTTGATGTTTTTGATGTTTTTTATGTTTTTGATTTTTTTATGTTTTTGATGTTATTGATGTTTTTGATGTTTTTGATGTTTTTGATGTTTTTGATGTTTTTGATGTTTTTGATGTTTTTGATGTTTTTGATGTTTTTGATCTTTTTGATGTTTTTGATGTTTTTGATGTTTTTTATGTTTTTGATGTTTTTGATGTTTTTGATTTTTTTATGTTTTGATGTTTTTGATGTTTTTGATGTTTTTGATGTTTTTGATGTTTTTGATTTTTGATGTTATTGATATTTTGTATTTTTGATGTTTATTGATGTTTTTTATGTTTTTGATGTTCTTGATGTTTTTGATGTTTTTGATGTTTTTGATGTTTTTGATGTTTTTGATGTTTTTGATGTTTTTGATGTTTTTGATGTTTTTGATGTTTTTGATGTTTTTGATGTTTTTGATGTTTTTGATGTTTTTGATGTTTTTGATGTTTTTGATGTTTTTGATGTTTTGATTTTTTTATGTTTTTGATGTTATTGATGTTTTTGATATTTTTGATGTTTTTATGTTTTTGATGTTTTTGATGTTTTTGATGTTTTTGATGTTTTTGATGTTTTTGATGTTTTGATGTTTTGATGTTTTTGATGTTTTTGATGTTATTGATGTTTTTGATTTTTTGATGTTTTTGATGTTTTTGATGTTATTGACTTTTTGACTTTTTATGTTTTTGATGTTTTTGATGTTTTTTATGTTTTTGATGTTTTTGATGTTTTTGATGTTTTTGATGTTTTTGATGTTTTTGATGTTTTCGATGTTTTTGATGTTTTCGATGTTTTTGATGTTTTTGATGTTATTTATGTTTTTTGATGTTTTTGATGTTTTTGATGTTTTGATGTTTTTGATGTTTTTGATGTTTTTGATGTTTTTGATTTTTTGATGTTTTTGATGTTTTTGATGTTTTTGATGTTTTTGATGTTTTTGATGTTTTTGATGTTTTTGATGTTTTTGATGTTTTTGTTGTTTTTGATGTTTTTATGTTTTTGATGTTTTTGATGTTTTTGATGTTTTTGATGTTTTTGATGTTTTTGAGGTTTTTTGTATGTGTTTGATGTTTTTGATGTTTTTGTGTTTTGATGTTTTTGATATTTTGATGTTTTTGATGTTTTGATGTTTTTGATGTTTTTTTATGTTTTTGATTTTTATGTTTTTGATGTTATTGATGTTTTTGATGTTTTGATGTTTTTGATGTTTTTGATGTTTTTGATGTTTTTGATGTTTTTGATGTTTTTGATGTTTTTGATGTTTTTGATGTTTTTGATGTTTTTGATGTTTTTGATGTTTTTGATGTTTTTGATGTTGTTGATGTTTTGATGTTTTTGATGATTTTGATGTTTTTATGTTTTTTTTTTTGATGTTTTTGATGTTTTTGATTTTTTTATGTTTTTGATGTTTTGATGTTTTTGATGTTTTTGATGTTTTTGTTGTTTTTGATTTTTTGACGTTTTTGATGTTATTGATATTTTGTCTTTTTTGATGTTTATTGATGTTTTTTATGTTTTTGATGTTCTTGATGTTTTTGATGTTTTTGATGTTTTTGATGTTTTTGATGTTTTTGATGTTTTTGATGTTTTTGATGTTTTTGATGTTTTTGATGTTTTTGATGTTTTTGATGTTTTTGATGTTTTTGATGTTTTTGATGTTTTTGATGTTTTTGATGTTTTTGATGTTTTTGATGTTTTTGATGTTTTTGATGTTTTTGATGTTTTTGATGTTTTTTATGTTTTTGATGTTTTTGATGTTTTTGATGTTTTTGATGTTTTTGATGTTTTTGATGTTTTTGATGTTTTTTATGTTTTGATGTTTTTGATGTTTTTGATATTTTTGATGTTTTTTATGTTTTTGATGTATGTGATGTTTTTGATTTTTTGATGTTTTTGATGTTTTTGATGTTTTTGATGTTTTTGATGTTTTTGATGTTTTTGATGTTTTTGATGTTTTTGATGTTTTTGATGTTTTTGATGTTTTTTTATCTTTTGATGTTTTTGATGTTTTTGATGGTTTTGATGTTTTTGATGTTTTTGATGTTTTTGATGTTTTTGATGTTTTTGATGTTTTTGATGTTTTGATGTTTTTGATGTTTTTGATGTTTTTATGTTTTTGATGTTTTTTTGATGTTTTGATGTTTTTGATGTTTTTGATGTTTTTGATGATTTTGATGTTTTTATGTTTTTGATGTTTTTGATGTTGTTGATGTTTTGATGTTTTTGATGATTTTGATGTTTTTTATATTTTTGATGTTTTTGATGTTTTTGATGTTTTTGATGTTTTCGATGTTTTTATGTTTTTGATGTTTTTGATGTTTTGATGTTTTTGATGTTTTTGATGTTTTTGATGTTTTTGATGTTTTTGATGTTTTTGTTGTTTTTGATTTTTTGATGTTTTTGATGTTATTGATATTTTGTCTTTTTTGATGTTTATTGATGTTTATTGATGTTTTTGATGTTTGTGATGTTTTTGATGTTTTTGATGTTATTGATGTTTTGATGAATTTGATGTTTTTTATGTTCTTGATGTTTTTGATGTTTTTGATGTTTTTGATGTTTTTGATGGTTTTGATGTTTTTGATGTTTTTGAAGTTTTTGATGTTTTTGATGTTTCTGATGTTTTTGATGTTTTTGATGTTTTTGATGTTTTTGATGTTTTTGATGTTTTTGATGTTTTTGATGTTTTTGATGTTTTTGTTGTTTTTGATGTTTTTTATGTTTTTGATGTTTTTGATGTTTTTGATGTTTTTGATGTTTTTGATGTTTTTGAGGTTTTTGATGTGTTTGATGTTTTTGATGTTTTTTGGGTTTTGATGTTTTTGATTTTTTGATGTTTTTGATGTTTTGATGTTTTTGATGTTTTTATGTTTTTGATTTTTTATGTTTTGATGTTATTGATGTTTTTGATGTTTTTGATGTTTTTGATGTTTTTGATGTTTTTGATGTTTTGATGTTTTTGATGTTTTTGATGTTTTTGATGTTTTTGATGTTTTTGATGTTTTTGATGTTTTTGATGTTTTTGATGTTTTTGATGTTTTTGATGTTTTTGATGTTTTTGATGTTGTTGATGTTTTGATGCTTTTGATGATTTTGATGTTTTTTATTTTTTTGATGTTTTTGATGTTTTTGATTTTTTTTATGTTTTTGATGTTTTGATGTTTTTGATGTTTTTGATGTTTTTGTTGTTTTTGATTTTTTGATGTTTTTGATGTTATTGATATTTTGTCTTTTTTGATGTTTATTGATGTTTTTTATGTTTTTGATGTTCTTGATGTTTTTGATGTTTTTGATGTTTTTGATGTTTTTGATGTTTTTGATGTTTTGATGTTTTTGATGTTTTTGATGTTTTTGATGTTTTTGATGTTTTTGATGTTTTTGATGTTTTTGATGTTTTGATGTTTTTGATGTTTTTGATGTTTTTGATGTTTTTGATGTTTTTTGATGTTTTTGATGTTTTTGATGTTTTTGATGTTTTTGATGTTTTTTATGTTTTTGATGTTTTTGATGTTTTTGATGTTTTTGATGTTTTTGATGTTTTTGATGTTTTTGATGTTTTTATGTTTTTGATGTTTTTGATGTTTTTGATATTTTTGATGTTTTTTATGTTTTTGATGTATGTGATGTTTTTGATTTTTTGATGTTTTTGATGTTTTTGATGTTTTTGATGTTTTTGATGTTTTTGATGTTTTTGATGTTTTTGATGTTTTTGATGTTTTTGATGTTTTTGATGTTTTTGATGTTTTTTATCTTTTTGATGTTTTTGATGTTTTTGATGGTTTTGATGTTTTTGATGTTTTTGATGTTTTTGATGTTTTTGATGTTTTTGATGTTTTTGATGTTTTTGATGTTTTTGATGTTTTTGATGTTTTTGATGTTTTTATGTTTTTGATGTTTTTGATGTTTTGATGTTTTTGATGTTTTTGATGTTTTTGATGATTTTGATGTTTTTTATGTTTTTGATGTTTTTGATGTTGTTGATGTTTTGATGTTTTTGATGATTTTGATGTTTTTTATATTTTTGATGTTTTTGATGTTTTTGATGTTTTTGATGTTTTCGATGTTTTTATGTTTTTGATGTTTTTGATGTTTTGATGTTTTTGATGTTTTTGATGTTTTTGATGTTTTTGATGTTTTTGATGTTTTTGTTGTTTTTGATTTTTTGATGTTTTTGATGTTATTGATATTTTGTCTTTTTGATGTTTATTGATGTTTTGATGTTTGTGATGTTTTTGATGTTTTTGATGTTATTGATGTTTTGATGAATTTGATGTTTTTTATGTTTTTGATGTTTTTGATGTTTTGATGTTTTGATGTTTTTGATGTTTTTGATGTTTTTGATGTTTTTGAAGTTTTTGATGTTTTTGATGTTTCTGATGTTTTTGATGTTTTTGATGTTTTTGATGTTTTTGATGTTTTTGATGTTTTTGATGTTTTTGATGTTTTTGATGTTTTTGATGTTTTTGATGTTTTTGATGTTTTTGATGTTTTTGATGTTTTTGATGTTTTTGATGTTTTTGATGTTTTTGATGTTTTTGATGTTTTTGATGTTTTTGATGTTTTTGATGTTTTTGATGTTTTTGATGTTTTTGATGTTTTTGATGTTTTCATGTTTTTGATGTTTTTGATGTTTTTGATGTTTTTGATGTTTTTGATGTTTTTGATGTTTTTGATGTTTTTGATGTTTTGATGTTTTTGATGTTTTTGATGTTTTTGATGTTATTGATGTTTTTGATTTTTTGATGTTTTCGATGTTATTGACTTTTTTGATGTTTTTGATGTTTTTGATGTTTTTGATGTTTTTGATGTTTTTGATGTTTTTGATGTTTTTGATGTTTTGATGTTTTTGATGTTTTTGATGTTTTTGATGTTTTTATGTTTTTATGTTATTGATGTTTTTGATGTTTTTATGTTTCCGATGTTTTTGATGTTTTTGATGTTTTGATGTTTTTGATGTTTTTGATGTTTTTGATGTTTTTGATGTTTTTGATGTTTTTGATGTTTTTGATGTTTTTGATGTTTTTGATGTTTTTGATGTTTTTGATGTTTTTGATGTTCTTGATGTTTTTGATGTTTTTGATGTTTTTGATGTTTTTGATGTTTTTGATGTTTTTGATGTTTTTGATGTTTTTGATGTTTTGATGTTTTTTGATGTTTTTGATGTTATTGATGTTTTTGATTTTTTGATGTTTTTGATGTTATTGACTTTTTGATGTTTTTGATGTTTGTGATGTTTTTGATGTTTTTGATGTTTTTGATGTTTTTGATGTTTTTGATGTTTTTGATGTTTTTGATGTTTTTGATGTTTTTGATGTTTTTGATGTTTTTGATGTTTTTGATGTTTTTGATGTTTTTGATGTTTTTGATGTTTTTGATGTTTTTGATGTTTTTATGTTTTTGATGTTTTTGATGTTTTTGATGTTTTTGATGTTTTTGATGTTTTTGATGTTTTTGATGTTTTTGATGTTTTTGATGTTTTTGATGTTTTTGATGTTTTTGATGTTCTCAATGTTTTTGATGTTTTTGATGTTTTTGATGTTATTTATGTTTTTGATGTTTTGATGTTTTTGATGTTTTTGATGTTTTTGATTTTTTGATGTTTTTGATGTTATTGATGTTTTTGATATTTTTGATGTTTTTGATGTTTTTATGTTTTTGATGTATGTGATGTTTTTGATTTTTTGATGTTTTTGATGTTTTTGATGTTTTGATGTTTTTGATGTTTTTGATGTTATTGATGTTTTTGATTTTTTGATGTTATTGACTTTTTTGACTTTTTTATGTTTTTGATGTTTTTGATGTTTTTTATGTTTTTTATGTTTTTGATGTTTTTGATGTTTTTGATGTTTTTGATGTTTTTGATGTTTTTGATGTTTTTGATGTTTTTGATGTTTTTGATGTTTTTGATGTTTTTGATGTTTTTGATGTTTTCGATGTTTTTGATGTTTTTGATGTTTTCGATGTTTTTGATGTTTATGCTGTTATTTATGTTTTTGATGTTTTTGATGTTTTGATGTTTTTGATGTTTTTGATTTTTTGATGTTTTTGATGTTTTTGATGTTTTTGATGTTTTTGATGTTTTTGATGTTTTTGATGTTTTTTGATGTTTTTGATGTTTTTGTTGTTTTTGATGTTTTTGATGTTTTTGATGTTTTTGATGTTTTTGAGGTTTTTGATGTGTTTGATGTTTTTGATGTTTTTTGGGTTTTTGATGTTTTTGATATTTTGATGTTTTTGATGTTTTGATGTTTTTGATGTTTTTGATGTTTTTGTTGTTTTTGATTTTTTTATGTTTTTGATGTTATTGATATTTTGTCTTTTTTGATGTTTATTGATGTTTATTGATGTTTTTGATGTTTGTGATGTTTTTGATGTTTTTGATGTTTTGATGTTTTTGATGATTTTGATGTTTTTTATGTTTTTTATGTTTTTGATGTTGTTGATGTTTTTGATGTTTTTTATCTTTTTTGATGTTTTTGATGTTTTTGATGTTTTTGATGTTTTTGATGTTTTTGATGTTTTTGATGTTTTTGAAGTTTTTGATGTTTTTGATGTTTTTGATGTTTTTGATGTTTTTGAGGTTTTTGATGTTTTTGATATTTTGATGTTTTTTCCGTTTATGTTGTTTTTGATGTTGTTGGTGTTTTGATGTTTTTGATGTTTTGATGTTTTAGATGTTTTTGATGTTTTTGATGTTTTTGATGTATTTGATGTTTTTGATGTTTTTGATGTTTTTGATGTTTTTGATGGTTTTGATGTTTTTGATGTTATTGATATAATGTCTTTTTTGATGTTTATTGATGTTTTTGATGTTTTGATGTTTTGATGTTTTTGATGTTATTGATGTTTTTTATGTTTCTGATGTTTTTGATGTTTTTGATGTTTTTGATGTTTTTGATGTTTTTGATGTTTTTGATGTTTTTGATGTTATTGACTTTTTTGATGCTTTTGATGTTTTTCATGTTTTTGATGTTTGTGATGTTTTTGATGTTTTTGATGTTGTTGATGTTTTGATGTTTTTGATGATTTTGATGTTTTTTATGTTTTTGATGTTTTTGATGTTGTTGATGTTTTGATGTTTTTGATGATTTTGATGTTTTTTATATTTTTGATGTTTTTGATGTTTTTGATGTTTTTGATGTTTTTGATGTTTTTGATGTTTTTGATGTTTTTGACGTTTTTGATGTTTTTATGTTTTAGATGTTTTTGATGTTTTGATGTTTTTGATGTTTTTGATGTTTTTGATGTTTTTGTTGTTTTTGATTTTTTGATGTTTTTGATGTTATTGATATTTTGTCTTTTTTGATGTTTATTGATGTTTATTGATGTTTTTGATGTTTTTGATGTTTTTGATGTTTTTGATGTTTTTGATGTTTTTGATGTTTTTATGTTTTTGATGTTTTTGATGTTTTTGATGTTTTTGATGGTTTTGATGTTTTTGATGTTTTTGATGTTTTTGATGTTTTGATGTTTTGATGTTTTTGATGTTTTTTGATGTTTTGATGTTTTTGATGTTTTTGATGTTTTGATGTTTTTGATGTTTTTGATGTTTTTGATGTTTTTGATGTTTTTGATGTTTTTGATGTTTTGATGTTTTTGATGTTTTTGATGTTTTTGATGTTTTTGATGTTTTTGATGTTTTTGATGTTTTTGATGTTTTTGATGTTTTTGATGTTTTTGATGTTTTTGATGTTTTTGATGTTTTTGATGTTTTTGATGTTTTTGATGTTTTTGATGTTTTTGATGTTTTTGATGTTTTTGATGTTTTTGATTTTTTTGATGTTTTGATGTTATTGATTTTTTGATGTTTTTGATGTTTTTGATGTTTTTGATGTTTTTTGATGTTTTTGATGTTTTTGATGTTTTTGATGTTTTTGATGTTTTTGATGTTTTTGATGTTTTTGATGTTTTTGATGTTTTTGATGTTTTTGATGTTTTTGATGTTTTTATGTTTTTTATGTTTTTTATGTTTTTGATGTTTTTGATGTTTTTGACGTTTTTGATGTTTTGAGGTTTTTGATGTGTTTGATGTTTTTGATGTTTTTTGGGTTTTTGATGTTTTTGATATTTTGATGTTTTTGATGTTTTGATGTTTTTGATGTTTTTGATGTTTTTGTTGTTTTTGATTTTTTTATGTTTTTGATGTTATTGATATTTTGTCTTTTTTGATGTTTATTGATGTTTATTGATGTTTTTGATGTTTGTGATGTTTTTGATGTTTTTTATGTTTTGATGTTTTTGATGATTTTGATGTTTTTTATGTTTTTGATGTTGTTGATGTTTTTGATGTTTTTGATGTTTTTGATGTTTTTGATGTTTTTGATGTTTTTGATGTTTTTGATGTTTTTGATGTTTTTGATGTTTTTGATGTTGTTGATGTTTTTGAGGTTTTTGATGTTTTTGATGTTTTTGATATTTTGATGTTTTTTCCGTTTTTGTTGTTTTTGATGTTGTTGGAGTTTTGATGTTTTTTATGTTTTTGATGTTTTTGATGTTTTTGATTTTTTGATGTTTTAGATGTTTTTGATGTTTTTGATGTTTTTGATGTTTTTGATGTTTTTGATGTTTTTGATGTTTTTGATGTTTTTGATGTTTTTGATGTTTTTGATGTTTTTGATGTTTTTGATGTTTTTGATGTTTTTGATGTTTTGATGTTTTGACGTTTTTGATGTTATTGATGTTTTTTATGTTTCCGATGTTTTTGATGTTTTGATGTTTTTGATGTTTTTGATGTTTTTGATGTTTTTGATGTTTTTGATGTTTTTGATGTTTTTGATGTTTTTGATGTTTTTGATGTTTTTGATGTTTTGATGTTTTGATGTTTTTGATGTTATTGATGTTTTTTATGTTTTTGATGTTTTTGATGTTTTGATGTTTTTGATGTTTTTGATGTTTTTGATGTTTTTGATGTTTTTGATGTTTTTGATGTTTTTGATGTTGTTGATGTTTTTGATGTTTTTGATGTTTTTGATGTTTTTGTTGTTTTTGATTTTTTGATGTTTTTGATGTTATTGATATTTTGTCTTTTTTGATGTTTATTGATGTTTATTGATGTTTATTGATGTTTTTGATGTTTGTGATGTTTTTGATGTTATTGATGTTTTTGATGTATTTGATGTTTTTATGTTCTTGATGTTTTTGATGTTTTTGATGTTTTGATGTTTTTGATGTTTTTGATGTTTTTGATGTTTTTGATGTTTTTGATGTTTTTGATGTTTTTGATGTTTTTGATGTTTTTGATGTTTTGATGTTTTGATGTTTTTGATGTTTTTGATGTTTATGATGTTTTTGATGTTTTTGATGTTTTTGATGTTTTTGATGTTTTTGATGTTTTTGATGTTTTTGATGTTTTTGATGTTTTTGATGTTTTTGATGTTTTTGATGTTTTTGATGTTTTTGATGTTTTTGATGTTTTGATGTTTTTGATGTTTTTGATGTTATTGATGTTTTTGATTTTTTGATGTTTTTGATGTTATTGACTTTTTTGATGTTTTTGATGTTTCTGACGTTTTTGATGTTTTTTATGTTTTTGATGTTTTTGATGTTTTTGATGTTTTTGATGTTTTTGATGTTTTTGATGTTTTTGATGTTTTTGTTGTTTTTGATGTTTTTGATGTTTTTGATGTTTTTGATGTTTTTGATGTTTTTGATGTTTTTGATGTTTTTTATGTTTTTTATGTTTTTGATGTTTTTGATGTTTTTGATGTTTTTGATGTTTTGAGGTTTTTGATGTGTTTGATGTTTTTGATGTTTTTTGGGTTTTTGATGTTTTTGATATTTTGATGTTTTTGATGTTTCTGATGTTTTTGATGTTTTTTATGTTTTTGATGTTTTTGATGTTTTTGATGTTTTTGATGTTTTTGATATTTTGATGTTTTTGATGTTTTTGATGTTTTTGATGTTTTTGATGTTTTTGATGTTTTTGATGTTTTTGATGTTTTTTATGTTTTTATGTTTTTGATGTTTTTGATGTTTTTGATGTTTTTGATGTTTTTGATGTTTTTGATGTTTTGATGTTTTTGATGTTTTTTTTGATGTTTTTGATGTTTTTGATGTTGTTGATGTTTTTGAGGTTTTTGATGTTTTTGATGTTTTGATATTTTGATGTTTTTTCCGTTTTTGATGTTTTTGATGTTGTTGGAGTTTTGATGTTTTTTATGTTTTTGATGTTTTTGATGTTTTTGATGTTTTGATGTTTTAGATGTTTTTGATGTTTTTGATGTTTTTGATGTTTTTGATGTTTTTGATGTTTTTGATGTTTTTGATGTTTTTGATGTTTTTGATGTTTTTGATGGTTTTGATGTTTTTGATGTTTTTGATGTTTTTGATGTTTTTATGTTTTTGATGTTTTTGATGTTTTTGATGTTTTGATGTTTTTGACGTTTTTGATGTTTTGAGGTTTTTGATGTGTTTGATGTTTTTGATGTTTTTTGGGTTTTTGATGTTTTTGATATTTTGATGTTTTTGATGTTTTGATGTTTTTGATGTTTTTGATGTTTTTGTTGTTTTTGATTTTTTTATGTTTTTGATGTTATTGATATTTTGTCTTTTTGATGTTTATTGATGTTTATTGATGTTTTTGATGTTTGTGATGTTTTTGATGTTTTTATGTTTTGATGTTTTTGATGATTTTGATGTTTTTTATGTTTTTGATGTTGTTGATGTTTTTGATGTTTTTGATGTTTTTGATGTTGGTTATCTTTTTTGATGTTTTTGATGTTTTTGATGTTTTTGATGTTTTTGATGTTTTGATGTTTTGATGTTTTTGAAGTTTTTGATGTTTTTGATGTTTTTGATGTTGTTGATGTTTTTGAGGTTTTTGATGTTTTTGATGTTTTTGATATTTTGATGTTTTTTCCGTTTTTGTTGTTTTTGATGTTGTTGGAGTTTTGATGTTTTTTATGTTTTTGATGTTTTTGATGTTTTTGATGTTTTGATGTTTTAGATGTTTTTGATGTTTTTGATGTTTTTGATGTTTTTGATGTTTTTGATGTTTTTGATGTTTTTGATGTTTTTGATGTTTTTGATGTTTTTGATGTTTTTGATGTTTTTGATGTTTTTGATGGTTTTGATGTTTTTGATGTTATTGATATAATGTCTTTTTTGATGTTTGTTGATGTTTTTGATGTTTTGATGTTTTGATGTTTTGACGTTTTTGATGTTATTGATGTTTTTTATGTTTCCGATGTTTTTGATGTTTTGATGTTTTTGATGTTTTTGATGTTTTTGATGTTTTTGATGTTTTTGATGTTTTTGATGTTTTTGATGTTGTTGATGTTTTTGATTTTTTGATGTTTTTGATGTTTTTGATGTTATTGACTTTTTTGATGCTTTTGATGTTTTTCATGTTTTTGATGTTTTTGACGTTTTTGATGTTTTTATGTTTTAGATGTTTTTGATGTTTTGATGTTTTTGATGTTTTTGATGTTTTTGATGTTTTTGTTGTTTTTGATTTTTTGATGTTTTTGATGTTATTGATATTTTGTCTTTTTTGATGTTTATTGATGTTTATTGATGTTTATTGATGTTTATTGATGTTTTTGATGTTTGTGATGTTTTTGATGTTATTGATGTTTTGATGTATTTGATGTTTTTTATGTTCTTGATGTTTTTGATGTTTTTGATGGTTTTGATGTTTTTGATGTTTTTGATGTTTTTGATGTTTCTGATGTTTTTGATGTTTTTGATGTTTTTGATGTTTTTGATGTTTTTGATGTTTTTGATGTTTTTGATGTTTTTGATGTTTTTGATGTTTTTGATGTTTTTGATGTTTTTGATGTTTTTGATGTTTTTGATGTTTTTGATGTTTTTGATGTTTTTGATGTTTTTGATGTTTATGATGTTTTTGATGTTTTTTGATGGTTTTGATGTTTTTGATGTTTTTGATGTTTTTGATGTTTCTGATGTTTTTGATGTTTTTGATGTTTTTGATGTTTTTGATGTTTTTGATGTTTTTGATGTTTTTGATGTTTTTGATGTTTTTGATGTTTTTGATGTTTTTGATGTTTTTGATGTTTTTGATGTTTTTGATGTTTTTGATGTTTTGATGTTTTGATGTTTTTGATGTTTTTGATGTTTTGATGTTTTGATGTTTTTGATGTTTTTGATGTTTTTGATGTTTTTATGTTTTTTATGTTTTTGATGTTTTTGATGTTTTTGATGTTTTTGATGTTTTTGATGTTTTTGATGTTTTTGATGTTTTTGATGTTTTTGATGTTTTTGATGTTTTTGATGTTTTTATGTTTTTATGTTTTTGATGTTTTTTATGTTTTTGATGTTTTTGATGTTTTTGATGTTTTTGATGTTTTTGATGTTTTTGAGGTTTTTGATGTGTTTGATGTTTTTGATGTTTTTTGGGTTTTTGATGTTTTTGATATTTTGATGTTTTTGATGTTTTGATGTTTTTGATGTTTTTGATGTTTTTGTTGTTTTTGATTTTTTTATGTTTTTGATGTTATTGATATTTTGTCTTTTTTGATGTTTATTGATGTTTATAGATGTTTTTGATGTTTGTGATGTTTTTGATGTTTTTTATGTTTTGATGTTTTTGATGATTTTGATGTTTTTGATGTTGTTGATGTTTTTGATGTTTTTGATGTTTTTGATGTTGGTTATCTTTTTTGATGTTTTTGATGTTTTTGATGTTTTTGATGTTTTTGATGTTTTTGATGTTTTTGAAGTTTTTGATGTTTTTGATGTTTTTGATGTTGTTGATGTTTTTGAGGTTTTTGATGTTTTTGATGTTTTTGATATTTTGATGTTTTTTCCGTTTTTGTTGTTTTTGATGTTGTTGGAGTTTTGATGTTTTTTATGTTTTTGATGTTTTTGATGTTTTTGATGTTTTGATGTTTTAGATGTTTTTGATGTTTTTGATGTTTTTGATGTTTTTGATGTTTTTGATGTTTTTGATGTTTTTGATGTTTTTGATGTTTTTGATGTTTTTGATGGTTTTGATGTTTTTGATGTTATTGATATAATGTCTTTTTTGATGTTTGTTGATGTTTTTGATGTTTTGATGTTTTGACGTTTTTGATGTTATTGATGTTTTTTATGTTTCCGATGTTTTTGATGTTTTTGATGTTTTGATGTTTTTGATGTTTTTGATGTTTTTGATGTTTTTGATGTTTTTGATGTTTTTGATGTTTTTGATGTTTTTGATGTTTTTGATGTTTTTGATGTTTTTGATGTTTTTGATGTTTTTGATGTTTTTGATGTTGTTGATGTTTTTGATTTTTTGATGTTTTTGATGTTTTTGATGTTATTGACTTTTTGATGCTTTTGATGTTTTTCATGTTTTTGATGTTTGTGATGTTTTTGATGTTTTTGATGTTGTTGATGTTTTGATGTTTTTGATGTTTTTGATGTTTTTTATGTTTTTGATGTTTTTGATGTTGTTGATGTTTTGATGTTTTTGATGATTTTGATGTTTTTTATATTTTTGATGTTTTTGATGTTTTTGATGTTTTTGATGTTTTTGATGTTTTTGACGTTTTTGATGTTTTTATGTTTTAGATGTTTTTGATGTTTTGATGTTTTTGATGTTTTTGATGTTTTTGATGTTTTTGATGTTTTTGTTGTTTTTGATTTTTTGATGTTTTTGATGTTATTGATATTTTGCCTTTTTGATGTTTATTGATGTTTTGATGTTTGTGATGTTGTTGATGTTTTTGATATTATTGATGTTTTGATGTTTTTTATGTTCTTGATGTTTTTGATGTTTTTGATGTTTTTGATGGTTTTGATGGTTTTGATGTTTTTGATGTTTTTGATGTTTTTGATGTTTTTGATGTTTTTGATGTTTTTGATGTTTTTGATGTTTTTGATGTTTTTGATGTTTTTGATGTTTTTGATGTTTTTGATGTTTTTGATGTTTTTGATGTTTTTGATGTTTTTTATGTTTTTGATGTTTTTGATGTTGTTGACGTTTTGATGTTTTTGATGTTTTTGATGTTTTTATATTTTTGATGTTTTTGATGTTTTTGATGTTTTTGACGTTTTTGATGTTTTTATGTTTTAGATGGTTTTGATGTTTTGATGTTTTTGATGTTTTTGATGTTTTTGATGTTTTTGTTGTTTTTGATTTTTTGATGTTTTTGATGTTATTGATATTTTGTCTTTTTTGATGTTTATTGATGTTTATTGATGTTTATTGATGTTTTTGATGTTTGTGATGTTTTTGATGTTATTGATGTTTTGATGTATTTGATGTTTTTTATGTTCTTGATGTTTTTGATGTTTTTGATGTTTTTGATGGTTTTGATGTTTTTGATGTTTTTGATGTTTTTGATGTTTCTGATGTTTTTGATGTTTTTGATGTTTTTGATGTTTTTGATGTTTTTGATGTTTTTGATGTTTTTGATGTTTTTGATGTTTTTGATGTTTTTGATGTTTTTGATGTTTTTGATGTTTTTGATGTTTTTGATGTTTTTGATGTTTTTGATGTTTTTGATGTTTTTGATGTTTTTGATGTTTTTGATGTTTTGATGTTTTGATGTTTTTGATGTTTTTGATGTTTATGATGTTTTTGATGTTTTTGATGTTTTTGATGTTTTTGATGTTTTTGATGTTTTTGATGTTTTTGATGTTTTTGATGTTTTGATGTTTTTGATGTTTTTGATGTTATTGATGTTTTTGATTTTTTGATGTTTTTGATGTTATTGACTTTTTTGATGTTTTTGATGTTTCTGATGTTTTTGATGTTTTTGATGTTGGTTATCTTTTTTGATGTTTTTGATGTTTTTGATGTTTTTGATGTTTTTGATGTTTTTGATGTTTTTGATGTTTTTGATGTTGTTGATGTTTTTGAGGTTTTTGATGTTTTTGATGTTTTTGATATTTTGATGTTTTTTCCGTTTTTGTTGTTTTTGATGTTGTTGGAGTTTTGATGTTTTTTATGTTTTTGATGTTTTTGATGTTTTGATGTTTTAGATGTTTTTGATGTTTTTGATGTTTTTGATGTTTTTGATGTTTTTGATGTTTTTGATGTTTTTGATGTTTTTGATGTTTTTGATGTTTTTGATGGTTTTGATGTTTTTGATGTTATTGATATAATGTCTTTTTTGATGTTTGTTGATGTTTTGATGTTTTGATGTTTTGACGTTTTTGATGTTATTGATGTTTTTTATGTTTCCGATGTTTTTGATGTTTTTGATGTTTTGATGTTTTTGATGTTTTTGATGTTTTTGATGTTTTTGATGTTTTTGATGTTTTTGATGTTTTTGATGTTTTTGATGTTGTTGATGTTTTTGATTTTTTGATGTTTTTGATGTTATTGACTTTTTTGATGCTTTTGATGTTTTTCATGTTTTTGATGTTTGTGATGTTTTTGATGTTTTTGATGTTGTTGATGTTTTGATGTTTTTGATGATTTTGATGTTTTTTATGTTTTTGATGTTTTTGATGTTGTTGATGTTTTGATGTTTTTGATGATTTTGATGTTTTTTATATTTTTGATGTTTTTGATGTTTTTGATGTTTTTGACGTTTTTATGTTTTTGATGTTTTTGATGTTTTGATGTTTTTGATGTTTTTGATGTTTTTGATGTTTTTGATTTTTTGATGTTTTTGATGTTATTGATATTTTGCCTTTTTTGATGTTTATTGATGTTTTTGATGTTTGTGATGTTGTTGATGTTTTTGATGTTATTGATGTTTTGATGTTTTTTATGTTCTTGATGTTTTTGATGTTTTTGATGGTTTTGATGGTTTTGATGTTTTTGATGTTTTTGATGTTTTTGATGTTTTTGATGTTTTTGATGTTTTTGATGTTTTTGATGTTTTTGATGTTTTTGATGTTTTTGATGTTTTTGATGTTTTTGATGTTTTTGATGTTTTTGATGTTTTTGATGTTGACTTTTGATGCTTTTGATGTTTTTCATGTTTTTGATGTTTGTGATGTTTTTGATGTTGTTGATGTTTTGATGTTTTGATGTTTTTGATGATTTTGATGTTTTTTATGTTTTTGATGTTTTTGATGTTGTTGATGTTTTGATGTTTTTGATGATTTTGATATTTTATATATTTTTGATGTTTTTGATGTTTTTGATGTTTTTGATGTTTTTGATGTTTTTGATGTTTTTGACGTTTTTGATGTTTTTATGTTTTTGATGTTTTTGATGTTTTGATGTTTTTGATGTTTTTGATGTTATTGTTGTTTTTGATTTTTTGGTGTTATTGATATTTTGCCTTTTTTGATGTTTATTGATGTTTTTGATGTTTGTGATGTTTTTGATGTTTTTGATGTTATTGATATTTTGATGTATTTGATGTTTTTTATGTTCTTGATGTTTTTGATGTTTTTGATGTTATTGATGGTTTTGATGGTTTTGATGTTTTTGATGTTTTTGATGTTTTTGATGTTTTTGATGTTTTTGATGTTTTTGATGTTTTTGATGTTTTTGATGTTTTTGATGTTTTTGATGTTTTTAATGTTTTTGATGTTTTTGATGTTTTGATGTTTTTGATGATTTTGATGTTTTTTATGTTTTTGATGTTTTTGATGTTGTTGATGTTTTTGAGGTTTTTGAAGTTTTTTATCTTTTTTGATGTTTTTGATGTTTTTGATGTTTTTGAAGTTTTTGATGTTTTTGATGTTTTTGATGTTGTTGATGTTTTTGAGGTTTTTGATGTTTTTGATATTTTGATGTTTTTTCCGTTTTTGTTGTTTTTGATGTTGTTGGTGTTTTGATGTTTTTGATGTTTTTGATGTTTTTGATGTTTTGATGTTTTAGATGTTTTTGATGTTTTTGATGTTTTTGATGTTTTTGATGTTTTTGATGTTTTTGACGTTTTTGATGTTTTTATGTTTTTGATGTTTTTGATGTTTTGATGTTTTTGATGTTTTTGATGTTTTTGTTGTTTTTGATTTTTTGATGTTATTGATATAATGTCTTTTTTGATGTTTATTGATGTTTTTGATGTTTGTGATGTTTTTGATGTTTTTGATGTTATTGATATTTTGATGTATTTGATGTTTTTTATGTTCTTGATGTTTTTGATGTTTTTGATGTTTTTGATGGTTTTGATGGTTTTGATGTTTTTGATGTTTTTGATGTTTTTGATGTTTTTGATGTTTTTGATGTTTTTGATGTTTTTGATGTTTTTGATGTTTTTGATGTTTTTGATGTTTTTGATGTTTTGATGTTTTTGATGATTTTGATGTTTTTTATGTTTTTGATGTTTTTGATGTTGTTGATGTTTTTGAGGTTTTTGAAGTTTTTTTGTTTTTGATGTTTTTGATGTTTTTGATGTTTTTGAAGTTTTTGATGTTTTTGATGTTTTTGATGTTGTTGATGTTTTTGAGGTTTTTGATGTTTTTGATGTTTTTGATATTTTGATGTTTTTTCCGTTTTTGTTGTTTTTGATGTTGTTGGTGTTTTGATGTTTTTGATGTTTTTGATGTTTTTGATGTTTTGATGTTTTAGATGTTTTTGATGTTTTTGATGTTTTTGATGTTTTTGATGTTTTTGATGTTTTTGATGTTTTTGATGTTTTTGATGTTTTTGATGTTTTTGATGTTTTTGATGTTTTTGATGTTTTTGATGTTTTTGATGTTTTTGATGTTTTTGATGTTTTTGATGTTTTTGATGTTTTTGATGGTTTTGATGTTTTTGATGTTATTGATATAATGTCTTTTTTGATGTTTATTGATGTTTTTGATGTTTTGATGTTTTGATGTTTTGATGTTTTTGATGTTATTGATGTTATTGATGTTTTTTTATGTTTTTGATGTTTTGTTGTTTTTGATGTTTTTGATGTTTTTGATGTTTTTGATGTTTTTGATGTTTTTGATGTTTTTGATGTTTTTGATGTTTTTGATGTTTTTGATGTTTTTGATGTTTTTGATGTTTTTGATGTTGTTGATGTTGTTGATGTTTTTGATTTTTTGATATTTTTGATGTTATTGACTTTTTTGATGCTTTTGATGTTTTTCATGTTTTTGATGTTTGTGATGTTTTTGATGTTTTTGATGTGTTTGATGTTTTGATGTTTTTGATGATTTTGATGTTTTTTATGTTTTTGATGTTTTTGATGTTGTTGATGTTTTGATGTTTTTGATGACTTTGATGTTTTTTATATTTTTGATGTTTTTGATGTTTTTGATGTATTTGATGTTTTTGACGTTTTTGATGCTTTTATGTTTTTGATGTTTTTGATGTTTTGATGTTTTTGATGTTTTTGATTGTTTTGATGTTTTTGATGTTATTGTTGTTTTTGATTTTTTGATGTTTTTGATGTTATTGATATTTTGTCTTTTTTGATGTTTATTGATGTTTATTGATGTTTTTGATGTTTGTGATGTTTTTGATGTTTTTGATGTTATTGATGTTTTGATGTATTTGATGTTTTTTATGTTCTTGATGTTTTTGATGTTTTTGATGTTTTTGATGTTTTTGATGTTTTTGATGTTTTTGATGTTTTTGATGTTTTTGATGTTTTTGATGTTTTTGATGTTTTTGATGTTTTTGATGTTTTTGATGTTTTTGATGTTTTTGATGTTTTTGATGTTTTTGATGTTTTTTATGTTTTTGATGTTTTCGATGTTTTGATGTTTTTGATGTTTTTGATGTTTTTGATGTTTTTGATGTTTTTGATGTTTTTGATGTTTTTGATGTTTTTGATGTTTTTGATGTTTTGATGTTTTTGATGTTTTTGATGTTTTTGATGTTTTTGATGTTTTTGATGTTTTTGATGTTTTTGATGTTTTTGATGTTTTTGATGTTTTTGATGTTTTTGATGTTTTTGATTTTTTGATGTTTTGATGTTATTGACTTTTTTGACTTTTTGATGTTTTTGATGTTTTTGATGTTTTTTATGTTTTTATGTTTTTGATGTTTTTGATGTTTTTGATGTTTTTGATGTTTTTGATGTTTTTGATGTTTTTGATGTTTTTGATGTTTTTGATGTTTTTGATGTTTTTGATGTTTTTGATGTTTTTTATGTTTTTGATGTTTTCGATGTTTTGATGTTTTTGATGTTTTTGATGTTTTTGATGTTTTTGATGTTTTTGATGTTTTTGATGTTTTTGATGTTTTTGATGTTTTTAATGTTTTTGATGTTTTTGATGTTATTTATGTTTTGATGTTTTTGATGTTTTGATGTTTTTGATGTTTTTGATGTTTTTGATGTTTTTGATGTTTTTGATGTTTTTGATGTTTTTGATGTTTTTGATGTTTTTGATGTTTTTGATGTTTTTGATGTTTTTGATGTTTTTGATGTTTCTGATGTTTTCGATGTTTTTGATGTTTTTGATGTTTTTGATGTTTTTGATGTTTTTGATGTTTTTGATGTTTTTGATGTTTTTGATGTTTTTGATGTTTTTGATGTTTTTGATGTTTTTGATGTTTTTGATGTTTTTGATGTTTTTGATGTTTTTGATGTTTTTGATGTTTTTGATGTTTTTGATGTTTTTGAGGTTTTTGATGTGTTTGATGTTTTTGATGTTTTTTGGGTTTTTGACGTTTTTGATATTTTTGATGTTTTGATGTTTTTGATGTTTTTGATGTTTTTGTTGTTTTTGATTTTTTTATGTTTTTGATGTTATTGATATTTTGTCTATTTTGATGTTTATTGATGTTTATTGATGTTTTTGATGTTTGTGATGTTTTTGATGTTTTTGATGTTTTTGATGTTTTTGATGTTTTTGATGTTTTTGATGTTTTTGATGTTTTGATGTTTTTGATGATTTTGATGTTTTTTATGTTTTTGATGTTTTTGATGTTGTTGATGTTTTTGATGTTTTTGATGTTTTTTATTTTTTTGATGTTTTTGATGTTTTTGATGTTTTTGATGTTTTTGATGTTTTTGATGTTTTTGATGTTTTTGATGTTTTTGATGTTTTTGAAGTTTTTGATGTTTTTGATGTTTTTGATGTTGTTGATGTTTTTGAGGTTTTTGATGTTTTGATGTTTTTGATATTTTGATGTTTTTCCGTTTTTGTTGTTTTTGATGTTGTTGGTGTTTTGATGTTTTTGATGTTTTTGATGTTTTTGATGTTTTTGATGTTTTGATGTTTTAGATGTTTTTGATTTTTTGATGTTTTTGATGTTTTTGATGTTTTTGATGTTTTTGATGTTTTTGATGTTTTTGATGTTTTTGATGTTTTTGATGTTTTGATGTTTTTGATGTTTTTGATGTTTTTGATGTTTTTGATGTTTTTGATGTTTTTGATGTTTTTGATGTTTTTGATGTTTTTGATGTTTTTGATGTTTTTGATGGTTTTGATGTTTTTGATGTTATTGATATAATGTCTTTTTTGATGTTTATTGATGTTTTTGATGTTTTGATGTTTTGATGTTTTTGATGTTATTGATGTTATTGATGTTTTTTATGTTTTTGATGTTTTTGATGTTTTGATGTTTTTGATGTTTTTGATGTTTTTGATGTTTTTGATGTTTTTGATGTTTTTGATGTTTTTGATGTTTTTGATGTTTTGATGTTTTTGATGTTGTTGATGTTGTTGATGTTTTTGATTTTTTGATGTTTTTGATGTTTTTGATGTTATTGACTTTTTGATGCTTTTGATGTTTTTGATGTTTTTGATGTTTGTGATGTTTTTGATGTTTTTGATGTTGTTGTTGTTTTGATGTTTTTGATGATTTTGATGTTTTTGATGTTTTTGATGTTGTTGATGTTTTGATGTTTTTGATGACTTTGATGTTTTTTATATTTTTGATGTTTTTGATGTTTTTGACGTTTTTGATGCTTTTATGTTTTTGATGTTTTTGATGTTTTGATGTTTTTGATGTTTTTGATGTTTTTGATGTTTTTGATGTTTTTGTTGTTTTTGATTTTTTGATGTTTATTGATGTTTTTGATGTTTGTGATGTTTTTGATGTTTTTGATGTTATTGATGTTTTGATGTATTTGATATTTTTTATGTTCTTGATGTTTTTGATGTTTTTGATGTTTTTGATGTTTTTGATGGTTTTGATGTTTTTGATGTTTTTGATGTTTTGATGTTTCTGATGTTTTTGATGTTTTTGATGTTTTTGATGTTTTTGATGTTTTTGATGTTTTTGATGTTTTTGATGTTTTTGATGTTTTTGATGTTTTTGATGTTTTGATGTTTTTGATGTTTTTGATGTTTTTGATGTTTTTGATGTTTTTAATGTTTTTGATGTTTTTGATGTTTTCAATGTTTTTGATGTTTTTGATGTTTTTGATGTTATTTATGTTTTTGATGTTTTTGATGTTTTTGATGTTTTCAATGTTTTTGATGTTTTTGATGTTATTTATGTTATTTATGTTTTTGATGTTTTTGATGTTTTTGATGTTTTTGATGTTTTTGATGTTTTTGATGTTTTTGATGTTTTGATGTTTTTGATGTTTTTGATGTTTTTGATGTTTTTGATGTTTTTGATGTTTTTGATGTTTTCAATGTTTTTGATGTTTTTGATGTTATTTATGTTTTTGATGTTTTTGATGTTTTTGATGTTTTTGATGTTTTTGATGTTTTTGATGTTTTTGATGTTTTTGATGTTTTTGATGTTTTTGATGTTTTTGATGTTTTTGATGTTTCTGATGTTTTCGATGTTTTTGATGTTTTTGATGTTTTTGATGTTTTTGATGTTTTTGATGTTTTTGATGTTTTGATGTTTTTGATGTTTTTGATGTTTTTGATGTTTTTGATGTTTTTGATGTTTTTGATGTTTTTGATGTTTTTGATGTTTTTGATGTTTTTGATGTTTTTGATGTTTTTGATGTTTTTGATGTTTTTGAGGTTTTTGATGTGTTTGATGTTTTTTGGGTTTTTGACGTTTTTGATATTTTTGATGTTTTGATGTTTTTGATGTTTTTGATGTTTTTGTTGTTTTTGATTTTTTATGTTTTTGATGTTATTGATATTTTGTCTTTTTTGATGTTTATTGATGTTTATTGATGTTTTTGATGTTTGTGATGTTTTTGATGTTTTTGATGTTTTTGATGTTTTTGATGTTTTGATGTTTTTGATGATTTTGATGTTTTTATGTTTTTGATGTTTTTGATGTTGTTGATGTTTTTGAGGTTTTTGATGTTTTTTATCTTTTTTGATGTTTTTGATGTTTTTGATGTTTTTGATGTTTTTGAAGTTTTTGATGTTTTTGATGTTTTTGATGTTGTTGATGTTTTTGAGGTTTTTGATGTTTTTGATGTTTTTGATATTTTGATGTTTTTTCCGTTTTTGTTGTTTTTGATGTTGTTGGTGTTTTGATGTTTTTGATGTTTTTGATGTTTTTGATGTTTTTGATGTTTTGATGTTTTGATGTTTTAGATGTTTTTGATGTTTTTGATGTTTTTGATGTTTTTGATGTTTTTGATGTTTTTGATGTTTTTGATGTTTTTGATGTTTTTGATGTTTTGATGTTTTTGATGTTTTTGATGTTTTTGATGTTTTTGATGTTTTTGATGTTTTTGATGTTTTTGATGTTTTTGATGGTTTTGATGTTTTTGATGTTATTGATATAATGTCTTTTTTGATGTTTATTGATGTTTTTGATGTTTTGATGTTTTGATGTTTTGATGTTTTGATGTTTTTGATGTTATTGATGTTATTGATGTTTTTATGTTTTTGATGTTTTTGATGTTTTGATGTTTTTGATGTTTTTGATGTTTTTGATGTTTTTGATGTTTTTGATGTTTTTGATGTTTTTGATGTTTTTGATGTTTTTGATGTTTTTGATGTTTTTGATGTTTTGATGTTGTTGATGTTGTTGATGTTTTTGATTTTTTGATGTTTTTGATGTTTTTGATGTTATTGACTTTTTGATGCTTTTGATGTTTTGATGTTTTTGATGTTTGTGATGTTTTTGATGTTTTTGATGTTGTTGATGTTTTGATGTTTTTGATGTTTTTGATGGTTTTGATGTTTTTGATGTTTTTGATGTTTTGATGTTTCTGATGTTTTTGATGTTTTTGATGTTTTGATGTTTTTGATGTTTTTGATGTTTTTGATGTTTTTGATGTTTTTGATGTTTTTGATGTTTTTGATGTTTTTGATATTTTTGATGTTTTTGATGTTTTTGATGTTTTTGATGTTTTTGATGTTTTTAATGTTTTTGATGTTTTTGATGTTTTCAATGTTTTTGATGTTTTTGATGTTATTTATGTTTTTGATGTTTTTGATGTTTTGATGTTTTCAATGTTTTTGATGTTTTTGATGTTATTTATGTTATTTATGTTTTTGATGTTTTTGATGTTTTTGATGTTTTTGATGTTTTTGATGTTTTTGATGTTTTTGATGTTTTTTGATGTTTTTGATGTTTTTGATGTTTTTGATGTTTTGATGTTTTTGATGTTTTTGATGTTTTTGTTGTTTTTGATTTTTTATGTTTTTGATGTTATTGATATTTTGTCTTTTTGATGTTTATTGATGTTTATTGATGTTTTTGATGTTTGTGATGTTTTTGATGTTTTTGATGTTTTTGATGTTTTTGATGTTTTGATGTTTTTGATGATTTTGATGTTTTTATGTTTTTGATGTTTTTGATGTTGTTGATGTTTTTGAGGTTTTTGATGTTTTTTATCTTTTTTGATGTTTTTGATGTTTTTGATGTTTTTGATGTTTTTGAAGTTTTTGATGTTTTTGATGTTTTTGATGTTGTTGATGTTTTTGAGGTTTTGATGTTTTTGATGTTTTTGATATTTTGATGTTTTTTCCGTTTTTGTTGTTTTTGATGTTGTTGGTGTTTTGATGTTTTGATGTTTTTGATGTTTTTGATGTTTTTGATGTTTTGATGTTTTGATGTTTTAGATGTTTTTGATGTTTTTGATGTTTTGATGTTTTTGATGTTTTTGATGTTTTTGATGTTTTTGATGTTTTTGATGTTTTTGATGTTTTTGATGTTTTTGATGTTTTTGATGTTTTTGATGTTTTTGATGTTTTTGATGTTTTTGATGTTTTTGATGTTTTTGATGTTTTTGATGGTTTTGATGTTTTTGATGTTATTGATATAATGTCTTTTTTGATGTTTATTGATGTTTTGATGTTTTGATGTTTTGATGTTTTGATGTTTTGATGTTTTTGATGTTATTGATGTTATTGATGTTTTTATGTTTTTGATGTTTTTGATGTTTTGATGTTTTTGATGTTTTTGATGTTTTTGATGTTTTTGATGTTTTTGATGTTTTTGATGTTTTTGATGTTTTTGATGTTTTTGATGTTTTTGATGTTTTTGATGTTGTTGATGTTGTTGATGTTTTTGATTTTTTGATGTTTTTGATGTTTTTGATGTTATTGACTTTTTTGATGCTTTTGATGTTTTTGATGTTTTTGATGTTTGTGATGTTTTTGATGTTTTTGATGTTGTTGATGTTTTGATGTTTTTGATGTTTTTGATGGTTTTGATGTTTTTGATGTTTTTGATGTTTTGATGTTTCTGATGTTTTTGATGTTTTTGATGTTTTTGATGTTTTTGATGTTTTTGATGTTTTTGATGTTTTTGATGTTTTTGATGTTTTTGATGTTTTTGATGTTTTTGATGTTTTTGATGTTTTTGATGTTTTTGATGTTTTTGATGTTTTTGATGTTTTTAATGTTTTTGATGTTTTTGATGTTTTCAATGTTTTTGATGTTTTTGATGTTATTTATGTTTTTGATGTTTTTGATGTTTTTGATGTTTTCAATGTTTTTGATGTTTTTGATGTTATTTATGTTATTTATGTTTTTGATGTTTTTGATGTTTTTGATGTTTTTGATGTTTTTGATGTTTTTGATGTTTTTGATGTTTTTGATGTTTTTGATGTTTTTGATGTTTTTGATGTTTTTGATGTTTTTGATGTTTTTGATGTTTTTGATGTTTTCAATGTTTTTGATGTTTTTGATGTTATTTATGTTTTTGATGTTTTGATGTTTTTGATGTTTTTGATGTTTTTGATGTTTTTGATGTTTTTGATGTTTTTGATGTTTTTGATGTTTTTGATGTTTTTGATGTTTTTGATGTTTCTGATGTTTTCGATGTTTTTGATGTTTTTGATGTTTTTGATGTTTTTGATGTTTTTGATGTTTTTGATGTTTTTGATGTTTTTGATGTTTTTGATGTTTTTGATGTTTTTGATGTTTTTGATGTTTTTGATGTTTTTGATGTTTTTGATGTTTTTGATGTTTTTGATGTTTTTGATGTTTTTGATGTTTTTGATGTTTTTGAGGTTTTTGATGTGTTTGATGTTTTTGATGTTTTTTGGGTTTTTGACGTTTTTGATATTTTTGATGTTTTGATGTTTTTGATGTTTTTGATGTTTTTGATGTTTTTGTTGTTTTTGATTTTTTTATGTTTTTGATGTTATTGATATTTTGTCTTTTTTGATGTTTATTGATGTTTATTGATGTTTTTGATGTTTGTGATGTTTTTGATGTTTTTGATGTTTTTGATGTTTTGATGTTTTTGATGATTTTGATGTTTTTTATGTTTTTGATGTTTTTGATGTTGTTGATGTTTTTGAGGTTTTTGATGTTTTTTATCTTTTTTGATGTTTTTGATGTTTTTGATGTTTTTGATGTTTTTGATGTTTTTGAAGTTTTTGATGTTTTTGATGTTTTTGATGTTGTTGATGTTTTTGAGGTTTTTGATGTTTTTGATGTTTTTGATATTTTGATGTTTTTTCCGTTTTTGTTGTTTTTGATGTTGTTGGTGTTTTGATGTTTTTGATGTTTTTGATGTTTTTGATGTTTTTGATGTTTTTGATGTTTTGATGTTTTAGATGTTTTTGATTTTTTTGATGTTTTTGATGTTTTTGATGTTTTTGATGTTTTTGATGTTTTTGATGTTTTTGATGTTTTTGATGTTTTTGATGTTTTTGATGTTTTTGATGTTTTTGATGTTTTTGATGGTTTTGATGTTTTTGATGTTATTGATATAATGTCTTTTTTGATGTTTATTGATGTTTTTGATGTTTTGATGTTTTGATGTTTTGATGTTTTGATGTTTTTGATGTTATTGATGTTATTGATGTTTTTTATGTTTTTGATGTTTTTGATGTTTTGATGTTTTTGATGTTTTTGATGTTTTTGATGTTTTTGATGTTTTTGATGTTTTTGATGTTTTTGATGTTTTTGATGTTTTTGATGTTTTTGATGTTTTTGATGTTTTTGATGTTGTTGATGTTTTTGATTTTTTGATGTTTTTGATGTTTTTGATGTTATTGACTTTTTGATGCTTTTGATGTTTTTGATGTTTTTGATGTTTGTGATGTTTTTGATGTTTTTGATGTTGTTGATGTTTTGATGTTTTTGATGATTTTGATGTTTTTGATGTTTTTGATGTTGTTGATGTTTTGATGTTTTTGATGACTTTGATGTTTTTTATATTTTTGATGTTTTTGATGTTTTTGATGTTTTTGATGTTTTTGACGTTTTTGATGCTTTTATGTTTTTGATGTTTTGATGTTTTTGATGTTTTTGATGTTTTTGATGTTTTTGATGTTTTTGTTGTTTTTGATTTTTGATGTTTATTGATGTTTTGATGTTTGTGATGTTTTTTGATGTTTTGATGTTATTGATGTTTTGATGTATTTGATATTTTTTATGTTCTTGATGTTTTTGATGTTTTTGATGTTTTTGATGTTTTTGATGGTTTTGATGTTTTTGATGTTTTTGATGTTTTGATGTTTCTGATGTTTTTGATGTTTTTGATGTTTTTGATGTTTTTGATGTTTTTGATGTTTTTGATGTTTTTGATGTTTTTGATGTTTTTGATGTTTTTGATGTTTTTAATGTTTTTGATGTTTTTGATGTTTTCAATGTTTTTGATGTTTTTGATGTTATTTATGTTTTTGATGTTTTTGATGTTTTCAATGTTTTTGATGTTTTTGATGTTATTTATGTTATTTATGTTTTTGATGTTTTTGATGTTTTTGATGTTTTTGATGTTTTTTGATGTTTTTGATGTTTTTGATGTTTTTTGATGTTTTTGATGTTTTTGATGTTTTTGATGTTTTTGATGTTATTGATGTTTTCGATTTTTTGATGTTTTTGATGTTATTGACTTTTTTGATTTTTTTGATGTTTTTGATGTTTTTTATGTTCTTTATGTTTTTGATGTTTTTGATGTTTTTGATGTTTTTGATGTTTTTGATGTTTTTTGATGTTTTTGATGTTTTTGATGTTTTTGATGTTTTTGATGTTTTTGATGTTTTTGATGTTTTTGATGTTTTTGATGTTTTTATGTTTTTGATGTTTTTGATGTTTTTGATGTTTTTGATGTTTTTGATGTTTTTGATGTTTTTGATGTTTTTGATGTTTTTGATGTTTTTGATGTTTTTGATGTTTTTGATGTTTTTGATGTTTTTGATGTTTTTGATGTTTTTGATGTTTTTAATGTTTTTGATGTTTTTGATGTTTTCAATGTTTTTGATGTTTTTGATGTTTTTGATGTTATTTATGTTTTTGATGTTTTTGATGTTTTTGATGTTTTCAATGTTTTTGATGTTTTTGATGTTTTTGATGTTTTGATGTTTTTGATGTTTTGATGTTTTGATGTTTTGATGTTTTGATGTTATTGATGTTTTTATGTTTCTGATGTTTTTGATGTTTTTGATGTTTTGATGTTTTTGATGTTTTTGATGTTTTTGATGTTTTTGATGTTTTTGATGTTTTTGATGTTTTTGATGTTTTTGATGTTTTTGATGTTTTTGATGTTGTTGATGTTTTTGATTTTTTGATGTTTTTGATGTTATTGACTTTTTTGATGCTTTTGATGTTTTTCATGTTTTTGATGTTTGTGATGTTTTTGATGTTTTTGATGTTTTTGATGTTTTTGATGTTTTTGATGTTTTTGATGTTTTTGATGTTTGTGATGTTTTTATGTTTTTGATGTTTTTGATGTTTTTGATGTTTTTGATGTTTTTGATGTTTTTGATGTTTTTGATGTTTTCAATGTTTTTGATGTTTTTGATGTTTTTGATGTTTTTGATGTTATTTATGTTATTTATGTTTTTGATGTTTTTGATGTTTTTGATGATTTTGATGTTTTTTATGTTTTTGATGTTTTTGATGTTGTTGATGTTGTTGATGTTGTTGATGTTTTGATGTTTTTGATGATTTTGATGTTTTTTATATTTTTGATGTTTTTGATGTTTTTGATGTTTTTGATGTTTTTGATGTTTTTGATGTTTTTGATGTTTTTGATGTTTTTGATGTTTTTGATGTTTTTGATGTTTTTGATGTTTTTGACGTTTTTGATGTTTTTATGTTTTTGATGTTTTTGATGTTTTGATGTTTTTGATGTTTTTGATGTTTTTGTTGTTTTTGATTTTTTGATGTTTTTGATGTTATTGATATTTTGTCTGTTTTGATGTTTATTGATGTTTATTGATGTTTTTGATGTTTGTGATGTTTTTGATGTTTTTGATGTTATTGATGTTTTGATGTATTTGATGTTTTTATGTTCTTGATGTTTTTGATGTTTTTGATGTTTTTGATGTTTTTGATGGTTTTGATGTTTTTGATGTTTTTGGTGTTTTTGATGTTTTTGATGTTTCTGATGTTTTTGATGTTTTTGATGTTTTTGATGTTTTTGATGTTTATGATGTTTTTGATGTTTTTGATGTTTTTGATGTTTTTGATGTTTTTGATGTTTTTGATGTTTTTGATGTTTTTGATGTTTTTGATGTTTTTGATGTTTTTGATGTTTTTGATGTTTTTGATGTTTTTGATGTTTTTGATGTTTTTGATGTTTTTGATGTTATTGATGTTTTCGATTTTTTGATGTTTTTGATGTTATTGACTTTTTTGACTTTTTTGATGTTTTTGATGTTTTTTATGTTCTTTATGTTTTTGATGTTTTTGATGTTTTTGATGTTTTTGATGTTTTTGATGTTTTTGATGTTTTTGATGTGTTTGATGTTTTTATGTTTTTGATGTTTTTGATGTTTTTGATGTTTTTGATGTTTTTGATGTTTTTAATGTTTTTGATGTTTTGATGTTTTTGATGTTTTTGATGTTTTTGATGTTTTTGATGTTTTTGATGTTTTTGATGTTTTTGATGTTTTTGATGTTATTGATGTTTTGATGTATTTGATGTTTTTTATGTTCTTGATGTTTTTGATGTTTTTGATGTTTTTGATGGTTTTGATGTTTTTGATGTTTTTGGTGTTTTTGATGTTTTTGATGTTTCTGATGTTTTTGATGTTTTTGATGTTTTTGATGTTTTTGATGTTTTTGATGTTTATGATGTTTTTGATGTTTTTGATGTTTTTGATGTTTTGATGTTTTTGATGTTTTTGATGTTTTTGATGTTTTTGATGTTTTTGATGTTATTGACTTTTTTGATGCTTTTGATGTTTTTCATGTTTTTGATGTTTGTGATGTTTTTGATGTTTTTGATGTTTTCAATGTTTTTGATGTTTTTGATGTTTTTGATGTTTTTGATGTTTTTGATGTTTTTGATGTTTTTGATGTTTTTGATGATTTTGATGTTTTTTATGTTTTTGATGTTTTTGATGTTGTTGATGTTGTTGATGTTGTTGATGTTTTGATGTTTTTGATGATTTTGATGTTTTTTATATTTTTGATGTTTTTGATGTTTTTGATGTTTTTGATGTTTTTGATGTTTTTGATGTTTTTGATGTTTTTGATGTTTTTGATGTTTTTGATGTTTTTGATGTTTTTGATGTTTTTGATGTTTTTGATGTTTTTGATGTTTTTGACGTTTTTGATGTTTTTATGTTTTTGATGTTTTTGATGTTTTGATGTTTTTAATGTTTTTGATGTTTTTGTTGTTTTTGATTTTTTGATGTTTTTGATGTTATTGGTATTTTGTCTGTTTTGATGTTTATTGATGTTTATTGATGTTTTTGATGTTTGTGATGTTTTTGATGTTTTTGATGTTATTGATGTTTTGATGTATTTGATGTTTTTTATGTTCTTGATGTTTTTGATGTTTTTGATGTTTTTGATGTTTTTGATGTTTTTGATGGTTTTGATGTTTTTGATGTTTTTGGTGTTTTTGATGTTTTTGATGTTTCTGATGTTTTTGATGTTTTTGATGTTTTTGATGTTTTTGATGTTTTTGATGTTTATGATGTTTTTGATGTTTTTGATGTTTTTGATGTTTTGATGTTTTTGGTGTTTTTGATGTTTTTGATGTTTTTGATGTTTTTGATGTTTTTGATGTTTTTGATGTTTTTGATGTTTTTGATGTTTTTGATGTTATTGATGTTTTCGATTTTTTGATGTTTTTGATGTTATTGACTTTTTTGACTTTTTTGATGTTTTTGATGTTTTTATGTTCTTTATGTTTTTGATGTTTTTGATGTTTTTGATGTTTTTGATGTTTTTGATGTTTTTGATGTTTTTGATGTTTTTGATGTTTTTATGTTTTTGATGTTTTTGATGTTTTTGATGTTTTTGATGTTTTTGATGTTTTTGATGTTTTTGATGTTTTTAATGTTTTTGATGTTTTGATGTTTTTGATGTTTTTGATGTTTTTGATGTTTTTGATGTTTTTTGATGTTTTTGATGTTTTTGATGTTTTTGATGTTATTGATGTTTTGATGTATTTGATGTTTTTTTATGTTCTTGATGTTTTTGATGTTTTTGATGTTTTTGATGGTTTTGATGTTTTTGATGTTTTTGATGTTTTTGATGTTTTTGATGTTTCTGATGTTTTTGATGTTTTTGATGTTTTTGATGTTTTTGATGTTTTTGATGTTTATGATGTTTTTGATGTTTTCGATGTTTTGATGTTTTTGATGTTTTTGATGTTTTTGATGTTTTTGATGTTTTTGATGTTATTGACTTTTTTGATGCTTTTGATGTTTTTCATGTTTTTGATGTTTGTGATGTTTTTGATGTTTTTGATGTTTTTGATGTTTTTGATGTTTTTGATGTTTTTGATGTTTTTGATGTTTTTGATGTTTTTGATGTTTTTGATGTTTTTATGTTTTTGATGTTTTTGATGTTTTTGATGTTTTTGATGTTTTTGATGTTTTTGATGTTTTTGATGTTTTTGATGTTTTTAATGTTTTTGATGTTTTGATGTTTTTGATGTTTTTGATGTTTTTGATGTTTTTGATGTTTTTGATGTTTTTGATGTTTTTGATGTTTTTGATGTTTTTGATGTTTTTGATGTTTTTGATGTTTTTGATGTTTTTGATGTTGTTGATGTTATTGATTTTTTGATGTTTTTGATGTTATTGACTTTTTTGATGCTTTTGATGTTTTTGATGTTTGTGATGTTTTTGATGTTTTTGATGTTTTTGATGTTTTTGATGTTTTTGATGTTCTTGATGTTTTTGATGTTTTTGATGTTTTTGATGTTTTTGATGTTTTTGATGTTTTTGATGTTTTTGATGTTTTTGATGTTTTTGATGTTTTTGATGTTTTTGATGTTTTTGATGTTATTGATGTTTTCGATTTTTTGATGTTTTTGATGTTATTGACTTTTTTGACTTTTTTGATGTTTTTGATGTTTTTTATGTTCTTTATGTTTTTGATGTTTTTGATGTTTTTGATGTTTTTTGATGTTTTGATGTTTTTGATGTTTTTGATGTTTTTGATGTTTTGATGTTTTTGATGTTTTTGATGTTTTTGATGTTTTTGATGTTTTTATGTTTTTGATGTTTTTGATGTTTTTGATGTTTTTGATGTTTTTGATGTTTTTGATGTTTTGATGTTTTTGATGTTTTTGATGTTTTTGATGTTTTTGATGTTTTTGATGTTTTTGATGTTTTTGATGTTTTGATGTTTTTGATGTTTTGATGTTTTTAATGTTTTTGATGTTTTTGATGTTTTCAATGTTTTTGATGTTTTTGATGTTTTTGATGTTATTTATGTTTTTGATGTTTTTGATGTTTTGATGTTTTTGATGTTTTTGATGTTTTTGATGTTTTCGATGTTTTTGATGTTTTTGATGTTTTTGATGTTTTGATGTTTTTGATGTTTTGATGTTTTGATGTTTTGATGTTTTGATGTTTTTGATGTTATTGATGTTTTTTATGTTTCTGATGTTTTTGATGTTTTTGATGTTTTGATGTTTTTGATGTTTTTGATGTTTTTGATGTTTTTGATGTTTTTGATGTTTTTGATGTTTTTGATGTTTTTGATGTTTTTGATGTTTTTGATGTTTTTGATGTTTTTGATGTTTTTGATGTTTTTGATGTTTTTGATGTTGTTGATGTTTTTGATTTTTTGATGTTTTTGATGTTATTGACTTTTTTGATGCTTTTGATGTTTTTCATGTTTTTGATGTTTGTGATGTTTTTGATGTTTTTGATGTTTTTGATGTTTTTGATGTTTTTGATGTTTTTGATGTTTTTGATGTTTTTGATGTTTTTGATGTTTTTGATGTTTTTGATGTTTTTATGTTTTTGATGTTTTTGATGTTTTTGATGTTTTTGATGCTTTTGATGTTTTTGATGTTTTTGATGTTTTTGATGTTTTTGAGGTTTTCAATGTTTTTGATGTTTTTGATGTTTTTGATGTTTTTGATGTTATTTATGTTTTTGATGTTTTTGATGTTTTTGATGTTTTTGATGATTTTGATGTTTTTTATGTTTTTGATGTTTTTGATGTTGTTGATGTTGTTGATGTTGTTGATGTTTTGATGTTTTTGATGATTTTGATGTTTTTTATATTTTTGATGTTTTTGATGTTTTTGATGTTTTTGATGTTTTTGATGTTTTTGATGTTTTTGATGTTTTTGATGTTTTTGATGTTTTTGATGTTTTTGATGTTTTTGATGTTTTTGATGTTTTTGACGTTTTTGATGTTTTTATGTTTTCGATGTTTTTGATGTTTTGATGTTTTTGATGTTTTTGTTGTTTTTGATTTTTTGATGTTTTTGATGTTATTGATATTTTGTCTGTTTTGATGTTTATTGATGTTTATTGATGTTTTTGATGTTTGTGATGTTTTTGATGTTTTGATGTTATTGATGTTTTGATGTATTTGATGTTTTTTATGTTCTTGATGTTTTTGATGTTTTTGATGTTTTTGATGTTTTTGATGTTTTTGATGTTTTTGATGTTTTTGGTGTTTTGATGTTTTTGATGTTTTTGTTGTTTTTGTTGTTTTTGATGTTTTTGATGTTTTTGATGTTTTTGATGTTTATGATGTTTTGATGTTTTGATGTTTTTGATGTTTTTGATGTTTTGATGTTTTTGATGTTTTTGATGTTTTTGATGTTTTTGATGTTTTGATGTTTTTGATGTTTTTGATGTTTTTGATGTTTTTGATGTTTTTGATGTTTTTGATGTTTTTAATGTTTTTGATGTTTTGATGTTTTTGATGTTTTTGATGTTATTGATGTTTTTGATTTTTTGATGTTTTTGACGTTATTGACTTTTTTGACTTTTTGATGTTTTTGATGTTTTTTATGTTTTTGATGTTTTTGATGTTTTTGATGTTTTTGATGTTTTTGATGTTTTTGATGTTTTTGATGTTTTTAATGTTTTTAATGTTTTTGATGTTTTTTGATGTTTTTGATGTTTTTGATGTTTTTGATGTTTTTGATATTTTTGATGTTTTTGATGTTTTTGATGTTTTTGATGTTTTTGATGTTTTTGATGTTTTTGATGTTTTTGATGTTTTTGATGTTTTTGATGTTTTTGATGTTTTCAATGATTTTGATGTTTTTGATGTTTTTGATGTTTTTGATGTTATTTATGTTTTGATGTTTTGATGTTTTGATGTTTTTGATGTTTTTGATGTTTTTGATGTTTTTGATTTTTTGATGTTTTTGATGTTATTGATGTTTTTGATATTTTTGATGTTTTTGATGTTTTTTATGTTTTTGATGTATGTGATGTTTTTGATTTTTTGATGTTTTTGATGTTTTTGATGTTTTTGATGTTTTTGATGTTTTGATGTTTTTGATGTTTTTGATGTTATTGATGTTTGTGATTTTTTGATGTTTTTGATGTTATTGACTTTTTTGACTTTTTTATATTTTTGATGTTTTTGATGTTTTTGATGTTTTTGATGTTTTTGATGTTATTGATGTTTTTGATGTTTTTGATGTTTTTGATGTTTTTGATGTTTTTGATGTTTTTGATGTTTTCGATGTTTTTGATGTTTTTGATGTTTTCGATGTTTTTGATGATTTTGATGTTATTTATGTTTTTGATGTTTTTGATGTTTTGATGTTTTGATGTTTTTGATGTTTTTGATGTTTTTGATGTTTTTGATGTTTTTGATTTTTTGATGTTTTTGATGTTTTTGATGTTTTTGATGTTTTTGATGTTTTTGATGTTTTTGTTTTTTTTTTTATGTTTTTGATGTTTTTGATGTTTTTGATGTTTTTGATGTTTTTGAGGTTTTTGATGTTTTTTATGTTTTTGATGTATGTGATGTTTTTGATTTTTTGATGTTTTTGATGTTTTTGATGTTTTTGATGTTTTTGATGTTTTGATGTTTTTGATGTTTTTGATGTTATTGATGTTTGTGATTTTTTGATGTTTTTGATGTTTTTGATGTTATTGACTTTTTGATGTTTTTGATGTTTTTGATTTTTTGATGTTTTTGATGTTATTGACTTTTTTGACTTTTTTATATTTTTGATGTTTTTGATGTTTTTGATGTTTTTGATGTTTTTGATGTTTTTGATGTTATTGATGTTTTTGATGTTTTTGATGTTTTTGATGTTTTTGATGTTTTTGATGTTTTCGATGTTTTTGATGTTTTTGATGTTTTCGATGTTTTTGATGATTTTGATGTTATTTATGTTTTTGATGTTTTTGATGTTTTGATGTTTTGATGTTTTTGATGTTTTTGATGTTTTTGATGTTTTTGATGTTTTTGATTTTTTGATGTTTTTGATGTTTTTGATGTTTTTGATGTTTTTGATGTTTTTGATGTTTTTTTTTTTTTTATGTTTTTGATGTTTTTGATGTTTTTGATGTTTTTGATGTTTTTGAGGTTTTTAATGTGTTTGATGTTTTTGATGTTTTTGATGTTATTGATGTTTTCGATTTTTTGATGTTTTTGATGTTATTGACTTTTTGATGTTTTTGATGTTTTTTATGTTCTTTATGTTTTTGATGTTTTTGATGTTTTTGATGTTTTTGATGTTTTTAATGTTTTTGATGTTTTTGATGTTTTCAATGTTTTTGATGTTTTTGATGTTTTTGATGTTTTTGATGTTATTTATTTTTTTTTTTATGTTTTTGATGTTTTTGATGTTTTTGATGTTTTTGATGTTTTCAATGTTTTTGATGTTTTTGATGTTTTTGATGTTTTGATGTTTTTGATGTTTTGATGTTTTGATGTTTTTGATGTTATTGATGTTTTTTATGTTTCCGATGTTTTTGATGTTTTTGATGTTTTGATGTTTTTGATGTTTTTGATGTTTTTGATGTTTTTGATGTTTTTGATGTTTTTGATGTTTTTGATGTTTTTGATGTTTTTGATGTTTTTGATGTTTTTGATGTTGTTGATGTTTTTGATTTTTTGATGTTTTTGATGTTATTGACTTTTTTGATGCTTTTGATGTTTTTCATGTTTTTGATGTTTGTGATGTTTTTGATGTTTTTGATGTTTTTGATGTTTTTGATGTTTTTGATGTTTTTGATGTTTTTGATGTTTTTGATGTTTTTGATGTTTTTGATGTTTTTGATGTTTTTATGTTTTTGATGTTTTTGATGTTTTTGATGTTTTTGATGTTTTTGATGTTTTTGATGTTTTTGATGTTTTTGATGTTTTTGATGTTTTTGATGTTTTTGATGTTTTTAATGTTTTTGATGTTTTTGATGTTTTCAATGTTTTTGATGTTTTTGATGTTTTTGATGTTATTTATGTTTTTGATGTTTTTGATGTTTTTGATGTTTTTGATGATTTTGATGTTCTTTATGTTTTTGATGTTTTTGATGTTGTTGATGTTGTTGATGTTGTTGATGTTTTGATGTTTTTGATGATTTTGATGTTTTTTATATTTTTGATGTTTTTGATGTTTTTGATGTTTTTGATGTTTTTGATGTTTTTGATGTTTTTGTTGTTTTTGATTTTTTGATGTTTTTGATGTTATTGATATTTTGTTTGTTTTGATGTTTATTGATGTTTATTGATGTGTTTGATGTTTGTGATGTTTTTGATGTTTTTGATGTTATTGATGTTTTAATGTATTTGATGTTTTTTATGTTCTTGATGTTTTTGATGTTTTTGATGTTTTTGATGTTTTTGATGGTTTTGATGTTTTTGATGTTTTTGGTGTTTTTGATGTTTTTGATGTTTCTGATGTTTTTGATGTTTTTGATGTTTTTGATGTTTTTGATGTTTTTGATGTTTTTGATGTTTTTGATGTTTTTGATGTTTTTGATGTTTTTGATGTTTTTGATGTTTTTGATGTTTTGATGTTTTTGATGTTTTTGATGTTTTTGATGTTTTTGATGTTTTTGATGTTTTTGATGTTTTTGATGTTTTTGATGTTTTTGGTGTTTTTGATGTTTTTAATGTTTCTGATGTTTTTGATGTTTTTGATGTTTTTGATGTTTTTGATGTTATTGATGTTTTTGATTTTTTGATGTTTTTGATGTTATTGACTTTTTTGACTTTTTGATGTTTTTGATGTTTTTTATGTTTTTGATGTTTTTGGTGTTTTTGATGTTTTTGATGTTTTTGATGTTTTTGATGTTTTTGATGTTTTTGATGTTTTTGATGTTTTTGATGTTTTTTATGTTTTTATGTTTTTGATGTTTTTGATGTTTTTGATGTTTTTGATGTTTTTGATGTTTTTGATGTTTTTGATGTTTTTGATGTTTTTGATGTTTTTGATGTTTTTGATGTTTTTGATGTTTTTGATGTTTTTGATGTTTTTGATGTTTTTGATGTTTTTGATGTATGTGATGTTTTTGATGTTTTTGATGTTTTTGATGTTTTTGATGTTTTTGATGTTTTTGATGTTTTTGATGTTTTTGATGTTTTTGATGTTTTTGATGTTTTTGATGTTTTTGATGTTTTTGATGTTTTTGATGTTTTTGATGTTTTCAATGTTTTTGATGTTTTTGATGTTATTTATGTTTTTGATGTTTTTGATGTTTTGATGTTTTTGATGTTTTTGATGTTTCTGATTTTTTGATGTTTTTGATGTTATTGATGTTTTTGATATTTTTGATGTTTTTGATGTTTTTTATGTTTTTGATGTATGTGATGTTTTTGATTTTTTGATGTTTTTGATGTTTTTGATGTTTTTGATGTTTTGATGTTTTTGATGTTTTTGATGTTTTTGATGTTATTGATGTTTGTGATTTTTTGATGTTTTTGATGTTTTTGATGTTATTGACTTTTTTGACTTTTTTATATTTTTGATGTTTTTGATGTTTTTGATGTTTTTGATGTTTTTGATGTTTTTGATGTTTTTGATGTTTTTGATGTTTTTGATGTTTTTGATGTTTTTGATGTTTTTGATGTTTTTGATTTTTTGATGTTTTTGATGTTTTTGATGTTTTTGATGTTTTTGATGTTTTTGTTTTATTTTTATGTTTTTGATGTTTTTGATGTTTTTGATGTTTTTGATGTTTTTGATGTTTTTGATGTTTTTGATGTTTTTGAGGTTTTTGATGTGTTTGATGTTTTTGATGTTTTTTGGGTTTTTGATGTTTTTGATATTTTGATGTTTTTGATGTTTTGATGTTTTTGATATTTTGTCTTTTTTGATGTTTATTGATGTTTATTGATGTTTTTGATGTTTGTGATGTTTTTGATGTTTTTGATGTTGTTGATGTTTTGATGTTTTTGATGATTTTGATGTTTTTTATGTTTTTTATGTTTTTGATGTTGTTGATGTTTTGATGTTTTTTATATTTTTGATGTTTTTGATGTTTTTGATGTTTTTGATGTTTTTGATGTTTTTGATGTTTTTGATGTTTTTGATGTTTTTTATGTTTTTGATGTTTTTGATGTTTTTGATGTTTTGATGTTTTTGATGTTTTTGATGTTTTGATGTTTTTGATGTTTTTGATGTTTTTGATGTTGTTGATGTTTTGATGTTTTTGATGATTTTGATGTTTTTTATGTTTTTGATGTTTTTGATGTTGTTGATGTTTTGATGTTTTTGATGATTTTGATGTTTTTTATATTTTTGATGTTTTTGATGTTTTTGATGTTTTTATGTTTTTGATGTTTTTGATGTTTTGATGTTTTTGATGTTTTTGATGTTTTTGTTGTTTTTGATTTTTTGATGTTTTTGATGTTATTGATATTTTGTCTTTTTTGATGTTTATTGATGTTTATTGATGTTTTTGATGTTTGTGATGTTTTTGATGTTTTTGATGTTATTGATTTTTTGATGTATTTGATATTTTTTATGTTCTTGATGTTTTTGATGGTTTTGATGTTTTTGATGTTTTTGATGTTTTTGATGTTTCTGATGTTTTTGATGTTTTTGATGTTTTTGATGTTTTTGATGTTTTTGATGTTTTTGATGTTTTTGATGTTTTGATGTTTTTGATGTTTTTGATGTTTTTGATGTTTTTGATGTTTTTGATGTTTTTGATGTTTTGATGTTTTTGATGTTTTTGATGTTTTTGATGTTTTTGATGTTTTTGATGTTTTTTATGTTTTTGATGTTTTTGATGTTTTTGATGTTTTTGATGTTTTTGATGTTTTTGATGTTTTTTATGTTTTTGATGAATGTAATGTTTTTGATTTTTTGATGTTTTTGATGTTTTTGATGTTTTGATGTTTTTGATGTTTTCGATGTTATTGATGTTTTTAATTTTTTGATGTTTTTGATGTTTTTGATGTTATTGACTTTTTTGACTTTTTTATGTTTTTGATGTTTTATGTTTTTGATGTTTTTGATGTTTTTTATGTTTTTGATGTTTTTGATGTTTTTGATGTTTTTGAGGTTTTTGATGTGTTTGATGTTTTTGATGTTTTTTGGGTTTTTGATGTTTTTGATATTTTGATGTTTTTTCTGTTTTTGTTGTTTTTGATGTTGTTGGTGTTTTGATGTTTTTTATGTTTTTGATGTTATTTATGTTTTTGATGTTTTGATGTTTTTGATGTTTTTGATGTTTTTGATGTTTTTGATTTTTTGATGTTTTTGATGTTTTTGATGTTTTTGATGTTTTTGATGTTTTTGATGTTTTTGATGTTTTTGATATTTTTGATGTTTTTGATGTTTTTGATGTTTTTTATGTTTTTGATGTTTTTGATGGTTTTGATGTTTTTGATATTTTTGATGTTTTTGATGTTATTGATGTTTTTGATGTTTTTGATGTTTTTGATGTTTTTGATGTTTTTAATGTTTTTGATGTTTTGATGTTTTTGATGTTTTTGATGTTTTTGATGTTTTTGATGTTTTTGATGTTTTTGATGTTTTTGATGTTTTTGATGTTTTTGATGTTTTTGATGTTTTTGATGTTTTTGATGTTTTTGATGTTTTTTATGTTTTTGATGTTTTTGATGGTTTTGATGTTTTTGATATTTTTGATGTTTTTGATGTTTTTGATGTTTTTGATGTTTTTGATGTTTTGATGTTTTTAATGTTTTTAATGTTTTTGATGTTTTTGATGTTTTTGATGTTTTTGATGTTTTTGATGTTTTTGATGTTTTTGAGGTTTTGATGTGTTTGATGTTTTTGATGTTTTTTGGGTTTTTGATGTTTTTGATATTTTGATGTTTTTTCTGTTTTTGTTGTTTTTGATGTTGTTGGTGTTTTGATGTTTTTTATGTTTTTGATGTTATTTATGTTTTTGATGTTTTGATGTTTTTGATGTTTTTGATGTTTTTGATGTTTTTGATGTTATTTATGTTATTTATGTTTTTGATGTTTTGATGTTTTTGATGTTTTTGATGTTTTTGATTTTTTGATGTTTTTGATGTTATTGATGTTATTGATGTTTTTGATATTTTTGATGTTTTTGATGGTTTTTATGTTTTTGATGTTTTTGATGTTTTGATGTTTTTGATGTTTTTAATGTTTTTGATGTTTTTGATGTTTTGATGTTTTTGATGTTTTTGATGTTTTTGATGTTTTTGATGTTTTTGATGTTTTTGATGTTTTTGATGTTTTTGATATTTTTGATGTTTTTGATGTTTTTGATGTTTTTTATGTTTTTGATGTTTTTGATGGTTTTGATGTTTTTGATATTTTTGATGTTTTTGATGTTATTGATGTTTTTGATGTTTTTGATGTTTTTGATGTTTTTGATGTTTTTGATGTTTTTGATGTTTTTGATGTTTTTGATGTTTTTGATATTTTTGATGTTTTTGATGTTTTTGAGGTTTTTGATGTGTTTGATGTTTTTGATGTTTTTTGGGTTTTTGATGTTTTTGATATTTTGATGTTTTTTCTGTTTTCGTTGTTTTTGATGTTGTTGGTGTTTTGATGTTTTTTATGTTTTTGATGTTATTTATGTTTTTGATGTTTTGATGTTTTTGATGTTTTTGATGTTTTTGATGTTTTTGATGTTATTTATGTTTTTGATGTTTTTGATGTTTTGATGTTTTTGATGTTTTTAATGTTTTTGATGTTTTTGATGTTTTTGATGTTGTTGATGTTTTTGATGTTTTTGAGGTTTTTGATGTGTTTGATGTTTTTGATGTTTTTTGGGTTTTTGATGTTTTTGATATTTTGATGTTTTTTCTGTTTTTGTTGTTTTTGATGTTGTTGGTGTTTTGATGTTTTTTATGTTTCTGATGTTATTTATGTTTTTGATGTTTTGATGTTTTTGATGTTTTTGATGTTTTTGATTTTTTGATGTTTTTGATGTTATTGATGTTTTTTCTGTTTTTGTTGTTTTTGATGTTGTTGGTGTTTTGATGTTTTTGATGTTTTTGATGTTTTTTATGTTTTTGATGTTTTTGATATTTTGATGTTTTTTCTGTTTTTGTTGTTTTTGATGTTGTTGGTGTTTTGATGTTTTTGATGTTTTAGATGTTTTTGATGTTTTAGATGTTTTTGATGTTTTTGATGTTTTTGATGTTTTTGATGTTTTTGATGTTTTTGATGTTTTTGATGTTTTTGATGTTTTTGATGTTTTTGATGTTTTTGATGTTTTTGATGTTTTTGATGTTTTTGATGTTTTTGATGTTTTTGATGTTATTGATATTTTGTCTTTTTTGATGTTTATTGATGTTTTTGATGTTTTGATGTTTTGATGTTTTGATGTATTTGATGTTTTTGATGTTTTTTATGTTTCCGATGTTTTTGATGTTTTTGATGTTTTGATGTTTTTGATGTTTTTGATGTTTTTGATGTTTTGATGTTTTTGATGTTTTCGATGTTATTGATGTTTTTGATTTTTTGATGTTTTTGATGTTTTTGATGTTATTGACTTTTTTGACTTTTTTATGTTTTTGATGTTTTATGTTTTTGATGTTTTTGATGTTTTTGATGTTTTTTATGTTTTTGATGTTTTTGATGTTTTTGATGTTTTTGAGGTTTTTGATGTGTTTGATGTTTTTGATGTTTTTTGGGTTTTTGATGTTTTTGATATTTTGATGTTTTTTCTGTTTTTGTTGTTTTTGATGTTGTTGGTGTTTTGATGTTTTTTATGTTTTTAATGTTATTTATGTTTTTGATGTTTTGATGTTTTTGATGTTTTTGATTTTTTGATGTTTTTGATGTTTTTGATGTTATTGATGTTTTTGATATTTTTGATATTTTTGATGTTTTTGATGTTTTTGATGTTTTTTATGTTTTTGATGTTTTTGATGTTTTTGATGTTTTTGATGTTTTTGATGTTTTTGATGTTTTTGATGTTTTTGATGTTTTTGATGTTTTTGATGTTTTTGATGTTTTTGATGTTTTTGATGTTTTTGATATTTTTGATGTTTTTGATGTTATTGATGTTTTTGATGTTTTTGATGTTTTTGATGTTTTTGATGTTTTTGATGTTTTTGATGTTTTTGATGTTTTTGATGTTTTTGATGTTTTTGATGTTTTTGATGTTTTTGATGTTTTTGATGTTTTTGATGTTTTTGATGTTTTTTGGGTTTTTGATGTTTTTGATATTTTGATGTTTTTTCTGTTTTTGTTGTTTTTGATGTTGTTGGTGTTTTGATGTTTTTATGTTTTTGATGTTATTTATGTTTTTGATGTTTTTGATGTTTTTGATGTTTTTGATGTTTTTGATGTTTTTGATGTTTTTGATGTTATTTATGTTTTTGATGTTTTTGATGTTTTGATGTTTTTGATGTTTTTAATGTTTTTGATGTTTTTGATGTTTTTGATGTTTTGAGGTTTTGATGTGTTTGATGTTTTTGATGTTTTTTGGGTTTTTGATGTTTTTGATATTTTGATGTTTTTTCTGTTTTTGTTGTTTTTGATGTTGTTGGTGTTTTGATGTTTTTATGTTTTTGATGTTATTTATGTTTTTGATGTTTTGATGTTTTTGATGTTTTTGATGTTTTTGATTTTTTGATGTTTTTGATGTTATTGATGTTTTTGATATTTTTGATGTTTTTGATGTTTTTTATGTTTTTGATGTATGTGATGTTTTTGATGTTTTTGATGTTTTTGATGTTTTTTATGTTTTTGATGTTTTTGATGTTTTTGATGTTTTTGATGTTTTTGATGTTTTTGATGTTTTTGATGTTTTTGATGTTTTTGATGTTTTTGATGTTTTTGATGTTTTTGATATTTTTGATGTTTTGATGTTATTGATGTTTTGATGTTTTTGATGTTTTTGATGTTTTTGATGTTTTTATGTTTTTATGTTTTTGATGTTTTTGATGTTTTTGATGTTTTTGATGTTTTTGAAGTTTTTGATGTTTTTTGATGTTTTTGATGTTGTTGATGTTTTTGAGGTTTTTGATGTTTTTGATGTTTTTGATATTTTGATGTTTTTTCTGTTTTTGTTGTTTTTCATGTTGTTGGTGTTTTGATGTTTTTGATGATTTTGATGTTTTTTATGTTTTTATGTTTTTGATGTTTTTGATGTTTTTGATGTTTTATATGTTTTTGATGTTTTTGTTGTTTTTGATTTTTTGATGTTATTGATATTTTGTCTTTTTTGATGTTTATTGATGTTTGTGATGTTTTTGATGTCTTTGATGTTGTTGATGTTTTGATGTATTTGATGTTTTTATGTTTTTGATGTTTTTGATGTTTTTGAAGTTTTTGAGGTTTTTGATGTTTTTGATGTTTTTGATGATTTTGATGTTTATTATGTTTTTGATGTTTTTGATGTTTTTGATGTTTTTGATGTTATGATGTTTTTGATATTTTTGATGTTTTTGATGTTTTTGATGTTTTTGTTGTTTTTGATGTTTTGATGTTTTTGATGTTATTGTTGTTTTTGATGTTATTGATGTCTTTGATGTTTTTTATGTTTTTGATGTTTTTGATGTTTTTGATGTTTTTGATGTTTTTGATGTTTTTGATGTTTTTGATGTTTTTGATGTTTTTGATGTTTTTGATGTTTTTGATGTTTTTGATGTTTTTGATGTTTTTGATGTTTTTGATGTTTTTGATGTTATTGATGTTTTGATGTTTTTGATGTTATTGATGTTTTGATGTTTTTGATGTTTTGATGTTTTTGATGTTTTTGATGTTTTTGATGTTTCTGATGTTTTTGATGTTTTTGATGTTTTTGTGTGTTTTGATGTTTTTGATGTTTTTGATGTTTTGATGTTTTTGATGTTTTTGATGTTTTTGATGTTTTTTGATGTTTTGATGTTTTTGATGTTTTTGATGTTTTTGATGTTTTTGTTGTTTTTGATGTCTTTGATGTTTTTATGTTGTTGATGTTTTTGATGTTTTTGATGTTTTTGATGTTTTTGATGTTTTTGATGTTTTTGATGTTTTTGATGTTTTTGATGTTTTTGATGTTTTTGATGTTTTTGATGTTTTTGATGTTTTTGATGTTTTTGATGTTTTTGATGTTTTTGATGTTTTTGATGTTTTTGATGTTTTTGATGTTTTTGATGTTTTTGATGTTTTTGATGTTTTTGATGTTTTTGATGTTTTTGATGTTTTTGATGTTTTGATGTTTTTGATGTTTTGATGTTTTTGATGTTTTTGATGTTTTTGATGTTTTGATGTTTTTGATGTTTTTGATGTTTTTGATGTTTTTGATGTTTTTGTTGTTTTGATGTTTTGATGTTTTGATGTTATTGTTGTTTTTGATGTTATTGATGTTTTTGATGTTTTTATGTTTTTGATGTTTTTGATGTTTTGATGTTTTTGATGTTTTTGATGTTTTTGATGTTTTTGATGTTTTTGATGTTTTTGATGTTTTTGATGTTTTTGATGTTTTTGGTGTTTTTGATGTTTTTATATTTTTGATGTTTTGATGTTTTTGATGTTTTTGATGTTTTGATGTTTTTGATGTTTTTGATGTTATTGATGTTTTTGATGTTTTTGATGTTTTTGATGTTTTTGATGTTTTTGATGTTTTTGGTGTTTTTGATGTTTTTGATGTTTTGATGTTTTTGATGTTTTTGATGTTTTTGATGTTTTTAATGTTTTTGATGTTTTTGATGTTTTTGATGTTTTTGATGTTTTTGATGTTTTTGATGTTTTTGATGTTTTTGATGTTTTTGATGTTTTTGATGTTTTTGATATTTTTGATGTTTTTGATGTTTTTGATGTTTTGATGTTTTGATGTTTTTGATGTTATTGATGTTTTTGATGTTTTGATGTTTTTGATGTTTTTGATGTTTTTGATGTTTTGATGTTTTTGATGTTTTTGATGTTTTTGATGTTTTTGATGTTTATGATGTTTTTGATGTTTTTGATGTTTTTGATGTTTTTGATGTTATTGATGTTTTTGATGTTTTGATGTTTTTGATGTTTTTGGTGTTTTGATGTTTTTGATGTTTTTGATGTTTTTGATGTTTTTGATGTTTTTGATGTTTTGATGTTTTTGATGTTTTTGATGTTTTGATATTTTTGATGTTTTTGATGTTTTTGATGTTTTGATGTTTTTGATGTTTTTGATGTTTTGATGTTTTGATGTTTTGATGTTTTTGATGTTTTTGATGTTTTTGATGTTTTTGATGTTTTTGATATTTTTGATGTTTTTGATGTTATTGATGTTTTTGATGTTTTGATGTTTTTGATGTTTTTTATGTTTTTATGTTTTTGATGTTTTTGATGTTTTTGATGTTTTGAAGTTTTTGATGTTTTTTGATGTTTTTGATGTTGTTGATGTTTTTGAGGTTTTTGATGTTTTTGATGTTTTTGATATTTTGATGTTTTTATGTTTTTGATGTTTTTGATGTTGTTGATGTTTTGATGTTTTAGATGTTTTTGATGTTTTTGATGTTTTTGATGTTTTTGATGTTTTTGATGTTTTTGATGTTTTTGATGTTTTTGATGTTTTTGATGTTTTTGATGTTTTTGATGTTTTTGATGTTTTTGATGTTTTTGATGTTTTTGATGTTTTTTGATGTTTTGATGTTTTTGATGTTTTTGATGTTTTTGATGTTTTTGATGTTTTTGATGTTTTTGTCTTTTTTGATGTTTTTGATGTTTTTGATGTTTTGATGTTTTGATGTTTTTGATGTTTTTGATGTTTTTTTATGTTTCTGATGTTTTTGATGTTTTTGATGTTTTGATGTTTTTGATGTTTTTGATGTTTTTTGATGTTTTTGATGTTTTTGATGTTTTTGATGTTTTTGATGTTTTTGATTTTTTGATGTTTTTGATGTTTTTGATGTTTTTGACTTTTTGTTGCTTTTGATGTTTTTGATGTTTTTGATGTTTTTGATTTTTTGATGTTGTTGATGTTTTGATGTTTTTGATGTTTTTGATGTTTTTGATGTTTTTGATGTTTTTGATGTTTTTGATGTTTTTGATGTTTTTGATGTTTTTGTTGTTTTTGATGTTTTGATGTTTTTGATGTTTTTGATATTTTGTCTTTTTGATGTTTTTGATGTTTTTGATGTTTTTGATGTTGTTGATGTTTTGATGTTTTTGATGTTTTTGATGTTTTTGATGTTTTTGATGTTTTGATGTTTTGAAGTTTTGAGGTTTTTGATGTTTTTGATGTTTTTGATGTTTTTGATGTTTATTATGTTTTGATGTTTTTGATGTTTTTGATGTTTTTGATGTTTTTGATGTTTTTGATGTTTTGATGTTTTTGATATTTTTGATGTTTTTGATGTTTTTGATGTTTTTGTTGTTTTTGATGTTTTGATGTTTTTGATGTTATTGTTGTTTTTGATGTTATTGATGTTTTTGATGTTTTTATGTTTTTGATGTTTTGATGTTTTGATGTTTTGATGTTTTTGATGTTTTGATGTTTTTGATGTTTTTGATGTTTTGATGTTTTTGATGTTTTTGATGTTTTTGATGTTTTTGATGTTTTTGATGTTCTTGATGTTTTTGATGTTTTTGATGTTTTTGATGTTTTTGATGTTTTTGATGTTTTTGATGTTTTTGATGTTTTTGATGTTTTTGATGTTTTTGATGTTTTTGATGTTTTTGATGTTTTTGATGTTTTTGATGTTTTTGATGTTTTTGATGTTTTTGATGTTTTTTTTGTTTTTGATGTTTTTGATGTTTTGATGTTTTTGATGTTTTTGATGTTTTTGATGTTTTTGATGTTTTTGATGTTTTTGATGTTTTTGATGTTTTTGATGTTTTTGATGTTATTGTTGTTTTTGATGTTTTTGATGTTTTTGATGTTTTTGATGTTTTTGATGTTTTTGATGTTTTTGATGTTTTTGATGTTTTTGATGTTTTTGATGTTTTTGATGGTTTTGATGTTTTGATGTTTTTGATATTTTTGATGTTTTTGATGTTTTTGATGTTTTTGTTGTTTTTGATGTTTTGATGTTTTTGATGTTATTGTTGTTTTTGATGTTATTGATGTTTTTGATGTTTTTATGTTTTTGATGTTTTTGACGTTTTGATGTTTTTGATGTTTTTGATGTTTTTGATGTTTTTGATGTTTTTGATGTTTTTGATGTTTTTGATGTTTTTGATGTTTTTGATGTTTTTGGTGTTTTTGATGTTTTTTATGTTTTTGATGTTTTTGATGTTTTTGATGTTTTTGATGTTTTTGATGTTTTTGATGTTTTTGATGTTTTTGATGTTTTTGATGTTTTTGATGTTTTGTGTTTTTGATGTTTTTGATGTTTTTGATGTTTTTGATGTTTTTGATGTTTTTGATGTTTTTGATGTTTTTGATGTTTTTGATGTTTTTGATGTTTTTGATGTTTTTGATGTTTTTGATGTTTTTGATGTTTTTGATGTTTTGATGTTTTTGATGTTTTGATGTTTTGATGTTTTTGATGTTTTTGATGTTTTTGATGTTTTTGATGTTTTGATGTTTTTGATGTTTTTGATGTTTTTGATGTTTTTGATGTTTTTTGATGTTTTTGATGTTTTTGATGTTTTTGATGTTTTTGATGTTTTTGATGTTTTTGATGTTTTTGATGTTTTTGATGTTTTTGATGTTTTTGATGTTTTGATGTTTTTGATGTTTTTGATGTTTTTGATGTTTTTGATGTTTTTGATGTTTTGATGTTTTTGATGTTTTTGATGTTTTTGATGTTTTTGATGTTTTTGATGTTTTTGATGTTTTTGATGTTTTTGATGTTTTTGATGTTTTTGATGTTTTTGATGTTTTTGATGTTTTTGATGTTTTTGATGTTTTTGATGTTTTGATGTTTTTGATGTTTTTGATGTTTTTGATGTTTTTGATGTTTTTGATGTTTTTGATGTTTTTGATGTTTTTGATGTTTTTGATGTTTTTGATGTTTTTGATGTTTTTGATGTTATTGTTGTTTTTGATGTTTTTTATGTTTTTGATTTTTTTGATGTTTTTCAAGTTTTTGATGTTTTTGATGTTTTTGATATTTTTGATGTTTTTGATGTTTTTGATGTTTTTGATGTTTTTGATGTTTTTGATGTTTTTGATGTTTTTGATGTTTTTGATGTTTTTGATGTTTTTGATGTTTTTGATGTTTTTGATGTTTTTGATGTTTTGATGTTTTTGATTTTTTTGATGTTTTTGATGTTTTTGATGTTTTTGTTGTTTTTGATGTTTTGATGTTTTTGATGTTATTGTTGTTTTTGATGTTATTGATGTCTTTGATGTTTTTTAATTTTTTGATGTTTTTGATGTTTCTGATGTTTTGATGTTTTTGATGTTTTTGATGTTTTTGATGTTCTTGATGTTTTTGATGTTTATGATGTTTTTGATGTTTTTGGTGTTTTTGATGTTTTTGATGTTTTGATGTTTTTGATGTTTTTGATGTTTTTGATGTTTTGATGTTTTTGATGTCATTGATGTTTTTGATGTTTTTGATGTTTTTGATGTTTTTGATGTTTTTGATGTTTTTTGATGTTTTTGATGTTTTGATGTTTTTGATGTTTTTGATGTTTTTGATGTTTTTGATGTTTTTGATGTTTTTGATGTTTTTGATGTTTTTGATGTTTTTGATGTTTTGATGTTTTTGATGTTTTTGATGTTTTTGATGTTTTTGATGTTTTTGATGTTTTTGATGTTTTGATGTTTTTGATGTTTTTGATGTTTTTGATGTTTTTGATGTTTTTGATGTTTTGATGTTTTTGATGTTTTTGATGTTTTTGATGTTTTTTGATGTTTTTGATGTTTTTGATGTTTTTGATGTTTTTTTGATGTTTTTGATGTTATTGTTGTTTTTGATGTTTTTATGTTTTTGATTTTTTGATGTTTTGAAGTTTTTGATGTTTTTGATGTTTTTGATATTTTTGATGTTTTTGATGTTTTTGATGTTTTTGATGTTTTTGATGTTTTTGATGTTTTTGATGTTTTTGATGTTTTTGTTTGATGTTTTTGATGTTTTTGATGTTTTTGATGTTTTGATGTTTTGATATTTTTGATGTTTTTGATGTTTTTGATGTTTTTGATGTTTTTGATGTTTTGATGTTTTTGATGTTATTGTTGTTTTTGATGTTATTGATGTCTTTGATGTTTTTTATGTTTTTGATGTTTTTGATGTTTTGATGTTTTGATGTTTTTGATGTTTTTGATGTTTTTGATGTTTTTGATGTTTTTGATGTTTTTGATGTTTTTGATGTTTTTGATGTTTTTGATGTTTTTGATATTTTTGATGTTTTTGATGTTTTTGATGTTTTTGATGTTTTGATGTTTTTGATGTCTTTGATGTTTTTGATGTTTTTGATGTTTTTGATGTTTTTGATGTTTTTGATGTTTTTGATGTTTTTGATGTTTTTGATGTTTTTGATGTTTTTGATGTTTTTGATGTTTTTGATGTTTTTGATGTTGTTGATGTTTTTGATGTTTTTGATGTTTTTGATGTTTTTGATGTTTTTGATGTTTTTGATGTTTTTGATGTTTTTGATGTTTTTGATGTTTTTGATGTTTTTGATGTTTTTGATGTTTTTGATGTTTTTCATGTTTATCATGTTTTTGATGTTTTTGATGTTTTTGATGTTTTCATGTTTTTGATGTTTTTGATGTTTTTGATGTTTTTGATGGTTTTGATGTTTTTGATGTTTTTGATGTTTTTGATGTTTTTGATGTTTTTGATGTTTTTGATGTTTTTGATGTTTTTGATGTTTTTGATGTTTTTGATGTTTTTGATGTTTTTGATGTTTTTGATGTTTTTGATGTTTTTGAGGTTTTTGATGTTTTTGATGTTTTTGGGGTTTTTGGTGTTTTTGATATTTTGATGTTTTTCTGTTTTCTCTGTTTTTGTTGTTTTTGATGTTTTTGATGTTTTTGATGTTTTTGATGTTTTTGATGTTTTTGATGTTTTTGATGTTTTTGATGTTTTTGATGTTTTTGATGTTTTTGATGTTTTTGATGTTTTTGATGTTTTTGATGTTTTTGATGTTTTTGATGTTTTTTTTTTTGATGTTTTGATGTTTTTGATGTTTTTGATGTTTTTGATGTTTTTGATGTTTTTGATGTTTTTGATGTTTTTGATGTTTTTGATGTTTTTAATGTGTTTGAGGTTTTTGATGTTGTTGATGTTTTGACTTTTTTGATGTTTGTTGATGTTTTGATGTTTTTGATGTTTTGATGTTTTGATGTTTTTGATGTTTTTGATGTTTTTGATGTTTTTGATGTTTTTGATGTTTTTGATGTTTTTGATGCTTTTGATGTTTTTAATGTTTTTAATGTTTTTGATGTTTTTGATGTTTTTGATGTTTTTGATGTTTTTGATGTTTTTGATGTTTTTGATGTTTTTGATGTTTTTGATGTTTTTGATGTTTTTGATGTTTTTGATGTTTTTGATGTTTTTGATGTTTTTGATGTTGTTGATGTTTTTGATGTTTTTGATGTTTTTGATATTTTTGATGTTTTTGATGTTTTTGATGTTTTTGATGTTTTAAATGTTTTTGATGTTTTTGATGTTTTTGATGTTTTTGATGTTTTTGATGTTTTTGATGTTTTTGATGTTTTTGATGTTTTTGATGTTTTTGATGTTTTTGATGTTTTTGATGTTTTTGATGTTTTTGATGTTTTTGATGTTTTTGATGTTTTTGATGTTTTTGATGTTTTTGATGTTTTTGATGTTTTTGATGTTTTTGATGTTTTTGATGTTTTAAATGTTTTTGATGTTTTTGATGTTTTTGATGTTTTTGATGTTTTTGATGTTTTTGATGTTTTTGATGTTTTTGATGTTTTTGATTTTTTGATTTTTTGATGTTTTGATGTTTTTGATGTTTTTGATGTTTTTGATGTTTTTGATGTTTTTGATGTTTTTGATGTTTTTAATTATTTTGATGTTTTTGATGTTTTTGATGTTTTTGATGTTTTTGATGTTTTGATGTTTTGATGTTTTTGATGTTTTTGACGTTTTTGATGTTTTTGATGTTTTGATGTTTTTGATGTTTTGATGTTTTTGATGTTTTGATGTTTTTGATGTTTTTGATGTTTTTGATGTTTTTGATGTTTTTGATGTTTTTGATGTTTTTTTGATGTTTTTGATGTTTTTGATGTTTTTGAAGTTTTTGATGTTTTTGATGTTTTTTTGATTTTTGTATTTTTGATGTTTTTGATGTTTTTGATGTTTTTGATGTTTTTGATGTTTTTGATGTTTTTGATGTTTTTGATGTTTTGATTTTTGATGTTTTTGATGTTTTGATGTTTTTGATGTTTTGATGTTTTTTATGTTTTGATGTTTTTGATGTTTTTGATGTTTTTGATGTTTTGATTTTGTTTTTTATGTTTTTGATGTTTTTGATGTTTTTGATGTTTTTGATGTTTTGATGTTTTTGATGTTTTTGATGTTTTTGATGTTTTGATGTTTTTGATATTTTGATGTTTTTTCTGTTTTTGATGTTTTTGATGTTTTTGATGTTTTTGATGTTTTTGATGTTTTTATGTTTTGATGTTTTTGATGTTTTTGATGTTTTTGATGTTTTGATGTTTTGATGTTTTTGATGTTTTGATGTTTTTTTGATGTTTTTGATGTTTTTGATGTTTTTGATGTTTTTGATGTTTTTAATGTGTTTGAGGTTTTGATGTTTTGATGTTTTGATGTTTTTTTGATGTTTTTGATGTTTTGATGTTTTTGATGTTTTGATGTTTTGATGTTTTTGATGTTTTTGATGTTTTTGATGTTTTTGATGTTTTTGATGTTTTTGATGTTTTTGATGTTTTTGATGTTTTTTAATGTTTTTTGATGTTTTTGATGTTTTTGATGTTTTGATGTTTTTGATGTTTTGATGTTTTTGATGTTTTTGATGTTTTGATGTTTTTGATGTTTTTGATGTTTTTGATGTTTTTGATGTTTTTGATGTTTTGATGTTTTTGATGTTTTTGATGTTTTTGATGTTTTTGATGTTTTTGATGTTTTTGATGTTTTGATGTTTTTGATGTTTTTGATGTTTTTGATGTTTTTGATGTTTTTGATGTTTTGATGTTTTTGATGTTTTTGATGTTTTTGATGTTTTTGATGTTTTTGATGTTTTTGATGTTTTTGATGTTTTTGATGTTTTTGATGTTTTTGATGTTTTTGATGTTTTTGATGTTTTTGATGTTTTTGATGTTTTTGATGTTTTGATGTTTTTGATGTTTTGATGTTTTTGATGTTTTTGATGTTTTTGATGTTTTGATGTTTTTGATGTTTTTGATGTTTTTGATGTTTTTGATGTTTTTGATGTTTTTGATGTTTTTGATGTTTTTGATGTTTTTGATGTTTTTGATGTTTTTGATGTTTTTGATGTTTTTGATGTTTTTGATGTTTTTGATGTTTTTGATGTTTTTGATGTTTTTGATGTTTTTGATGTTTTGATGTTTTTGATGTTTTTGATGTTTTTGATGTTTTTGATGTTTTTGATGTTTTTGATGTTTTGATGTTTTTGATGTTTTTGATGTTTTGATGTTTTTGATGTTTTTAGATGTTTTTGATGTTTTTGATGTTTTTTGTTGTTTTTGATGTTTTTGATGTTTTTGATTTTGTGATGTTTTTGATGTTTTTGATGTTTTTGATGTTTTTGATGTTTTGATGTTTTTGATGTTTTTGATGTTTTTGATGTTTTTGATGTTTTTGATGTTTTTGATGTTTTGATGTTTTTGATGTTTTTGATGTTTTTGATGTTTTTGATGTTTTTGATGTTTTTGATGTTTTTGATGTTTTTGATGTTTTTGATGTTTTTGATGTTTTGATGTTTTGATGTTTTTGATGTTTTTGATGTTTTTGATGTTTTTGATGTTTTTGATGTTTTTGATGTTTTTGATGTTTTTGATGTTTTGATGTTTTGATGTTTTTGATGTTTTTGATGTTTTTGATGTTTTTGATGTTTTTGATGTTTTTGATGTTTTTGATTTTTTGATGTTTTTGATGTTTTTGATGTTTTGATGTTTTTGATGTTTTTGATGTTTTGATGTTTTTGATGTTTTTGATGTTTTTGATGTTTTGATGTTTTTGATGTTTTTGATGTTTTTGATGTTTTTGATGTTTTTTGATGTTTTTTGATGTTTTTGATGTTTTGATGTTTTTGATGTTTTGATGTTTTGATGTTTTTGATGTTTTTGATGTTTTTGATGTTTTTGATGTTTTTGATGTTTTTGATGTTTTTTGATGTTTTTGATGTTTTTGATGTTTTTGATGTTTTTGATGTTTTCGATGTTTTTGATGTTTTTGATGTTTTTGATGTTTTTGATGTTTTTGATGTTTTTGATGTTTTGATGTTTTTGATGTTTTTGATGTTTTTGATGTTTTGATGTTTTTGATGTTTTTTGATGTTTTTGATGTTTTTGATGTTTTTGATGTTTTTGATGTTTTTGATGTTTTTGATGTTTTTGATGTTTTTGATGTTTTGATGTTTTTGATGTTTTTGATGTTTTTGATGTTTTTGATGTTTTGATGTTATGTTTTTGATGTTTTTGATGGTTTTGATGTTTTGATGTTTTTGATGTTTTGATGTTTTTGATGTTTTGATGTTTTTGATGTTTTTGATGTTTTGATGTTTTGATGTTTTTGATGTTTTTGATGTTTTTGATGTTTTTGATGTTTTTGATGGTTTTGATGTTTTGATGTTTTTGATGTTTTTGATGTTTTGATGTTTTGATGTTTTTGATTTTTGATGTTTTGATGTTTTGATGTTTTTGATGGTTTTTTTGTTTTGATGTTTTTGATGTTTTTGATGTTTTTGATGTTTTTGATGTTTTTGATGTTTTTGATTTTTGATGTTTTTGATGTTTTTTGATGTTTTGATGTTTTTGATGTTTTGATGTTTTTGATGTTTTTGATGTTTTTGATGTTTTGATGTTTTGATGTTTTTGATGTTTTTGATGTTTTTGAGGTTTTGATGTTTTTGATGTTTTGATGTTTTTGATGTTTTTGATGTTTTTGATGTTTTTGATGTTTTGATGTTTTGATGTTTTTGATGTTTTTGATGTTTTTTGATGTTTTTGATGTTTTTGATGTTTTGATGTTTTTGATGTTTTTGATGTTTTTGATGTTTTTGATGTTTTGATGTTTTTGATGTTTTTGATGTTTTTGATGTTTTGATGTTTTTGATGTTTTGATGTTTTTGATGTTTTTGATGTTTGATGTTTTTGATGTTTTTGATGTTTTTGATGTTTTTGATGTTTTTGATGTTTTTGATGTTTTTGATGTTTTTGATGTTTTGGTGTTTTGATGTTTTTGATGTTTTTGATGTTTTTGATGTTTTTGATGTTTTTGATGTTTTTGATGTTTTTGATGTTTTTGATGTGTTTTGATGCTTTTTGATGTTTTTGATGTTTTTGATGTTTTTGATTGTTGATTTTTTGATGTTTTTGATGTTTTTGATGTTTTTGATGTTTTTGATGTTTTTTGATGTTTTTGATGTTTTTGATGTTTTTGATGTTTTTGATGTTTTTGATGTTTTTGATGTTTTTGATGTTTTTGGTGTTTTGTGTTTTTGATGTTTTTGATGTTTTTCATGTTTTTGTGTTTTTGTTTGTTTTTGATGTTTTTGGTGGTTTTGATGTTTTTGATGTTTTTGATGTTTTTGATGTTTTTGATGTTTTTGATGTTTTTGATGTTTTTTGATTTTTTTGATGTTTTTGATGTTTTTGATGTTTTTGATGTTTTTGATGTTTTTGATGTTTTTGATGTTTTTGATGTTTTTGATGTTTTTTGATGTTTTGATGTTTTTGTTGTTTTGATGTTTTTGATGTTTTTGATGTTTTTGATGTTTTTGATGTTTTTGATGTTTTTGATGTTTTGATGTTTTTGATGTTTTTGATGTTTTTGATGTTTTGATGTTTT
>JAECWR010000422.1:0-21830 GCA_018150935.1 Drosophila pruinosa
TTTTTGATGTTTTTGATGTTTTTGATGTTTTTATTTTTTTATGTTTTTCATGTTTATCATGTTTTCGATATTTTGATTGTTTCTTCATGTTTTTGATGTTTTGATGTTTTTGATATTTTTGATATTTTTGATATTTTGATGTTTTTGATGTTTTTTTATGTTTTTGATGTTTTCGATGTTTTGATGTTTTTGTTTTGATGTTTTGATGTTTTTAATGTGTTTGAGGTTTTTGTTGTTGATGTTTTGACTTTTTGATGTATGTTTGATGTTTTGATGTTTTTGATGTTTTGATGTTTTGATGTTTTGATGTTTTTGATGTTTTTGATGTTTTTGATGTTTTTGATTTTTGATGTTTTTGATTTTTTGATTTTTTTGATGTTTTTTTGATTGTTTTTGATTTTTTTTTGATTTTATGATTTTTGATGTTTTTTGATGTTTTTGATGTTTTTAATTTTTTTTAATGTTTTTGATGTTTTTGATGTTTTGATGTTATTTGATGTTTTTTTTTGTTTTGTTTTTTTTATGTTTTTGATATTTTAATGATTTTGATGTTTTTGATGTTTTTGATGTTTTGATGTTTTTGATGTTTTTGATGTTTTTGATGTTTTTGATGTTGTTGATGTTTTTGATGTTTTTGATGTTTTGATGTTTTTGATGTTTTTGATGTTTTTTGATGTTTTTGATGTTTTTGATGTTTTTAATGTTGTTTTTTTAATGTTTTTGATGTTTTTGATGTTTTTGATGTTTTTGATGTTCTTTATGTTTTTGATGTTTTTGATATTTTTGATATTTTTGATATTTTTGATGTTTTTAATGTTTTTGATGGTTTTGATGTTTTTGATGTTTTTGATGTTTTTGATGTTTTGATTTTTTTGATGTTTTTGATGTTTTTGATGTTTTTTTGATGTTTTGATGTTTTCAGTTTTGATGTTTTTGATGTTTCTTGATGTTTTTGATGTTTTTGATGTTTTTGATGTTTTGATGTTTTTGATGTTTTTGATGTTCTTTGATGTTTTTGATGTTTTTGATGTTTTGATGTTCTTTGATATTTTTGATGTTTTTGATGTTTTTGTTGTTTTTGTTGTTTTTTTGATGTTATTGTTGTTTTTGATGTTTTTGATGTTTTTTATTTTGTTTTTATGTTTTTTTGATATTTTCTTTGATGTTTTGATGTTTTGATGTTTTTGATGTTTTGATGTTTTTGATGTTTCTTTGATGTTCTTGATGTTTTTGATGTTTTGATGTTTTTGATGTTTTGATGTTTTTGGTGTGTTTTGATAATTTTGATATTTTTGATGTTTTTGATGTTTTGATGTTTTTGATGTTTTTATATTGATGTTTTTGATGTTGTTGATGTTGTTGATGTTTTGATGTTTATTTTTGATGTTTTTGATGTTTTTGATGTTTTTGATGTTTTTGATATTTTTGATGTTTTTGATGTTTTGATGTTTTTGATGTTTTTGATGTTTTTTTAATGTTTTTGATGTTTTGATGTTTTGATGTTTTGATGTTTTTTGATTTTTTGATGTTTTTCATGTTTTTTTCATGTTTTCGATATTTTTGATGTTTTTCATGTTTTTGATGTTTTTGATGTTTTGGATGTTTTTGATGTTTTGATGTTTTTGATGTTTTTGATGTTTTTGGTGTTTTTGATGTTTTTGATATTTTTGATGTTTTTGATGTTTTTTATGTTTTTGATGTTTTTGATGTTTTTGATGTTATTGATGTTTTTGATTTTTTTGATGTTTTTGATGTTTTGATGTTTTTTTAATGTTTTTGATGTTTGATGTTTTTGATGTTTTTGATGTTTTTGATCTTTTGATGTTTTTGAATTTGTTTTTGATGTTTTTGATGTTTTGATGTTTTTGATGTTTTTGATGTTTTTGATTTTTTGATTTTTTTTCATGTTTATCATGTTTTCGTTATTTTGATGTTTTTCATGTTTTTGATGTTTTGATGTTTGGATGTTTTTGATCTTTTTGATGTTTTTGATGTTTTTGATGTTTTCGATATTTTTGATGTTTTTGATGTTTTTGATGTTTTTGATGTTTTTGATATTTTTGATGTTTTTGATGTTTTTGATGTTTTTGATGTTATTTATGTTTTTGATGTTTTCGATGTTTTGATGTTTTTGATGTTTTTGATGTTTTTGATGTTTTTAATGTGTTTGAGGTTTTTGATGTTGTTGATGTTTTGACTTTTTTGATGTATGTTGATGTTTTGATGTTTTTGATGTTTTGATGTTTTGATGTTTTGATGTTTATGATGTTTATGATGTTTTTGATGTTTTTGATGTTTTTGATTTTATGATGATTTTGATGTTTTTGATTTTATGATGTTTTTGATGTTATTGATTTTTTTGATTTTATGATGTTTTGATGTTTTTGATGTTTTTGATGTTTAATTTTTTAATGTTTTTAATTATTTTAATGTTTTGATGTTTTTGATTTGGTTTTTTTGATGTTTTTGATGTTTTTGATGTTTTTGATGTTTTTGATGTTTTTGATGTTTTTGATGTTTTTGGTGTTTTTGATGTTTTTGATGTTTTTGATGTTTTTGCTGTTTTGATCTTTTTGATGTTTTTGATGTTTTTGATGTTTTTGATGTTTTGATGTTTTTGATGTTTCTTTGATGTTTTTGATGTTTTTGATGTGTTTTTGATGTTTTTGATGTTTTGATGTTTTTGAGGTTTTTTGATGCTTTTTTTTTTGGGGTTTTTGTGTTTTTTTTATGTTTTTTTTTTTTGTTTTTGTTGCTTTGATGTTGTTGGTGGTTCGATGTTTTTGATATTTTTAATGTTTTTATTGTTTTGATGTTTTTTTTTTTTTGATGTTTTTGATGTTTTTGATGTTTTGATGATTTTGATGTTTTGATGTTTTGATGTTTTGATGTTTTGATGTTTTGATGTTTTTGATGTTTTTGATGTTATTGTTGTTTTTGATGTTATTGATGTCTTTGATGTTTTTATGTTTTTTGATGTTTTTGATGTTTTGATGTTTTGATGTTTTTGATGTTTTTGATGTTTTTGATGTTTTGATGTTGTGATGTTTTTGATGTTTTTTGATGTTTTTGTTGTTTTTGATGTTTTGATGTTTTTTGATGTTTTTGGTGTTTTTGATGTTTTGGAAATTTTGATGTTTTTGATGTTTTGATGTTAGTCTTGATGTTTTTGATGTTATTGATGTTTTGATGTTTTTGATGTTTTTGATGTTTTTGATGTTTTGATGTTTTTGATTTTTTAATGTTTTTGATGTTTTGATGTTTTTGATGTTTTTGATGTTTTTGTCTTTTTGATGTTTTTGATGTTTTGATGTTTTTTGATGTTTTTGATGTTTTTGATGTTTTTGATTTTTTTGATGTTTTGATGTTTTTGATGTTTGATCATGTTTCGATATTTTTGATGTTTTTCATGTTTTTGATGGTTGGATGTTTTTGATCTTTTGATCTTTGATGTTTTTGATGTTTTGATGTTTCTTGATGTTTTTGATGTTTTTGATGTTTTTGATGTTTTTGATGTTTTTGATGTTTTTGATGTTTTTGATGTTTTTGAGGGTTTTGATGTTTTTGATGTTTTTTTGGGGTTTTTGGTGTTTTTGATCTTTTGATGTTTTTTTTTGTTTCCTGTTTTTTTTGTTTTTGATGTTTTGGTGTTGTTGATGTTTTGATTTTTTATGTTTTGATGTTATTTATGTTTTTGATGTTTTGATGTTTTTGATGTTTTTGATGTTTTTGATGTTTTTGATGTTTTTGATGTTTTTGATGTTTTTGATGTTTTTGATGTTTTTGATGTTTTTGATGTTTTTGATGTTTTTGATGTTTTTGATGTTTTGATGTTTTTTTTTTAATGTTTTTTGATGTTTTTGATGATTTTGATGTTTTTGATGTTTTTGATGTTTTTGATGTTTTTGATGTTTTTGATGTTTTTATGTTTTGATGTTTTTGATGTTTTGATGTTTATGATGTTTTTGATGTTTTTGAGGGTTTTGATGCTTTTGATGTTTTTGGGTTTTTGATGTTTTGATATTTTGATGTTTTTTCTGTTTTTTTCTGTTTTTGTTCCTTTTTGATGTTGTTGGTGTTTTGATTTTTTTATGTTTTTGATGTTATTTATGTTTTTGATGTTTTGATGTTTTTGATGTTTTTGCTGTTTTGATGTTTTTGATGTTTTTGATGTTTTTGATGTTTTTGATGTTTTTCATGTTTTTAATGTGTTTTGAGGGTTTTTGATGTTTTGACCTTTTTGATGTTTGTTGATGTTTTGATGTTTGTTGATGTTTTGATGTTTTTGATGTTTTGATGTTTTGATGTTTATGATGTTTTTGATGTTTTTGATGTTTTTGATGTTTTTGATGTTTTTGATGCTTTTGATGTTTTTGATGTTTCCTTTTAATGTTTTTTGATGTTTTTGATGTTTTTGATGTTTTTGATGTTTTTGATGTTTTTTGATGTTTTTGATGTTTTTGATGTTTTTGATGTTTTTGATGTTTTTGATGTTTTTTGATGTTTTTGATGTTTTTGATGTTTTGATGTTTCTTTGATGTTTTTGATGTTTTTGATGTTTTTGATATTTTGATTTTTTTGATGTTTTTGATGTTTTTGATGTTTTTGATGTTTTGATGTTTTTGATGTTTTGATGTTTTTGATGTTTTTGATGTTTTGATCTTTTTGATGTTTTTGATGTTTTTGATGTTTTTGATGTTTTTGATGTTTTTGATGTTTTGATGTTTTTGATGTTTTGATGTTTTTGATGTTTTTAAATGTTTTTGATGTTTTTGATGTTTTTGTTGTTTTTGATGTTTTTGATGTTTGTTTTTGATTTTATGATGTTGTTGATGTTTTTGATTTTATGATGTTTTTAATGTTATTGATTTTTTTGATTTTATGATGTTTTGATGTTTTGATGTTTTTTGATGTTTTTGATGTTTTTGATGTTTTTTCTGTTTTTCTTCTTTTGATGTTTTTTAATTTTAATGTTTTTGATGTTTTTGATGTTTTTGATGTTTTTTTCATTTTTCTTTTGTTTTTGATGTTTTGATAATTTTAATGTTTTGATGTTTTTGATGTTTTTGATGTTTTTGATGTTTTCGATGTTTTTGATGTTTTTGATGTTTTTGATGTTTTTGATGTTTTGATGTTTTTGATGTTTTGATGTTTTTGATTTTTTTGATGTTTTGATGTTTTTTGATGTTTTTGATGTTTTTGATGTTTTGATGTTTTTGATGTTTTTGATGTTTTTGATGTTATGTTTTGATGTTTTTGATGTTTTTGATGTTTTGATGTTTTTGATGTTTTTGATGTTTTGATGTTTTGATGTTTTTGATGTTTTGATGTTTTTGATGTTTTTGATGTTTTGATGTTTTTGATTTTTTTGATGTTTTTTGATGTTTTTGATGTTTTGATGTTTTTGATGTTTTTGATGTTTTGATGTTTTTGATGTTTTTGATGTTTTTGATGTTTTGATGTTTTTGATGTTTTTGATGTTTTTGATGTTTTGATGTTTTTGATGTTTTTTTTTGATGTTTTTGACGTTTTTAATGTTTTTAATGTTGTTAATGTTTTGATGTTTTTGATGTTTTGATGTTTTGATGTTTTGATGTTTTTGATGTTTTTGATGTGTTTGATGTTTTGATGTTTCGATGTTTCGATGTTTTTTTGATACTTTTGATGTTTTTGATATTTTTGATATTTTGATGTTTTTAATGTTTTAGATGGTTTTGATGTTTTTGATGTTTTGATGTTTTTGATGTTTTTGATGTTTTTGATGTTTTTGATGTTTTTGATGTTTTGATGTTTTTTGATGTTTTTGATGTTTTTGATGTTTTTGATGTTTTTGATGTTTTGATGTTTTTGATGTTTTGATGTTTTTGATGTTTTTGATGTTTTTTGATGTTTTTGATGTTTTTGATGTTTTGATGTTTTTGATGTTTTTGATGTTTTTGATGTTTTTGATGTTTTTGATGTTTTTGATGATTTTGATGTTTTGATGTTTTGATGTTTTGATGTTTTTGATGCTTTTGATGTTTTGATGTTTTTGACGTTTTGATGTTTTTGATGTTTTTGATGTTTTTGATGTTTTTATGTTTTTGATGTTTTTGATGTTTTGATATTTTTGATGTTTTTGATGTTTTTGATATTTTTGATGTTTTTGATGTTTTTGATGTTTTTGATGATTTTAATGTTTTTTGATGTTTTTGATGTTTTTGATGTTGTTGATATTTTGATGTTTTTTCTGTTTATCTTCTTTTGATGTTTTTGATGTTTTTGATGTTTTTGATGTGTTTGATGTTTTTGATGTTTTCGATGTTTTTGATTTTTTGATGTTTTTTTGATATTTTTGATATTTTTTGATGTTTTTAATGTTTTTGATGTTTTGATGTTTTTGATGTTTTTGATGTTTTTGATGTTTTTGATGTTTTTGATGTTTTTGATGTTTTTGATGATTTTGATGTTTTTGTTTTGATGTTTTTGATGTTTTTGATGTTTTTGATGTTTTTGATGTTTTTGATGTTTTTGATGTTTTTGATGTTTTGATATTTTTGATGTTTTTGATGTTTTTGATGTTTTTGATGTTTTTGTTGTTTTTGATGTTTTGATGTTTTTGATGTTATTGTTGTTTTTGATGTTATTGATGTCTTTGATGTTTTTTATGTTTTTTATGTTTTTGATGTTTTTGATGTTTTTGATGTTTTGATGTTTTGATGTTTTTGATGTTTTTGATGTTTTTGATGTTTTTGATGTTTTTGATGTTTATGATGTTTTTGATGTTTTTGGTGTTTTTGATGTTTTTGAAATTTTTGATGTTTTTGATGTTTTGATGTTTTTGATGTTATTGATGTTTTCGATGTTGTTGATGTTTTTGATGTTTTTGATGTTTTTGATGTTATTGATGTTTTTGATGTTTTTGATGTTTTTGATGTTTTTGATGTTTTTGATGTTTTTGATGTTTTTGATGTTTTTGATGTTTTTGATGTTTTTGATGTTTTTGATGTTTTTGATGTTTTTGATGTTTTTAATGTTTTTGATGTTTTGATGTTTTTGATGTTTTTGATGGTTTTGATGTTTTTGATGTTTTTGATGTTTTTGATGTTTTTGATGTTTTTGATGTTTTTGATGTTTTTGATGTTTTTGATCTTTTGATGTTTTTGATGTTTTTGATGTTTTTGATGTTTTTGATGTTTTTGATGTTTTTGATGTTTTTGATCTTTGTGATGTTTTTCATGTTTATCATGTTTTCGATATTTTTGATGTTTTTCATGTTTTTGATGTTTTTGATGGTTTGGATGTTTCTGATGTTTTGATGTTTTTGATGTTTTTGATGTTTTTGATGTTTTTGATGTTTTTGATGTTTTTGATGTTTTTGATGTTTTTTCTGTTTTCTCTGTTTTTGTTGTTTTTGATGTTGTTGGTGTTTTGATGTTTTTTATGTTTTGATGTTATTTATGTTTTTGATGTTTTTGATGTTTTGATGTTTTGATGTTTTGATGTTTTTGATGTTTTTGATGTTTTTGATGTTTATGATGTTTTGATGTTTTTGATGTTTTTGATGTTTTTGATGTTTTTGATGTTTTTGATGTTTTTGATGTTTTGATGTTTTTTTTTTTTTTTTTTTGTTTTTTTTTGTTTTTGATGTTTTTGATGTTTTTGATGTTTTTTGATGTTTTTGATGTTTTTGATGTTTTTGATGTTTTTGATGTTTTTGATGTTTTTGATGTTTTTGATGTTTTTGATGTTTTTGATGTTTTTGATGTTTTTGATGTTTTTGATGTTTTTGATGTTTTTGAAGTTTTGAGGTTTTTGATGTTTTGATGTTTTTGGTGTTTTGATGTTTTTGATGTTTTTGATGTTTTTGTTGTTTTTTTGTTCTTTTTGATGTTTTTGATGTTTTTGATGTTTTTGATGTTTTTGATGTTTTTGATGTTTTTGATGTTTTTGATGTTTTTGATGTTGTTTTTGTTTTTTTGTTTTTGATGTTTTTGATGTTTTGATGTTTTGATGTTTTTGTTGTTTTTGTTGTTTTTGTTGTTTTTGATGTGTTTGATGTTTTTGATTTTATGATGTTTTTGATTTTATGATGTTTTTGATGTTATTGATTTTTTTGATTTTATGATGTTTTGATGTTTTTGATGTTTTTAATTAATTTAATGTTTTTGATGTTTTTGATGTTCTTGATATTTTTGATGTTTTTTCTGTTTTACTTTTTTGATGTTTTGATAATTTTAATGATTTTGATGTTTTTGATGTTTTTGATGTTTTTGATGTTTTTGATGTTTTTGATGTTTTCGATGTTTTTGATGTTTTGATGTTTTTGATGTTTTTTTGATGTTTTTGATGTTTTTGATGTTTTGATGTTTTTGATGTTTTGATGTTTTTGATGTTTTGATGTTTTTGATGTTTTTGATGTTTTTTGATGTTTTGATGTTTTGATGTTTTTGATGTTTTGATGTTTTTGATGTGTTTGATGTTTTTGATGTTTTCGATGTTTTCCATGTTTTGATATTTTTGATGTTTTTGATTTTTTGATATTTTGATGTTTTTGATGGTTTTGATGTTTTTGATGTTTTTGATGTTTTTGATGTTTTTGATGTTTTTGATGTTTTTGATGTTTTTGATGTTTTTGATATTTTTGATGTTTTTGATGTTTTTGATGTTTTTGATGTTCTTGATGATTTTGATGTTTTTGATGTTTTTGATGTTTTTGATGTTTTTGATGATTTTGATGTTTTGATGTTTTTGATGTTTTTGATGTTTTTGATGTTTTTGATGTTTTTGATGTTTTTGATGTTTTGACGTTTTTGATGTTTTTGATGTTTTTGATTTTTTTATGTTTTTGATGTTTTTGATGTTTTTGATGTTTTTGATGTTTTTGATGTTTTTGATATTTTTGATGTTTTTGATGTTTTGATGTTTTTGATGTTTTTGATAATTTTAATGTTTTTGATGTTTTTGATGTTTTTGATGTTTTTTGATGTTTTTGATGTTTATGATGTTTTGATATTTTTGATGTTTTTGATGTTTTTGATGTTTTTGATGTTTTTGATGATTTTAATGTTTTTTGATGTTTTTGATGTTCTTGATGTTCTTGATATTTTGATGTTTTTTCTGTTTTTTCTTTTTGATGTTTTTGATGTTTTTGATGTTTTTGATATTTTTGATGTTTTGATGTTTTGATGTTTTTGATGTTTTTGGTGTTTTTGATGTTTTTGATGTTTTTGATGTTTTTATGTTTTGATGTTTTTGATGTTTTGATGTTTTTGATGTTTTGAAGTTTTTGAGTTTTGAGGTTTTTGATGTTTTGATGTTTTTGGTTTTTGATGTTTTTGATATTTTGATGTTTTTTCTGTTTTTTTGCTTTTTCTGTTTGTGTTCTTTTTGATGTTTTTGATGTTTTTGATGTTTTTGATATTTTTGATGTTTTTGATGTTTTTGATGTTTTTGATGTTTTTGATGTTTTTGATGTTTTTGATGTTTTTGATGTTTTAAATGTTTTTGATGTTTTTGTTGTTTTTGAATTGTTTGATGTTTTTGATTTTATGATGTTTTTGATTTTATGATGTGTTTGATGTTATTGATTTTTTTGATTTTATGATGTTTTGATGTTTTTGATGTTTTTGATGTTTTTGATGTTTTTGATGTTTTTAATTATTTTAATGTTTTTGATGTTTTTGATGTTCTTGATATTTTGGTGTTTTTTCTGTTTTTCTTCTTTTTGATGTTTTTGATAATTTTAATATTTTTGATGTTTTTGATGTTTTTGATTGTTTTGATGTTTTTGATGTTTTTGATGTTTTTGATGTTTTTGATGTTTTTGATGTTTTTGATGTTTTTGATGTTTTTGATGTTTTTGATGTTTTTGATGTTTTTGATGTTTTTGATGTTTTTAATGTATTAATGTTTTTGATGTTTTGATGTTTTTGATGTTTTTGATGTTTTTGATGTTTGTGTTTGATGTTTTGATGTTTTCGATGTTTTCGATGTTTCGATGTTTTTGATATTTTTGATGTTTTTGATATTTTTGATATTATTGATGTTTTTAATGTTTTTGATGGTTTTGATGTTTTTGATGTGTTTGATGTTTTTGATGTTTTGATGTTTTTGATGTTTTCGATGTTTTTGATGTTTTTGATGTTTTGATGTTTTTGATATTTTTGATGTTTTTGATGTTTTTGATGTTTTTGATGTTTTGATGTTCTTGATGTTTTTGATGTTTTGATGGTTTTGATGTTTTTTGATGTTTTTGATGTTTTTGATGTTTTTGATTTTTTGATGATTTTGATGTTTTGATGTTTTTGATGTTTTTGATGTTTTGATGTTTTTGATGTTTTTGATGTTTTTGATGTTTTTGATGTTTTTGATGTTTTTGATGTTTTGATGTTTTTGATTTTTGATGTTTTGATGTTTTGAGGTTTTGATGTTTTTGATGTTTTTGATGTTTTTGATGTTTTGATATTTTTGATGTTTTTGATGTTTTTGATGTTTTTGATGTTTTTGATGTTTTTGATGTTTTGATGTTTTGATGTTTTTGATGTTTTGATGTTTTTGATGTTTTTCTGTTTTTCTTCTTTTGATGTTTTTGATAATTTTAATGTTTTTGATGTTTTTGATGTTTTTGATGTTTTTGATGTTTTTGATGTTTTTGATGTTTTTGATGTTTTTGATATTTTTGATGTTTTTGATGTTTTTGATGTTTTTGATGATTTTAATGTTTTTTGATGTTTTTGATGTTCTTGATATTTTGATGTTTTTTCTGTTTTTCTTCTTTTTGATGTGTTTGATGTTTTTGATGTTTTCGATGTTTTTGATATTTTTGATGTTTTTGATATTTTTGATATTTTTGATGTTTTTAATGTTTTTGATGGTTTTGATGTTTTTGATGTTTTTGATGCTTTTGATGCTTTTGATGTTTTTGATGTTTTTGATATTTTTGATGTTTTTGATGTTTTTGATGTTTTTGATGTTTTTGATGTTTTTGATGTTTTTGATGTTTTTTCTGTTTTTCTTCTTTTTGATGTTTTTGATAATTTTAATGTTTTTGATGTTTTTGATGTTTTTGATGTTTTTGATGTTTTTGATGTTTTTGATGTTTTTGATGTTTTTGATGTTTTTGATGTTTTTGATGTTTTTGATGTTTTTGATGATTTTAATGTTTTTTGATGTTTTTGATGTTCTTGATGTTCTTGATATTTTGATGTTTTTTCTGTTTTTCTTCTTTTTGATGTGTTTGATGTTTTTGATGTTTTCGATGTTTTTGATATTTTTGATGTTTTTGATATTTTTGATATTTTTGATGTTTTTAATGTTTTTGATGGTTTTGATGTTTTTGATGTTTTTGATGCTTTTGATGTGTTTGATGTTTTTGATGTTTTTGATATTTTTGATGTTTTTGATGTTTTTGATGTTGTTGATGTTTTTGATGTTTTTGATGTTTTTGATGTTTTTGATGTTTTTTGATGTTTTTGATGTTTTTGATGTTTTTGATGTTTTTGATGTTTTGATGTTTTTGATGTTTTTGATGTTTTTGATGTTTGATGTTTTGATGTTTTTGATGTTTTTGATGTTTTGATGTTTTTGATATTTTTGATGTTTTTGATGTTTTTGATGTTTTTGTTGTTTTTAATGTTTTGATGTTTTTTATGTTATTGTTGTTTTTGATGTTATTGATGTCTTTGATGTTTTTTATGTTTTTGATGTTTTCATGTTTTGATGTTTTTGATGTTTTTGATGTTTTTGATGTTTTTGATGTTTTTGATGTTTTTGATGTTTTTGATGTTTTTGATGTTTATGATGTTTTTAATGTTTTTGGTGTTTTTGATGTTTTTGAAATTTTTGATGTTTTTGATGTTTTTGATGTTTTTGATGTTTTTGATGTTTTGATGTTTTTGATGTTATTGATATTTTTGATGTTGTTGATGTTTTTGATGTTTTTGATGTTTTTGATGTTTTTGATGTTTTTGATGTTTTTGATGTTTTCGATATTTTTGATGTTTTTCATGTTTTTGATGTTTTTGATGGTTTGGATGTTTTGATGTTTTTGATGTTTTTGATGTTTTTGATGTTTTTGATGTTTTTGATGTTTTTGATGTTTTTGATGTTTTTGATGTTTTTGATGTTTTTGATGTTTTTGATGTTTTGATGTTTTGATGTTTTTGATGTTTTTTTTGATGTTTTTGATGTTTTGATGTTTTGATGTTTTTTGACGTTTTTGATGTTTTTGATGTTTTTGATGTTTTTGATGTTTTTGAAGTTTTTGATGTTTTGATGTTTTTGATGTTTTTGATGTTTTTTTGTTTTGATGTTTTGATGTTTTTGATGTTTTGATGTTTTTTTGTTTTTTGATGTTTTGATGTTTTTGATGTTTTGATGTTTTTGATGTTTTTGATGTTTTTGATGTTTTTGATGTTTTTGATGTTTTTGATGTTTTTGATGTTTTTGATGTTTTTGATGTTTTTGATGTTTTTGATGTTTTTGATGTTTTTGATGTTTTTTTTGTTTTTGATGTTTTTGATGTTTTTGATGTTTTTGATGTTTTTGGGGGGTTTTGGTGTTTTTGATATTTTGATGTTTTTCTGTTTTTCTGTTTTTGTTGTTTTTGATGTTTTTGATGTTTTTGATATTTTGATGTTTTTGATGTTTTTGATGTTTTTGATGTTTTTGATGTTTTTGATGTTTTTGATGTTTTTGATGTTTTTGATGTTTTTGATGTTTTTGATGTTTTTGATGTTTTTGATGTTTTTGATGTTTTTGATGTTTTGATGTTTTTGATGTTTTTGATGTTTTTGATGTTTTTGATGTTTTTGATGTTTTTGATGTTTTTGATGTTTTTGATGTTTTTGATGTTTTTGATGTTTTTGATGTTTTTGATGTTTTTTTTTTTTTTTTTTTTTTTGTTTTTGATGTTTTTGATGTTTTGATGTTTTTGATGTTTTTGATGTTTTTGATGTTTTTGATGTTTTTGATGTTTTTGATGTTTTTGATGTTTTTGATGTTTTTGATGTTTTTGATGTTTTTGATGTTTTGATGTTTTTGATGTTTTGATGTTTTTGATGTTTTTGATGTTTTGTTTCTTAATGTTTTGATGTTTTTGATGTTTTTGATGTTTTTGATGTTTTTGATGTTTTTTTGTTTTTGATGTTGTTGATGTTTTTGATGTTTTTGATGTTTTTGATGTTTTGATGTTTTTGATGTTTTTGATGTTTTTTGATGTTTTTGATGTTTTTGATGTTTGATGTTTTGATGTTTTTGATGATTTTGATGTTTTTGATGTTTTTAATGTTTTTGATGTTTTGATGTTTTGATGTTTTTGATGTTTTTGATGTTTTTGATGTTTTTGATGTTTTTGATGGTTTTGATGTTTTTGATCTTTTTGATGTTTTTCATGTTTATCATGTTTTCGATATTTTTGATGTTTTTCATGTTTTTAATGGTTTGGATGTTTTTGATGTTTTGATGTTTTTGATGTTTTTGATGTTTTTGATGTTTTGATGTTTTTGATGTTTTTGATGTTTATGATGTTTATGATGTTTTGATGTTTTGATGTTTTTGATGTTTTGATGTTTTTGATGTTTTTGATGTTTTTTTTTGTTTTTGTTTTGATGTTTTTGATGTTTTTGATGTTTTTGATATTTTGATTGTTTTGATGTTGTTGATGTTTTGATGTTTTTTTATGTTTTTGATGTTACTTATGTTTTGATGTTTTTGATGTTTTGATGTTTTGATGTTTTTGATGTTTTTGATGTTTTTGATGTTTTTGATGTTTTTGATGTTTTGATGTTTTGATGTTTTTGATGTTTTTTTGATGTTTTGATGTTTTTTGATTTTTTTGATGTTTTGATGTTTTTGATGTTTTTGATGTTTTTGATGTTTTTGATGTTTTTGATGTTTTGATGTTTTGATGTTTTTGATGTTTTTGATGTTTTTGATGTTTTGATGTTTTTGATGTTTTTGATGTTTTTGATGTTTTTGATGTTTTTGATGTTTTTGATGTTTTTGATGTTTTTGATGTTTTTGATGTTTTTGATGTTTTTGATGTTTTTGATGTTTTTGAGGTTTTTGATGTTTTTGATGTTTTGGGTTTTGATGTTTTTGATATTTTGATGTTTTTTTCTGTTTTTCTGTTTTTGTTGTTTTTGATGTTGTTGGTGTTTTGATGTTTTTTATGTTTTTGATGTTATTTATGTTTTTGATGTTTTCGATGTTTTGATGTTTTTGATGTTTTTGATGTTTTTGATGTTTTTGATGTTTTTGATGTTTTTGATGTTTTTGATGTTTTTGATGTTTTTGATGTTTTTGATGTTTTTAATGTGTTTGAGGTTTTGATGTTTTGACTTTTTTGATGTTTGTTGATGTTTTGATGTTTTTGATGTTTTGATGTTTTGATGTTTATGATGTTTATGATGTTTTTGATGTTTTTGATGTTTTTGATGTTTTTGATGTTTTTGATGTTTTTGATGTTTTTGATGTTTTTGATGTTTTTGATGTTTTTGATGTTTTTGATGTTTTTGATGTTTTTGATGTTTTGATGTTTTTGATGTTTTGATGTTTTTGATATTTTTGATGTTTTTGATGTTTTTGATGTTTTTGATGTTTTTGATGTTTTGATGTTTTTGATGTTTTTGATGTTTTTGATGTTTTTGAAGTTTTTGATGTTTTTGATGTTTTTGATGTTTTAAATGTTTTTGATGTTTTTGATGTTTTTGTTGTTTTTGATGTGTTTGATGTTTTTGATTTTATGACGTTTTTGATGTTTTTGATTTTATGATGTTTTTGATGTTATTGATTTTTTTGATTTTATGATGTTTTGATGTTTTTGATGTTTTTGATATTTTTGATGTTTTTGATGTTTTTGATGTTTTTAATTATTTTAATATTTTTGATGTTTTTGATGTTTTTGATGTTCTTGATATTTTGATGTTTTTTCTGTTTTTCTTCTTTTTGATGTTTTTGATAATTATAATGTTTTTGATGTGTTTGATGTTTTTGATTTTATGACGTTTTTGATGTTTTTGATTTTATGATGTTTTTGATGTTTTTGATTTTTTGATTTTATGATGTTTTTGATGTTTTTGATGTTTTTGATGTTTTTGATGTTTTTGATGTTTTTGATGTTTTTGATGTTTTTGATGTTTTTTTGTTTTTGATGTTGTTGATGTTTTTGATGTTTTTGATGTTTTTGATGTTTTTGATGTTTTGATGTTTTGATGTTTGATGTTTTTGATGTTTTTGATGATTTTGATGTTTTTGATGTTTTTAATGTTTTTGATGTTTTTGATGTTTTTGATGTTTTTTTGATGGTTTTGATGTTTTTGATCTTTTGATGTTTTTTCATGTTTATCATGTTTTCGATATTTTGATGTTTTTGATGTTTTTGATGTTTTTGATGTTTTTGATGTTTTTGATGTTTTTTTTTTTTTTGTTTTTTTGTTTTTGATGTTTTTGATGTTTTTGATGTTTTGATGTTTTTGATGTTTTTGATGTTTTGATGTTTTGATGTTTTTGATGTTTTTGATGTTTTTGATGTTTTTGATGTTTTTGATGTTTTTGATGTTTTTGATGTTTTTATGTTTTTGATGTTTTTGATGTTTTTGATGTTTTTGATGTTTTTGATGTTTTTGAGGTTTTGATGTTTTTGATGTTTTTTGGGTTTTTGATGTTTTTGATATTTTGATGTTTTTTCTGTTTTTTCTGTTTTTGTTGTTTTTGATGTTGTTGGTGTTTTGATGTTTTTTATGTTTTTGATGTTATTTATGTTTTTGATGTTTTCGATGTTTTGATGTTTTTGATGTTTTTGATGTTTTTGATGTTTTTGATGTTTTTGATGTTTTTAATGTGTTTGAGGTTTTTGATGTTTTGATCTTTTTTGATGTTTGTTGATGTTTTGATGTTTTTGATGTTTTGATGTTTTGATGTTTATGATGTTTGTGATGTTTTTTGATGTTTTTGATGTTTTGATGCTTTTGATGTTTTTGATGTTTTTTGATGTTTTGATGTTTTTAATGTTTTTGATGTTTTTGATGTTTTGATGTTTTGATGTTTTTGATGCTTTTTTGATGTTTTTGATGTTTTTGATGTTTTGATGTTTTTGATGTTTTGATGTTTTTGATGTTTTGATATTTTTGATGTTTTTGATGTTTTTGATGTTTTTGATGTTTTTGATGTTTTTGATGTTTTTGATGTTTTGATGTTTTTGATGTTTTTGATGTTTTTGATGTTTTTGATGTTTTTGATGTTTTTGATGTTTTTGATGTTTTTGATGTTTTTGATGTTTTAAATGTTTTTGATGTTTTTGATGTTTTTGTTGTTTTTGATGTGTTTGATGTTTTTGATTTTATGACCGTTTTTGATGTTTTTGATTTTATGATGTTTTGATGTTATTGATTTTTTTGATTTTATGATGTTTTGATGTTTTTGATGTTTTTGATGTTTTTGATATTTTTGATGTTTTTGATGTTTTTGATGTTTTGATGTTTTTGATGTTTTTGATGTTTTTGATGTTTTTGATGTTTGATGTTTTTGATGTTTTTGATGATTTTGATGTTTTTGATGTTTTTAATGTTTTTGATGTTTTGATGTTTTTGATGTTTTTGATGTTTTTGATGTTTTTGATGTTTTTGATATTTTTTGATGGTTTTGATGTTTTTGATCTTTTGATGTTTTTCATGTTTATCATGTTTTCGATATTTTTGATGTTTTTGATGTTTTGATGTTTTGATGTTTTTGATGTTTTTGATGTTTTTGATGTTTTTGATGTTTTGATGTTTTTTTTTTTTTGTTTTTTTGTTTTGATGTTTTTGATGTTTTGATGTTTTGATGTTTTTGATGTTTTGATGTTTTTGATGTTTTTGATGTTTTTGATGTTTTTGATGTTTTTGATGTTTTTATGTTTTTGATGTTTTTGATGTTTTTGATGTTTTTGATGTTTTTGATATTTTTGAGGTTTTTGATGCTTTTGATGTTTTTTGGGTTTTGATGTTTTTGATATTTTTGATGTTTTTCTGTTTTTTCTGTTTTTGTTCCTTTTGATGTTGTTGGTGTTTTGATGTTTTTTATGTTTTTGATGTTTTTTATGTTTTTGATGTTTTCGATGTGTTTGATGTTTTGATGTTTTTGATGATTTTGATGTTTTTGATGTTTTTGATGTTTTTGATGTTTTTAATGTGTTTGAGGTTTTTGATGTTTTGACTTTTTTGATGTTTGTTGATGTTTTGATGTTTTTGATGTTTTGATGTTTTGATGTTTATGATGTTTATGATGTTTTTGATGTTTTTGATGTTTTTGATGTTTTTGATGCTTTTGATGTTTTTGATGTTTTTGATGTTTTTAATGTTTTTGATGTTTTTGATGTTTTTGATGTTTTTGATGTTTTTGATGTTTTTGATGTTTTTGATGTTTTTGATGTTTTTGATGTTTTTGATGTTTTTGATATTTTTGATGTTTTTGATGTTTTTGATGTTTTTGATGTTTTTGATGTTTTTGATGTTTTTGATGTTTTTGATGTTTTTGATGTTTTTGATGTTTTTGATGTTTTTGATGTTTTTGATGTTTTTGATGTTTTTGATGTTTTAAATGTTTTTGATGTTTTTGATGTTTTTGTTGTTTTTGATGTGTTTGATGTTTTTGATTTTATGACGTTTTGATGTTTTTGATTTTATGATGTTTTTGATGTTATTGATTTTTTTGATTTTATGATGTTTTGATGTTTTGATGTTTTTGATGTTTTTGATATCTTTTGATGTTTTTGATGTTTTTGATGTTTTTAATTATTTTAATGTTTTTGATGTTTTGATGTTTTTGATGTTCTTGATATTTTGATGTTTTTTCTGTTTTTCTTCCTTTTGATGTTTTTTGATAATTATAATGTTTTTGATGTGTTTGATGTTTTGATGTTTTTGATGTTTTCCGATGTTATTGATGTTTTTGATGTTTTTTTGATGTTTTTTTGATGTTTTTGATGTTTTGATGTTTTGATGTTTTTGATGTTTTTAATGTTTTTGATGTTTTTGATGTTTTTGATGTTTTTGATGTTTTGATGTTTTTGATGTTTTTGATTTTTTTGATGTTTTTGATGTTTTTGATGTTTTTGATGTTTTGATGTTTTTGATGTTTTTGATGTGTTTGATGTTTTTGATGTTTTCGATGTTTTCGATGTTTTGATATTTTGATGTTTTTCATATTTTTGATATTTTTGATATTTTTGATGGTTTTGATGTTTTTGATGTTTTTGATGTTTTGATGTTTTGATGTTTTTGATGTTTTTGATGTTTTTGATGTTTTGATATTTTTGATGTTTTTGATGTTTTTGATGTTTTTTATGTTTTTTGATGTTTTTGATGTTCTTGATGTTTTTGATGTTTTGATGTTTTTGATGTTTTGATGTTTTGATGATTTTGATGTTTTGATGTTTTTGATGTTTTTGATGTTTTTGATGTTTTGATGTTTTTTTGATGTTTTTGATGTTTTGATGTTTTTGATGTTTTGATGTTTTTGATGTTTTTTATGTTTTTGATGTTTTTGATATTTTTGATGTTTTTGATGTTTTTGATGTTTTTATGTTTTTTTGATATTTTTGATATTTTTGATGTTTTTGATGTTTTTGATGTTTTGATGTTTTTGATGTTTTGATGTTTTGATGTTTTTGATGTTTTTGATGTTTTTGATGTTTTTAATGTTTTGATGCTTTTGATGTTTTTTGATGTTTTTAATGTTTTTGATGTTTTTGATGTTTTTGATGTTTTTGATGTTTTTGATGTTTTTAATGATTTTAATGTTTTTGATGTTTTTGATGTTCTTGATGTTCTTGATATTTTGATGTTTTTTCTGTTTTTTTTTTTTGATGTTTTTGAGGGTTTTGATAATTTTGATGTTTTTGATGTTTTTGATGTTTTTGATATTTTTGATGTTTCTGATGCATTTGATGTTTTTGATGTTTTTGATGTTTTTGATGTTTCTGATGTTTTTGATGTTTTAATACTTTTGATGTTTTTTCCATTATTGTTGTTTTTGATATTGTTGATGTTTTTGATGTTTTTGATGTTTTTGATGTTTTTGATGTTTTTGATGTTTTTGATGTTTTTGCTGTTTTTGATGTTTTTGATGTTTTTGATGTTTTTGATGTTTTTGATGTTTTAAATGTTTTTGATGTTTTTGATGTTTTTGTTGTTTTTGATGTGTTTGATGTTTTTGATTTTATGACGTTTTTGATGTTTTTGATTTTATGATGTTTTTGATGTTATTGATTTTTTTGATTTTATGATGTTTTGATGTTTTTGATGTTTTTGATGTTTTTGATGTTTGATGTTTTTGATGTTTTTGATGATTTTGATGTTTTTGATGTTTTTAATGTTTTTGATGTTTTGATGTTTTTGATGTTTTTGATGTTTTTGATGTTTTTGATGTTTTTGATGTTTTTGATGGTTTTGATGTTTTTGATCTTTTTGATGTTTTTCATGTTTATCATGTTTTCGATATTTTTGATGTTTTTGATGTTTTTGATGTTTTTGATGTTTTTGATGTTTTTGATGTTTTTGATGTTTTTGATGTTTTTGATGTTTTTGATGTTTTTGATGTTTTTTTTTTTTTTGTTTTTGTTTTTGATGTTTTTGATGTTTTTGATGTTTTTGATGTTTTTGATGTTTTTGATGTTTTTGATGTTTTTGATGTTTTTGATGTTTTTGATGTTTTTGATGTTTTTGATGTTTTTATGTTTTTGATGTTTTTGATGTTTTTGTTGTTTTTGATGTTTTTGATATTTTGAGGTTTTTGATGTTTTTGATGTTTTTTGGGTTTTTGATGTTTTTGATATTTTGATGTTTTTTCTGTTTTTTCTGTTTTTGTTCTTTTTGATGTTGTTGGTGTTTTGATGTTTTTTATGTTTTGATGTTATTTATGTTTTTGATGTTTTCGATGTTTTGATGTTTTTGATGTTTTTGATGTTTTTGATGTTTTTGATGTTTTGATGTTTTTAATGTTTGAGGTTTTGATGTTTTGACCTTTGATGTTTGTTGATGTTTTGATGTTTTTGATGTTTTGATGTTTTGATGTTTATGATGTTTATGATGTTTTTGATGTTTTTGATGTTTTGATGTTTTGATGCTTTTGATGTTTTTGATGTTTTTGATGTTTTAATGTTTTTTGATGTTTTTGATGTTTTTGATGTTTTTGATGTTTTTGATGTTTTGATGTTTTTGATGTTTTTGATGTTTTTGATGTTTTCGATGTTTTTGATGTTTTGACGTTTTGATGTTTTGATGTTTTTGATGTTTTTGATGTTTTTGATGTTTTTGATGTTTTTGATGTTTTTGATGTTTTGATGTTTCTTGATGTTTCTTGATGTTTTGATGTTTTGATGTTTCCCCTCTTGATGTTTTTGATGTTTTATCTGTTTTTGATGTTTTAAATTGTTTTGATGTTTTTGATGTTTCTTGTTGTTTTTGATGTGTTTGATGTTTTTGATTTTATGACGTTTTGATGTTTTTGATTTTATGATGTTTTTGATGTTATTGATTTTTTGATTTTATGATGTTTTGATGTTTTTGATGTTTTTGATGTTTTTGATATTTCTGATGTTTTTGATGTTTTGATGTTTTTAATTATTTTAATGTTTTTGATGTTTTTGATGTTTTTGATGTTCCTTGATGACTTGATGTTTTTTCTGTTTTTCTTCTTTTGATGTTTTTGATAATTATAATGTTTTTGATGTGTTTGATGTTTTGATGTTTTGATGTTTTCGATGTTATTGATGTTTTGATGTTTTTTTGATGTTTTGATGTTTTTGATGCTTTTTGATGTTTTTGATGTTTTTGATACTTTTAATGTTTTTAACGTTTTTTGATGTTTTGATGTTTTTTTGATGTTTTTGATGTTTTTGATTTTTTTTGATGTTTTGATGTTTTTGATGTTTTGATGCGTTTTTGATGTTTTTGATGTTTTTAATGTTTTGATGTGTTTGATGCTTTGATGTTTTCGATGTTTTCGATGTTTTTGATATTTTTGATGTTTTTCATATTTTGATATTTTTTGATATTTTGATTTATTTTGATGTTTTTGATGTTTTGATGTTTTTGATGTTTTGATGTTTTGATGTTTTCGATGTTTTTGATGTTTTTGATATTTTTGATGTTTTCGATGCTTTTTGTGTTAGTTCTTTCTTTTGATGCTTTTGATGCTTCGATGTTTTTGATGTTTTGATGTTTTTGATGTTTTGATGTTTTTGATGATTTTGATGTTTTGATGTTTTGATGTTTTGATGTTTTTGATGTTTTGATGTTTCCTTGATGTTTTGATGTTTTGATGTTTTGATGTTTTGATGTTTTTGATGTTTTTGATGTTTTTGATGTTTTTTTGATGTTTTTGATGTTTTTTATGCTTTTGATGTTTTTGATATTTTGATGTTTTGATGTTTTGATGTTTTTTATGTTTTTGATACTTTTGATCATTTTGATGTTTTTGATGCTTTTGATGTTTTTGATGCTTTGATGTTTTTTGATGTTTTGATGTTTTGATGTTTTTTTGATGCTTTTGATGCTTTTAATACGTTTTTGATGCCTTTGATGCTTTTTTTTTTTTGATGTTTTTAATGTTTTGATGTTTTGATAAGCCTTTTTTGATGTTTTGATGTTTTTGATGTTTTTGATGTTTTTAATGATTTTAATGTTTTTTGATGTTTTGATGTTCTTGATGTTCTGATCATTTTGATGTTTTTTCTGTTTTTCTTCTTTTGATTGTTTTTGATGTTTTTGATAATTTTGATGTTTTGATGTTTTGATGTTTTGATATTTTTGATGCTCTGATGATTTTGATGTTTTTGATGTTTTGATGTTTTGATGTTTCGATGTTTT
>JAECWR010000423.1:0-20892 GCA_018150935.1 Drosophila pruinosa
TGTTTTTGATGTTTTATGCTTTATTACTTTTGATGTCCTTTGATGTCTCTTGATCATTTTGATGTTTCGATGTTCTTTGATGTTTTGATGTTTTGATGTTTCGATACTCTTTGATGTTTGATGTTTCTTTGATGCCTTTGATTGCCTTTGGATGTTTCTTGATGTTTTGATATTTCGACGTTTCCTTGATGCCCTTGATGTTTCCTTGATGTTCTTTGATGCTCTTGACGTTTGACGTTTGATATTTTTGCAGATGTCCTCTTGATTTAACGTTCTTTTGATGTCTTTTACGCCTTGATTGCTCCTTTGATTGCCTCTTTGATGTTCTTGGATGCTCCTTTGACGCTGCCTTTGACGTTCTGATTGCCTTTTGATTGCCTTGACGTTCTTGACGTTTCACGTTTGACGTGTTCTCGACGTTCTGATTTTTGACGTTCTTGATTCGTTCTTACGCCTTTGACGTTCTCTTGATTGCCTCTCTTGATGCTCCTTTGATGTCTTGATGCCTTTGACGTTCTCAGATTGTTTTTGATGTTTTGATATTTTGATGTTTTTTTGATGTTTTGCTGTTTTTGATGTTTATGATGTTTATGATGTTTTTATGTTTTGATGCTCTTTGATGTTTTGATGTTTCTTGATGTTTTGATGTTTTTGATGTTTTTTGATGCTTTTTGGATGTTTTTGTTGTTTGATGTTTTGAGGTTTTTTAAAAATTTTGATGTTTTTGAGGTTTTGATATTTTGCAGATGTTTCCTGATGCCTTTGACGCCTGACGCTTCTTGATGTTCTTTGGATGTTTCGATGCCTTTGATTGCCTTTGACGCCTTGATTGCCTTTTGATTGCCTTTGATGCTCGATGTTCTTTGATGCCTTTGACGTTCTTTGCTTGTTCGATGCCTTTGACGTTCTTGTTGTTTCTTGATCTTTATGCTCTCTTGATGTTATCGATGCTCTTTGATGCTTTGATGTTTTGATGTTTTTGATGTTTTTCATGTCTTTGATGTTTTGATGTTTTTGGTCTTTATGTTTTTGACGTTTTTCGTTTTTGATAGTTTTTGATGTTTTGATGTTTTTAATGTTTTTGATGTTTTGATATTTTTTGATGTTTTGATGTTTTTGCTGTTTTGGATGTTTTTGATGTTTTTGTGTTTTTCACCTTTTTGTTGTTTTTGATTTTTTGATGCCTTTGATGTTCTTGATGTCTTTCATGTTTTTGATTTTGTTTTGACGTTTTGACGTTTTTGAGGTTTTTTTTGTTTTTGATTCTTGATTTTTTTGATGTTTTTGATGTTTTGGATGTTCTGATGTTTTTGATGCCCTTGATGTCTTTGATGTCTTTGATGTTTTTGAAGGTTTTGATATTTTTGATGCTCTTGATGTCTTTGATGTTTTGATGCTTTGATGCCTTTGATGTTTGATGGTTTTTTGATGTTTTGATGCTTGATTTTTTTGATGTTTTTTTTGTTGTTTTTGATTGTTTTGATGCTTTTTTATGTTTTTTTGATGTTTTTGATGTTTTGATGTTTTTGATGTTTTGATCTTTTGATGTTTTGATGTTTTGATGTTTGATGTTTTTGATGTTTTGATGTTTTGAGATTTTGATGTCTTTGATGTTTTTGTGTTTTTGATGTTTTGACGTTCTGATGCCTTTGACGTTTTTGACGTCTTTGATGCTTTTGATGTTTTGATGTTTGATGTTTTTTTTAATGCTTTTGATTTTCGATGTTTTGATGTTTTGACGTTTCGTATTTTGATGTTCCTTTTGATGACTTTTGATGCTTTTGATGTTTTTGATTTTTTTTGATGTTTTTCATGTTTTTCATGTTTTTGATATTTTGATGCTTTTGATGTTTCTTGATGTTTTTGATGTTTTTTTGATTTTTTGATATTTTTGATGTTTTTACGCTGATTTTTGATGTTTTTGATGTTTTTGATGTTTTTGTTTTTGATGTTTTGATGTTTTTAACGTGTTTGAGGTTTTTGATGTTTTGATGTTTTTTTTGACTTTTTTGGACGTTTTTGATGCTTTTATTGCTTTTGATGTTTTGATGCTTTTGATGTTCTTACCGTTCTTCATTCTTTGATATTTTAATGTTTTTTTGTTTTGATTTTTTGATGTTTTTTGATGTTTTTGTTTTTTTTTGATGTCTTTTGATGTTTTGATTTTTTTGATTTTTGATGTTTTGGATGTCTTTGTTGTTTTTGATGTTTTGACGTCTTTTAACGTCTTGATGTTTTTTGATGTTTTTGATGTTTTTGATGTTTTTTCTGTTTTTGTTCTTTTTGATGTCTTTGTTATTTTAATTTTTTGATGTTTTGATGTTTTTGATGTTTTGATGTTTTGATGTTTTTGATGTTTTTGATGTTTTTGATGTTTTTGATGTTTTGATGTTTTGATGTTTTAATTTTTGATGTTTTGATGTTTTTGATGTTTTTGATGTTTTGATGTTTTAATGCTTTTAATGCTTTTGATGCTTGATGTTTTTTGATGTTTTGATGTTTTTGATTTTTTTACATTTTTGATATTTTTTGACGTTTTTAATGTTTTGATGTTCTTGATGTTTTTGAGTTTTTGATGTTTGATGCTTTGATATTTTTTATGTTTTTGTTGTTTTTGCTCTTTTGATGTTTTGATGGTTTATCTTTTGATATTTTTGATGTTTTTTGATGCTTTTGATGTTTCTTTTGATGCTCTTTGATGTTTTTGACGGTTTTGATGCCTTTGATGCTTTTGATGTTTTTGATGTTTTTATGCTTTTGATATTTTTGGACGTTTTTGATGTTTTGATGCCTTTGTTGTTTGATGTTTTTGATGTTTTGATGCTTTGATTCTCTTTGCGTCTTTGATGTTTTGCTTTGTTCTTGATGCTTTGATGTTTTTGATGTTTTGATGTTTTGATGTTCTTTTTGACGTTTTTGATTTCTTGACAGTTTTTGATGTTTTTGATGCTTTGAGGTTTTGATTTTTTGTTTTTTTGATGCTTTTGATGTTTTGATGTTTTTATGTTTTTCTTGTTTTTGATGTTTTTGATGTTTTGATGTTTTGATGTTTTTGATGTTTTTTTGATGTTTTTGATGTTTTTGATGTTTTTGTCTTTGACGTTTTTGATGTTTTTTTTGATGTTTTGATGTTTTTGATGTTTTGATGTTTTTAATGTTTTTGATGTTTTGATGTTTTTGATGTTTTTGATGTTTTTGACGTTTTTGATGTTTTTTGATATTTTTGATTTTTTGATGTTTTTTACGTTTTTGTTGTTTTTGATGTTTTTGATGTTTTTGATGTTTTTGATGTTTTTGATGTTTTTGATGTTTTTGATGCTTTTGATGTTTTTGATGCTTTGATGTTTTTGATGCTTTTTGATGTTTTTGATGTTTTTTTTATGTTTTCGATGTTTTTGATGTTTTTGATGTTTTTGATGTTTTGATGTTTTTGATGTTTTTGATGTTTTTGATGTTTTGATGTTTTTGATGTTTTGATGTTTTTGATGTTTTTGATGTTTTTGATGTTTTTGATGCTTTTGATGTTTTTGATGTTTTTGATGTTTTGATGTTTTTGATGTTTTTGATGTTTTTGATGTTTTTGATGTTTTGATGTTTTGATGTTTTTGATGTTTTTGATGTTTTTGATGTTTTGATGTTTTTGATGTTTTTGATGTTTTTGATGTTTTTGATGTTTTTGATGTTTTTGATGTTTTTGATGTTTTTGATGTTTTTGATGTTTTTGATGTTTTTGATGTTTTTTTTGATGTTTTTGATGTTTTTGATGTTTTTGATGTTTTTGATGTTTTTGATGTTTTTGATGTTTTTGATGTTTTTGATGTTTTGATGTTTTGATGTTTTTGATGTTTTTGATGTTTTTGATGTTTTTGATGTTTTGATGTTTTTGATGTTTTTGATGTTTTTTTGATGTTTTTGATGTTTTTGATGTTTTTGATGTTTTGATGTTTTTGATGTTTTTGATGTTTTGATGTTTTTGATGTTTTTGATGTTTTTGATGTTTTGATGTTTTTGATGTTTTGATTTTTTGATGTTTTTGATGTTTTTGATGTTTTTGATGTTTTTGATGTTTTTGATGTTTTTGATGTTTTTGATGTTTTTGATGTTTTTGATGTTTTGATGTTTTGATGTTTTTGATGTTTTTGATGTTTTGATGTTTTGATGTTTTTGATGTTTTTGATTCTTTTGATGTTTTGATTTTTGATGTTTTTGATGTTTTGATGTTTTTGTTTTTGATGTTTTTGATGTTTTGATGTTTTGATGTTTTTGATGTTTTTGATGTTTTTGATGTCTTTGATGTTTTTGATGTTTTGATGTTTTTGATGTTTTTGATGGTTTTGATGTTTTTGATGTTTTTTGATGTTTTTGATGTTTTTGATGTTTTTGATGTTTTTTTGATGTTTTGATGTTTTTGATGTTTTTGATGTTTTGATGTTTTTGATGTTTTTGATGTTTTGATGTTTTTGATGTTTTTGATGTTTTTGATGTTTTTTGATGTTTTTGATGTTTTTGATGTTTTTGATGTTTTTGATGTTTTGATGTTTTGATGTTTTTGATGTTTTTGATGTTTTGATGTTTTTGATGTTTTTGATGTTTTTGATGTTTTTGATGTTTTGATGTTTTTGATGTTTTGATGTTTTTGATGTTTTGATGTTTTGATGTTTTTGATGTTTTTGATGTTTTTGATGTTTTGATGTTTTTGATGTTTTTGATGTTTTTGATGTTTTTGATGTTTTTGATGTTTTGATTTTTTGATGTTTTGATGTTTTTGATGTTTTTGATGTTTTTGATGTTTTTGATGTTTTTGATGTTTTTGATGTTTTTTGATGTTTTTGATGTTTTTGATGTTTTTGATGTTTTTGATGTTTTTGATGTTTTTTGATGTTTTTGATGTTTTTGATGTTTTTGATGTTTTTGATGTTTTTGATGTTTTGATGTTTTTGATGTTTTTGATGTTTTTTGATGTTTTGATGTTTTTGATGTTTTTGATGTTTTTGATGTTTTTGATGTTTTTGATGTTTTGATGTTTTTGATGTTTTTGATGTTTTTGATGTTTTTGATGTTTTTGATGTTTTTGATGTTTTGATGTTTTTGATGTTTTTGATGTTTTTGATGTTTTTGATGTTTTTGATGTTTTTTGATGTTTTTGATGTTTTTGATGTTTTTGATGTTTTTGATGTTTTTTGATGTTTTTGATGTTTTGATGTTTTTGATGTTTTTGATGTTTTTGATGTTTTTGATGTTTTTGATGTTTTTGATGTTTTTGATGTTTTTGATGTTTTTGATGTTTTTGATGTTTTGATGTTTTTGATGTTTTTGATGTTTTTTTTTGATGTTTTTGATGTTTTGATTTTTTGATGTTTTGATGTTTTTGATGTTTTTGATGTTTTTGATGTTTTTGATGTTTTTGATGTTTTTGATGTTTTTGATGTTTTTGATGTTTTTGATGTTTTTGATGTTTTTGATGTTTTGATGTTTTTGATGTTTTTGATGTTTTGATGTTTTTGATGTTTTTGATGTTTTTGATGTTTTTGATGTTTTTGATGTTTTTGATGTTTTGATGTTTTTATGTTTTTGATTTTTTTGATGTTTTTGATGTTTTTGATGTTTTTGATGTTTTTGATGTTTTGATGTTTTTTGATGTTTTTGATGTTTTTGATGTTTTTGATGTTTTTGATGTTTTTGATGTTTTTGATGTTTTTGATGTTTTTGATGTTTTTGATGTTTTTGATGTTTTTGATGTTTTTGATGTTTTGATGTTTTTGATTTTTGATGTTTTTGATGTTTTGATGTTTTTGATGTTTTTGATGTTTTTGATGTTTTTGATGTTTTGATGTTTTTGATGTTTTTGATGTTTTTGATGTTTTGATGTTTTTGATGTTTTTGATTTTTTGATGTTTTTGATGTTTTTGATGTTTTTGATGTTTTGATGTTTTGATGTTTTTTGATGTTTTTTTGATGTTTTTGATGTTTTTGATGTTTTTGATGTTTTTGATGTTTTTGATGTTTTTGATGTTTTTGATGTTTTTGATGTTTTTGATGTTTTTGATGTTTTTTTGATGTTTTTTGATGTTTTTGATGTTTTTGATGTTTTTGATGTTTTTTGATGTTTTGATGTTTTTGATGTTTTTGATGTTTTTGATGTTTTTGATGTTTTTGATGTTTTTTGATGTTTTTGATGTTTTTGATGTTTTTGATGTTTTTGATGTTTTTGATGTTTTTGATGTTTTTGATGTTTTGATGTTTTTGATGTTTTGATGTTTTGATGTTTTGATGTTTTTGATGTTTTGATGTTTTTGATGTTTTTGATGTTTTTGATGTTTTTGATGTTTTTGATGTTTTTGATGTTTTTGATGTTTTTGATGTTTTTGATGTTTTTGATGTTTTTGATGTTTTTGATGTTTTTGATGTTTTTTTGTTTTTGATGTTTTTGATGTTTTTGATGTTTTTGATGTTTTTGATGTTTTTGATGTTTTGATGTTTTTGATGTTTTTGATGTTTTTGATGTTTTTGATGTTTTTGATGTTTTTGATGTTTTGATGTTTTTGATGTTTTTTTTGATGTTTTTTGATGTTTTGATGTTTTTGATGTTTTTGATGTTTTTGATGTTTTTGATGTTTTTGATGTTTTTGATGTTTTTGATGTTTTTGATGTTTTTGATGTTTTTGATGTTTTTGATGTTTTTGATGTTTTTGATGTTTTTGATGTTTTGATTTTTTTGATGTTTTTGATGTTTTTGATGTTTTTGATGTTTTTGATGTTTTTGATGTTTTTGATGTTTTTGATGTTTTTGATGTTTTTGATGTTTTTGATTTTTTTGATGTTTTTGATGTTTTTGATGTTTTTGATGTTTTTGATGTTTTTGATGTTTTGATGTTTTTTTGATGTTTTTGATGTTTTTTGATGTTTTTGATGTTTTTGATGTTTTTTTGATGTTTTTGATGTTTTTGATGTTTTTGATGTTTTTGATGTTTTGATGTTTTTGATGTTTTTTTGATGTTTTTGATGTTTTTGATGTTTTTTGATGTTTTTGATGTTTTTGATGTTTTGATGTTTTTGATGTTTTTGATGTTTTGATGTTTTTGATGTTTTTGATGTTTTGATGTTTTTGATTTTTTTGATGTTTTTGATGTTTTTGATGTTTTTGATGTTTTTGATGTTTTTGATTTTTTGATGTTTTTGATGTTTTTGATGTTTTGATGTCTTTGATGTTTTTGATGTTTTTGATGTTTTTGATGTTTTTGATGTTTTTGATGTTTTGATGTTTTTGATGTTTTGATGTTTTTGATGTTTTTGATGTTTTTTTGATTTTTGATTTTTGATGTTTTTGATGTTTTTGATGTTTTTGATGTTTTTGATGTTTTGATGTTTTGATGTTTTGATGTTTTTGATGTTTTGATGTTTTTGATGTTTTTGATGTTTTTGATGTTTTTGATGTTTTTGTTTTGATGTTTTTGATGTTTTTGATGTTTTGATGTTTTTGATGTTTTGATGTTTTTGATGTTTTGATGTTTTTGATGTTTTTTGATGTTTTGATGTTTTTGATGTTTTTGATGTTTTGATGTTTTTGATGTTTTTTTTGATTTTTGATGTTTTTGATGTTTTTGATGTTTGTTTTGATGTTTTTGATGTTTTTGATGTTTTTGATGTTTTTGATGTTTTTTGATGTTTTGATGTTTTTGATGTTTTTGATGTTTTTGATGTTTTTGATGTTTTTGATGTTTTGATTTTTTTGATGTTTTTGATGTTTTGATGTTTTTGATGTTTTTGATGTTTTGATGTTTTTTGATGTTTTGATGTTTTTTGATGTTTTGATTTTTTGATGTTTTTGATGTTTTTGATGTTTTTGATGTTTTGATTTTTTGATGTTTTTGATGTTTTGATTTTTTGATGTTTTTTGATGTTTTTGATGTTTTTGATGTTTTTTGATGTTTTGATGTTTTTGATGTTTTGATTTTTTGATGTTTTTGATGTTTTTGATGTTTTTTGATGTTTTTGATGTTTTGATTGTTTTTGATGTTTTGATGTTTTTGATGTTTTTGATGTTTTGATGTTTTTTGATGTTTTTGATTTTTTGATGTTTTTGATGTTTTGATGTTTTTGATGTTTTGATGTTTTTGATGTTTTTGATGTTTTTTGATTCTTTTGATGTTTTTGATGTTTTTGATGTTTTTGATGTTTTTGATGTTTTGATGTTTTGATGTTTTTGATGTTTTGATGGTTTTTGATGTTTTTGATGTTTTTTTGATGTTTTTGATTTTTTGATGTTTTTGATGTTTTTGATGTTTTTGATGTTTTTGATGTTTTGTTTTTTTATGTTTTTGATGTTTTTGATGTTTTGAGTTTTGATGTTTTGATGTTTTGATGTTTTGATGTTTTTGATGTTTTGATGTTTTGATATTTTGATGTTTTTGATGTTTTTGATGTTTTGATGTTTTTGATGTTTTTGATGTTTTTGATGTTTTGATGTTTTTGATGTTTTTGATGTTTTGATGTTTCTTTGATGTTTTTGATGTTTTTGATGTTTTGATGTTTTGATGTTTTTGATGGTTTGATGTTTTGATGTTTTGATGTTTTTGATGTTTTTGATGTTTTGATGTTTTTGATGTTTTGATGTTTTGATGTTTTGATGTTTTTGATGTTTTTGATGTTTTTGATGTTTTGATGTTTTGATGTTTTGATGTTTTTGATGTTTTTGATGTTTTGATTTTGATGTTTTTGATGTTTTTGATGTTTTTGATGTTTTGATGTTTTACGTTTTGATGTTTTGATGTTTTTGATGTTTTTTGATGTTTTGATGTTTTTTTGATGTTTTTGATGTTCTTTGATGTTTTGATGTTTTTTGATTTTTTGAGGTTTGATGTTTTGATGTTTTTTGATGTTTTTTTTTGATGTTTTTGATGTTTTTGATGTTTTTGATGTTTTGATGTTTTTGATGTTTTTGATGTTTTGATGTTTTTGATGTTTTTGATGTTTTTTGATGTTTTTTTTGATGTTTTGATGTTTTGATGTTTTTTGATGTTTTTGATGTTTTTGATGTTTTTGATTTTTTGATGTTTTTGATGTTTTTTGATTTTTTGATGTTTTTGATGTTTTTTTGATTTTTGATGTTTTGATGTTTTTGATGTTTTTGATGTTTTGATGTTTTTGATGTTTTTGATGTTTTGATGTTTTTGATGTTTTTTGATGTTTTGATGTTTTTGATGTTTTTTTGATGTTTTTGATGTTTTTGATGTTTTGATGTTTTTGATGTTTTTGATGTTTTGATGTTTTTGATGTTTTGACGTTTTGATGTTTTTGATGTTTTTGATGTTTTTATGTTTTTCTTTTCTGTTTTTCTTTTTGATTTTTTTGATGTTTTTGATATTTTTTGATGTTTTTGATGTTTTTGATGTTTTGATGTTTTTTGTGTTTTTTGTTTTTTGATGATTTTGATGTTTTGATGTTTTGATGTTTTGATGTTTTTGATGTTTTTGATGTTTTGATGTTTTTGATGTTTTTGATGTTTTTTGATGTTTTTGATGTTTTTGATGTTTTTGATTTTTTGATGTTTTGTTTGATATTTTGATGTTTTTGATGTTTTGATGTTTTGATGTTTTGATGTTTTTGATGTTTTTTTCTTTTTTTGATGTTTTGATTTTTTGATGTTTTTGATGTTTTTGATGTTTTTGATGTTTTGATGTTTTGATGTTTTTGATGTTTTGATGTTTTGATGTTTTGATTTTTTGATGTTTTTGATGTTTTGATGTTTTTGATGTTTTTGATGTTTTTGACGTTTTTGATGTTTTGATGTTTTTGATGTTTTTGATGTTTTTGATGTTTTGATGTTTTTGATGTTTTTGATGTTTTTGATGTTTTGATGTTTTGATGTTTTGATGTTTTTGATGTTTTGATGTTTTTTGATGTTTTTGATGTTTTGATGTTTTGATGTTTTTGATGTTTTTGATGTTTTTGATGTTTTTGATGTTTTTTTTGATGTTTTTGATGTTTTGATGTTTTTGATGTTTTGATGTTTTGATGTTTTGATGTTTTGATGTTTTGATGTTTTTGATGTTTTTGATGTTTTGATGTTTTTGATGTTTTGATGTTTTGATGTTTTTTTGATGTTTTGATGTTTTTATGTTTTTGATGTTTTTGATGTTTTTGATGTTTTTGATGTTTTTGATGTTTTTGATGTTTTTGATGTTTTGATGTTTTTGATGTTTTGATGTTTTTATGTTTTTGATGTTTTTGATGTTTTGATGTTTTTGATGTTTTTGATGTTTTTGATGTTTTTGATGTTTTTTGATGTTTTTGATGTTTTTTGATGTTTTTGTTGTTTTTTTGTTTGTTTCTGTATGTTTTGATGTTTTTGATGGTTTTGATGTTTTGATGTTTTTGATGTTTTTCTTTTTGATGTTTTTGATTTTTTTGATGTTTTTGAGGTTTTTGATGTTTTGATGTTTTGATGTTTTTGATGTTTTGATGTTTTTGATGTTTTGATTTTTTGATGTTTTTGATGTTTTTGATGTTTTGATGTTTTTTGATGTTTTTGATGTTTTTGATGTTTTTGATGTCTTTGATGTTTTGATTTTTGATGTTTTTGATGTTTTCTTTTTTATGTTTTTGTTCTTTTGATGTTTTTGATGTTTTGATGTTTTGATGTTTTTGATGTTTTTGATGTTTTGATGTTTTTTGATGTTTTTGATCTTTTGATGTTTTGATGTTTTGATGTTTTTGATGTTTTGATGTTTTTGATGTTTTTGATGTTTTTGATGTTTTGATGTTTTTGATGTTTTTGATGTTTTTGATGTTTTTCTGTTTTTTTTTTTCTGTTTTTCTTCTGTTTGATAATTTTGATGTTTTGATGTTTTTGATGGTTTTGATGTTTTGATGTTTTTGATGTTTTTTTCTTTTTTATGTTTTTGTTCTTTTGATGTTTGATGTTTTGATGTTTTGATGTTTTTGATGTTTTGATGTTTTTATGTTTTTCTTCTTTTGATGTTTTTCTTCTTTTGATGTTTTGATGTTTTTGATGTTTCTTTGATGTTTTTGATGTTTTTATGTTTTTTGATGTTTTGATGTTTTTGATGTTTTGATGTTTGTTTTGATGTTTTGATGTTTTTGATGTTTTTGATGTTTTTTTGATGTTTTGATGTTTTTGATGTTTTGATGTTTTTTGATGTTTTTGATGTTTTTTTGATGTTTTTGATGTTTGATTTTTTGATGTTTTGATGTTTTGATTTTTTGATGTTTTTTTTACGTTTTGATGTTTTTGATGTTTTGATGTTTTGATGTTTTGATTTTTTTGATGTTTTGATGTTTTTGATGTTTTTGATGTTTTTGATGTTTTTGATGTTTTTGATGCTTTTGATGTTTTTTTGATGTTTTGATGTTTTGATGTTTTTGATGTTTTGATGTTTTGATGTTTTGATGTTTTTGATGTTTTTTTGATGTTTTTGATGTTTTTTTGATGTTTTTGATGTTTTTTTGATGTTTTTGATGTTTTTGATGTTTTGATGTTTTTTGATGTTTTTGATGTTTTTGATGTTTTGATGTTTTTGATGTTTTTGATGTTTTTGATGTTTTTGATGTTTTTGATGTTTTGATGTTTTGATGTTTTGATGTTTTTGATGTTTTGATGTTTTTGATGTTTTTGATGTTTTGATGTTTTTGATGTTTTTGATGTTTTGATGTTTTTGATGTTTTTGATGTTTTTGATGTTTTGATGTTTTTGATGTTTTTGATGTTTTTTGATGTTTTTGATGTTTTGATGTTTTTGATGTTTTTGATGTTTTGATGTTTTTGATGTTTTTGATGTTTTTGATGTTTTTGATGTTTTTTGATGTTTTTGATGTTTTTGATGTTTTGATGTTTTGATGTTTTTTGATGTTTTTTTGATGTTTTTTGATGTTTTTGATGTTTTTGATGTTTTTGATGTTTTGATGTTTTTTGATGTTTTTGATGTTTTTGATGTTTTTGATGTTTTTTGATGTTTTGATGTTTTGATGTTTTGATGTTTTTTGATGTTTTTGATGTTTTTGATGTTTTTGATGTTTTGATGTTTTTTGATGTTTTTGATGTTTTTGATGTTTTTTGATGTTTTTTGATGTTTTTGATGTTTTGATGTTTTTGATGTTTTTTGATGTTTTGATGTTTTTTGATGTTTTTGATGTTTTTGATGTTTTTGATGTTTTTGATGTTTTTGATGTTTTGATGTTTTTGATGTTTTTGATGTTTTTGATGTTTTTGATGTTTTTTGATGTTTTGATGTTTTTGATGTTTTTTGATGTTTTTGATGTTTTTGATGTTTTTGATGTTTTTGATGTTTTGATGTTTTTGATGTTTTTGATGTTTTTGATGTTTTTTGATGTTTTTGATGTTTTGATGTTTTTGATGTTTTTTGATGTTTTTGATGTTTTTGATGTTTTTGATGTTTTTGATGTTTTGATGTTTTTGATGTTTTTGATGTTTTTGATGTTTTTGATGTTTTTGATGTTTTTGATGTTTTTGATGTTTTTGATGTTTTGATGTTTTTGATGTTTTTGATGTTTTTGATGTTTTGATGTTTTTTGATGTTTTTGATGTTTTTGATGTTTTTGATGTTTTTGATGTTTTGATGTTTTTGATGTTTTTGATGTTTTTGATGTTTTTGATGTTTTTGATGTTTTTGATGTTTTTGATGTTTTGATGTTTTTGATGTTTTTTGATGTTTTTTGATGTTTTTGATGTTTTTGATGTTTTTGATGTTTTTGATGTTTTTGATGTTTTTGATGTTTTGATGTTTTTGATGTTTTGATGTTTTGATGTTTTTGATGTTTTTGATGTTTTTGATGTTTTTTGATGTTTTTGATGTTTTTGATGTTTTTGATGTTTTTGATGTTTTTGATGTTTTTGATGTTTTTGATGTTTTGATGTTTTTGATGTTTTTGATGTTTTTGATGTTTTGATGTTTTTTTGATGTTTTTGATGTTTTTTGATGTTTTTGATGTTTTTGATGTTTTTGATGTTTTTGATGTTTTTGATGTTTTGATGTTTTTGATGTTTTTGATGTTTTTTGATGTTTTTGATGTTTTTGATGTTTTTGATGTTTTTGATGTTTTGATGTTTTTGATGTTTTGATGTTTTTGATGTTTTTGATGTTTTTGATGTTTTTGATGTTTTTGATGTTTTTGATGTTTTTGATGTTTTTTGATGTTTTTTGATGTTTTTGATGTTTTTGATGTTTTGATGTTTTTGATGTTTTTGATGTTTTTGATGTTTTTGATGTTTTTGATGTTTTTGATGTTTTGATGTTTTTGATGTTTTTGATGTTTTGATGTTTTTGATGTTTTTTGATGTTTTGATGTTTTGATGTTTTTGATGTTTTTTGATGTTTTTTGATGTTTTTGATGTTTTTGATGTTTTGATGTTTTTGATGTTTTTGATGTTTTGATGTTTTTGATGTTTTTGATGTTTTGATGTTTTTGTTGTTTTTGATGTTTTTGATGTTTTTTGATGTTTTTGATGTTTTTGATGTTTTTGATGTTTTTGATGTTTTTGATGTTTTTGATGTTTTTGATGTTTTTGATGTTTTTTGATGTTTTTGATGTTTTTTGATGTTTTTGATGTTTTGATGTTTTTTGATGTTTTTGATGTTTTTGATGTTTTTGATGTTTCTTTTTGATGTTTTTGATGTTTTTGATGTTTTGATGTTTTTGATGTTTTTGATGTTTTTGATGTTTTTGATGTTTTTGATGTTTTTGATGTTTTTGATGTTTTTGATGTTTTGATGTTTTTTGATGTTTTTGATGTTTTGATGTTTTTGATGTTTTTGATGTTTTGATGTTTTTGATGTTTTTGATGTTTTTGATGTTTTTGATGTTTTTTGATGTTTTTTGATGTTTTGATGTTTTTGATGTTTTTTTGATGTTTTTGATGTTTTGATGTTTTTGATGTTTTTTGATGTTTTGATGTTTCTTTGATATTTTTTGATGTTTTTTGATGTTTTTTGTTGATGTTTTTTGATGTTTTTGATGTTTTTGATGTTTTTTGATGTTTTTTGATGTTTTTGATGTTTTTGATGTTTTTGATGTTTTTGATGTTTTTGATGTTTTTGATGTTTTTGATGTTTTTGATGTTTTTGATGTTTTGATGTTTTTGATGTTTTTGATGTTTTTGATGTTTTTTGATGTTTTTGATGTTTTTGATGTTTTTGATGTTTTTGATGTTTTTGATGTTTTTGATGTTTTTGATGTTTTTGATGTTTTTTGATGTTTTTGATGTTTTTGATGTTTTGATGTTTTTGATGTTTTTGATGTTTTTTTGATGTTTTTGATGTTTTTGATGTTTTTGATGTTTTTGATGTTTTGATGTTTTTGATGTTTTTGATGTTTTTGATGTTTTTGATGTTTTTGATGTTTTTGATGTTTTTGATGTTTTGATGTTTTTGATGTTTTTGATGTTTTTGATGTTTTTGATGTTTTTGATGTTTTTGATGTTTTTGATGTTTTTGATGTTTTTTGATGTTTTGATGTTTTTGATGTTTTTGATGTTTTTGATGTTTTTGATGTTTTTGATGTTTTTGATGTTTTTGATGTTTTTGATGTTTTTGATGTTTTTGATGTTTTTGATGTTTTTGATGTTTTTGATGTTTTTGATGTTTTTGATGTTTTTGATGTTTTTGATGTTTTTGATGTTTTGATGTTTTTGATGTTTTTGATGTTTTTGATGTTTTGATGTTTTTGATGTTTTTGATGTTTTTGATGTTTTTTTGATGTTTTTGATGTTTTTGATGTTTTTGATGTTTTTGATGTTTTGATGTTTTTGATGTTTTTGATGTTTTGATGTTTCTTTTGATGTTTTTGATGTTTTTGATGTTTTGATGTTTTTGATGTTTTTGATGTTTTTTGATGTTTTTGATGTTTTTGATGTTTTTTGATGTTTTTGATGTTTTTGATGTTTTTGATGTTTTTGATGTTTTTGATGTTTTTGATGTTTTTGATGTTTTGATGTTTTTGATGTTTTTGATGTTTTTGATGTTTTTGATGTTTTTGATGTTTTTGATGTTTTTGATGTTTTTGATGTTTTGATGTTTTGATGTTTTTGATGTTTTTTTGATGTTTTTGATGTTTTTGATGTTTTTGATGTTTTTGATGTTTTTGATGTTTTTGATGTTTTGATGTTTTTGATGTTTTTGATGTTTTTGATGTTTTTGATGTTTTTGATGTTTTTGATGTTTTTGATGTTTTTGATGTTTTGATGTTTTTGATGTTTTTGATGTTTTTGATGTTTTTGATGTTTTTGATGTTTTTGATGTTTTGATGTTTTTGATGTTTTTGATGTTTTTGATGTTTTTGATGTTTTTGATGTTTTGATGTTTTGATGTTTTTGATGTTTTTGATGTTTTTGATGTTTTTGATGTTTTGATGTTTTTGATGTTTTTGATGTTTTGTTTTTGATGTTTTTGATGTTTTTGATGTTTTTGATGTTTTTGATGTTTTTGATGTTTTTGATGTTTTTGATGTTTTTGATGTTTTTGATGTTTTTGATGTTTTGATGTTTTTGATGTTTTTGATGTTTTTGATGTTTTTGATGTTTTTGATGTTTTGATGTTTTTGATGTTTTGATGTTTTTTGATGTTTTTTGATGTTTTTGATGTTTTTGATGTTTTGATGTTTTTTGATGTTTTTGATGTTTTTGATGTTTTTGATGTTTTTGATGTTTTGATGTTTTGATGTTTTGATGTTTTTGATGTTTTGATGTTTTTGATGTTTTTGATGTTTTTGATGTTTTTGATGTTTTTGATGTTTTTTGATGTTTTTGATGTTTTTGATGTTTTGATGTTTTTTGATGTTTTGATGTTTTTGATGTTTTTGATGTTTTTGATGTTTTTGATGTTTTTGATGTTTTTGATGTTTTTGATGTTTTTGATGTTTTTGATGTTTTTGATGTTTTGATGTTTTTGATGTTTTTGATGTTTTGATGTTTTTGATGTTTTTGATGTTTTTGATGTTTTTGATGTTTTGATGTTTTGATGTTTTTGATGTTTTGATGTTTTTGATGTTTTTGATGTTTTTTGATGTTTTTGATGTTTTTGATGTTTTTGATGTTTTTGATGTTTTTTGATGTTTTTGATGTTTTTGATGTTTTTGATGTTTTTATGATGTTTTTGATGTTTTGATGTTTTTGATGTTTTTTGATGTTTTTGATGTTTTTGATGTTTTTGATGTTTTTGATGTTTTTGATGTTTTTGATGTTTTGATGTTTTTGATGTTTTTGATGTTTTTGATGTTTTTTGATGTTTTTGATGTTTTGATGTTTTTGATGTTTTTGATGTTTTGATGTTTTTGATGTTTTTGATGTTTTTGATGTTTTTGATGTTTTTGATGTTTTTGATGTTTTTGATGTTTTTGATGTTTTTGATGTTTTTTGATGTTTTTGATGTTTTTGATGTTTTTGATGTTTTTGATGTTTTTGATGTTTTTGATGTTTTTGATGTTTTGATGTTTTGTAGATGTTTTTGATGTTTTTGATGTTTTTGATGTTTTTTGATGTTTTGATGTTTTGATGTTTTTGATGTTTTTGATGTTTTTGATGTTTTTGATGTTTTTGATGTTTTTGATGTTTTTGATGTTTTGATGTTTTTGATGTTTTTGATGTTTTTGATGTTTTTGATGTTTTTGATGTTTTTTGATGCTTTTGATGTTTTTGATGTTTTTGATGTTTTTGATGTTTTTGATGTTTTTGATGTTTTTGATGTTTTTGATGTTTTTGATGTTTTTGATGTTTTTGATGTTTTTGATGTTTTTTGATGTTTTGATGTTTTTGATGTTTTTGATGTTTTGATGTTTTGATGTTTTTGATGTTTTTGATGTTTTTGATGTTTTTGATGTTTTTGATGTTTTTGATGTTTTTGATGTTTTTGATGTTTTTGATGCTTTTGATGTTTTTGATGTTTTTTGATGTTTTTTGATGTTTTGATGTTTTTGATGTTTTTGATGTTTTGATGTTTTTGATGTTTTTGATGTTTTTGATGTTTTTGATGTTTTTGATGTTTTGATGTTTTTGATGTTTTTTGATGTTTTTGATGTTTTTGATGTTTTTGATGTTTTTGATGTTTTTGATGTTTTTGATGTTTTGATTTTTTGATGTTTTTGATGTTTTTGATGTTTTTGATGTTTTTGATGTTTTGATGTTTTTGATGTTTTTGATGTTTTTGATGTTTTTGATGTTTTTGATGTTTTTGATGTTTTTGATGTTTTGATGTTTTTGATGTTTTTGATGTTTTTGATGTTTTTTGATGTTTTTGATGTTTTTGATGTTTTTGATGTTTTTGATGTTTTTGATGTTTTTGATGTTTTTGATGTTTTTGATGTTTTTGATGTTTTTGATGTTTTGATGTTTTGATGTTTTTGATGTTTTTGATGTTTTTGATGTTTTTGATGTTTTTGATGTTTTGATGTTTTTGATGTTTTGATGTTTTTGATGTTTTTGATGTTTTTGATGTTTTTGATGTTTTGATGTTTTGATGTTTTTGATGTTTTTGATGTTTTTGATGTTTTTGATGTTTTTGATGTTTTTTGATGTTTTGATGTTTTTGATGTTTTTGATGTTTTTGATGTTTTTTGATGTTTTTGATGTTTTTTGATGTTTTTGATGCTTTTGATGTTTTGATGTTTTTGATGTTTTTGATGTTTTGATGTTTTTGATGTTTTTGATGTTTTTGATGTTTTTGATGTTTTTGATGTTTTTGATGTTTTTGATGTTTTTGATGTTTTGATGTTTTTTGATGTTTTTGATGTTTTTTGATGTTTTTGATGTTTTTGATGTTTTTGATGTTTTGATGTTTTTGATGCTTTTGATGTTTTTGATGTTTTTGATGTTTTTGATGTTTTTGATGTTTTGATGTTTTTGATGTTTTTGATGTTTTTGATGTTTTGATGTTTTTGATGTTTTTGATGTTTTGATGTTTTTGATGTTTTTTGATGTTTTTGATGTTTTTGATGTTTTTTGATGTTTTTGATGTTTTTGATGTTTTTGATGTTTTTGATGTTTTTGATGTTTTTGATGTTTTTGATGTTTTTGATGTTTTGATGTTTTTGATGTTTTTGATGTTTTTGATGTTTTTGATGTTTTTGATGTTTTTGATGTTTTTGATGTTTTTGATGTTTTTTGATGTTTTGATGTTTTGATGTTTTTGATGTTTTTGATGTTTTGATGTTTTTGATGTTTTTGATGTTTTTGATGTTTTTGATGTTTTTTGATGTTTTTGATGTTTTGATGTTTTTGATGTTTTTGATGTTTTTGATGTTTTTTGATGTTTTTGATGTTTTTTGATGTTTTTGATGTTTTTTGATGTTTTTGATGTTTTTGATGTTTTGATGTTTTTGATGTTTTTGATGTTTTTGATGTTTTTGATGTTTTTGATGTTTTGATGTTTTTGATGTTTTTGATGTTTTTTTGATGTTTTTGATGTTTTTGATTTTTTGATGTTTTTGATGTTTTGATGTTTTTGATGTTTTTGATGTTTTTGATGTTTTTGATGTTTTTGATGTTTTTGATGTTTTTGATGTTTTTGATGTTTTGATGTTTTGATGTTTTTTGATGTTTTTGATGTTTTTGATGTTTTGATGTTTTGATGTTTTGATGTTTTTTGATGTTTTTGATGTTTTTGATGTTTTTGATGTTTTTGATGTTTTTGATGTTTTTGATGTTTTTGATGTTTTGATGTTTTGATGTTTTTGATGTTTTTGATGTTTTTGATGTTTTTGATGTTCTTTGATGTTTTTGATGTTTTGATGTTTTTGATGTTTTTGATGTTTTTTGATGTTTTTGATGTTTTTGATGTTTTTGATGTTTTTGATGTTTTTGATATTTTGATGTTTTTGATGTTTTTGATGTTTTGATGTTTTTGATGTTTTTGATGTTTTTGATGTTTTTGATGTTTTTGATGCTTTTGATGTTTTTTTTTGATGTTTTTGATGTTTTTTGATGTTTTTGATGTTTTTGATGTTTTTGATGTTTTTGATGTTTTTGATGTTTTTGATGTTTTTGATGTTTTTGATGTTTTTGATGATTTTTTGATGTTTTTGATGTTTTTGATGTTTTTGATGTTTTTGATGTTTTTGATGCTTTTGATGTTTTTGATGTTTTTGATGTTTTGATGTTTTTGATGTTTTTGATGTTTTGATGTTTTGATGTTTTTGATGTTTTTGATGTTTTTGATGTTTTTGATGTTTTTGATGTTTTTTGATGTTTTTGATGTTTTGATGTTTTTGATGTTTTTGATGTTTTTTGATGTTTTTGATGTTTTTGATGTTTTTGATGTTTTTGATGTTTTGATGTTTTTGATGTTTTTGATGTTTTTGATGTTTTTGATGTTTTTGATGTTTTTTGATGTTTTTGATGTTTTTGATGTTTTTGATGTTTTTGATGTTTTGATGTTTTTTTGATGTTTTTGATGTTTTTGATGTTTTTGATGTTTTTGATGTTTTTGATGTTTTTGATGTTTTGATGTTTTTGATGTTTTTGATGTTTTTGATGCTTTTGATGTTTTTGATGTTTTGATGTTTTTGATGTTTTTGATGTTTTTGATGTTTTTGATGTTTTTGATGTTTTTGATGTTTTTGACGTTTTGATGTTTTTTGATGTTTTTTGATGTTTTTGATGTTTTTTTGATGTTTTTGATGTTTTTGATGTTTTTGATGTTTTGATGCTTTTGATGTTTTTGATGTTTTTGATGTTTTTTGATAGCCTTTGATGTTCTTTGATGTTTTTTATGTTTTTGATGTTTTGATGTTTTTGATGTTTTTTGATGTTTTTGATGTTTTAATGTTTTTGTTAATTTTGATGTTTTGATGTTTTGATGTTTTTAATGTTTTTAATGTTTTTAATGTTTTGATGTTTTGATGTTTTTGATGTTTTTTGATGTTTTTTGATAAAGGTTTTCGATGTTTTGATGTTTTTGATGTTTTGATGTTTTTTGATGAAAATTTTTGATGTTTTTTGATGTTTTTGATGCCTTTGATGTTTTTTGATACTTTTTGGGTTTTAAAAAATTTTGATTTATGATGTTTTGATGTTTCTTGATGTTTTTTGATGTTTCTTGATACTTTTAATGTTTTAAACGTTTTTGATGTTTTGATGTTTTGATGTTTGATAGTTTTTTGATGTTTTGACGTTTTTGATGTTTTTGATGTGTTGATGTTTTGGATGCTTTTGATTGTTTTTGATGTTTCTTTGATGTTTTTGATGCTTTGATGTTTCTTTGATGTCTTTGATGTTCTTTGATGTTTCTTGATGTTTTGTCGTTCTTCACCGTTTTGATGTTTTCTTGATGCCTTCGATGTTTTTGATGTCTTTGACGTTTTGATGTCTTTGATGTTTCGATTGCCTTTGATCTACCTTTGATGCCTTTGATAAGCCTTTGATGCCTTTGACGTTTCTACGTTTTTGATGCTCTCCTTTGATGTTTTTGATGTTTCTTGATACTCTCTTTGATGTTTTGATGTTTTGATGTTCTTTGATGTTTTGAAAAATTGAGCCTTTGATGTTTTGATGTTTTGATGTTTTGATGTTTTGATGCCTTTTGATGTGTTTTTGATGTTTTTTTGATGTTTCTTTGATGTTTTGATGTTTTGATGTTTTTGATGTTTTGATGTTGTTTTCTTGATGTTTTGATGTTTTTGTTTTGATGTTTTGATGTTTGATGTTTTAATAATTTTTATGTTTTTCATAATGTTTTGATGTTTTTAATGTTTTTTGATGTTTTTGATGTTTTGATGTTTCTTTGATGTTTTTGATGTTTTTGATCTTTGATGTTTTTTGATGTTTTTTGATGTTTTTGATGTTTTGATGTTTTTGTTGTTTTGATGTTTTTGATGTTTTGATTTTATGATGTTTTGATACTTTTGGTTTTTTTTTTATTTTATGATG